>JAXIVD010000151.1:120000-152500 GCA_036785275.1 Cancer borealis | reverse complement strand
CTTCGTTGTAAAGTTTGTGTTAGTGGAAGAGCGCCAGAGTCCTAAAGAGCTTCTGGTCGTCCTTACAGCCTCTTCCACTCTTCCACATTGATTATTTCTCGCATCTCCAATACTTTAAGCTCTTATGACACTACTAACGACACGTGCAAGAGTAGTAATTGCGCGTGTTGATACTCGTACATATTTTGCATAATTAGATCCTGTAAGCGTTGTCGTGTCTAGTAATGTGATGGATATTAGTACAGCTAATTGTAAGTAATTACATATATGTATGTACGTATGTTTAGCGTTCTCTCTCTCTCATACACATACACATAGACGCATCAACATACACACACAAACAAACACCTCACAACTTTCTTCATCCCAAATAAAGTGTATTTTTACCATCAATCATCACTTTCTCGTTAAAACACATCACACTTTTTAGTTCCCAAGTACAGCCAGTTTATGTAACCAGGTCTACCTCCTGTCAGCACCATATGACTGCCCGTGTTGTTGCTGCGCTAAATCACAAATCAATCCATCAATGGTCTGAGTGGCGGGGAGCTCCACCATCCTAGAGAGTCATAAGGTGGCCAGGGTGGGGTTGAGGCACGGTTCTCTAGTCCTCCCGCTGCCTGCCTGCCCACCCTTCTCCCGTTCTCTCAGCATAACATTGATCTCCTGTCCCTTACCAGTCCCTCTTCTGCCTCCGCCGGCGATTACTGGGAAGGTGGGTGAATTTAGCGCCATGCATGTGCAAATAATGTTCTTCCTCCTGTGTAATAAAGGACAGTCGCTCTTCTTGCTCTCTTTAGGGTTTAAGGAAAGTATTTTGTTTCCTAACTTTCTTTTCTTGATATGTATTCATTCCTTGATCGAACGTCGCTATGAGTTATATAAATGATGGATGAATACATAGATTTACGATGCAATAAATAGGAAAGTAAGATATATAGAAGCAAACTAAGAAATTAATAAATAAATGAGACAAAATAAAGCGAGTGTCATTTTGCATTTGACAGTCCAGGTGTAAAATAATCGATGTTTTACGAGTAAGTGACGATGATGATGAATGAATAAGAATGTAATCAAAGGTGGAAAGGAAACGTGCATTTTCTTTATGTTGTGTTCAATAAAGAGTCGATGATTATAAGTATTTAGATAGCGTGACTTATGTGTGTGTGTATATAAATGTGTGTATGTGTGTGTGTGTGTGTGTGTGTGTGTGTGTGTGTGTGTGTGTGTGTGTGTGTGTGTGTGTGTGTGTGTGTGTGTATATAAACTTTAATATTTTAAGATGCCTGTACGATTTCCCATCAAGTTTGATAGAGTTGTTTGGGAGCTGGCATTGTTTATTTGATTATTTGTATATTATCTCTCTCTCTATCTCTCTCTCTCTCTCTCTCTCTCTCTCTCTCTCTCTCTCTCTCTCTCTCTCTCTCTCTCTCTCTCTCTCACACACACACACACACACACACACACACACACACACACACACACACACACACACACACACACACACACACACACACACACACACACACACACACACACA
Organism: Cancer borealis; assembly: GCA_036785275.1. NCBI lineage: Eukaryota > Metazoa > Arthropoda > Malacostraca > Decapoda > Cancridae > Cancer > Cancer borealis. The sequence continues at coordinate 150,960 of JAXIVD010000151.1, read as the reverse complement.
CACACACACACACACACACACACACACACACACACACACACAAACACACACACACACACACACACACATACACACCCAGACTCGCCCGCCACATACTCCACACTCCTGCCACACACTAACACGCACTCATTCACCCAATTTGCACGCACACGCAGTAACAGTAACTACGATGGTTATGGCACCGGACACTGCCATACCGGGGCCCATTACGGTACAGTCATGCTGGAGTGGCACAGTGAATATAAGCTTTAACCCTCCTTTACTAACTTAACTAAACGCTATTTTGATCTCGCTATAAGTGTAGTTATTGGGTATGAGTTACTTGAGAATATTATTATTGTTATTTTTTTTTAATTTTTAACTCCTACGTGAAGGTTGTTTTATTGGTTTTATTTTCCCTGTGTTTTCCTTGTCTATGTATATTTCAGTTCATGTTTGTAATGTTACTTTAGTACGATGTGGATGTAAGAACGTTCTTTGTATTGTTTTATTTTGGTTTTGATTCTAACTTTTATATGTGAAGGTTTTTCGATTTTATTTTCCTTGTCTTCGTGTGTTGCAGTTCATGTCAATAAAGATACTCCAAACGGTGTGCATGTAAGAGAGACACTCGCTCTTGTATGTTTACAAATGGATGAGGTTTGGGCTGGTGGGTCATCGTGTCTCGCAATACAGAATAAGACCTGCAGAAAAGAATGAGAAAAATGTGGGGTCCATTCGCCTCCCGTGATCTCTAACAAATCTTTTACGCTTTTTATTTATTTTTTGGTATATTGTGATTCTCTTCCGTAGTGTCGTTGGGAAGTCTCATTGAGGGAAAGGAATGACATAAGTCTCATCAATATCACTAAATCGTTATATGTACATAAAGATTTGCTGGCCATCTTAAAACCGATTGAGATCAGGATTCATAAAGCAGGACACACACACACACACACACACACACACACACACACACACACACACACACACACACACACACACACACACACACACACACACACACACGCACACACATATATCACGCGTCATCTCCTTCAACTAAACCTTTAAAATTTGCAAGATACTATTTACTACACCATATTTACCGCCAACTTTTTTTCTTCACGAGTTATTTCGAGTTTCCAATGTGGCCATAAATCTTTTATCAATGTGGAGCAAGAAGGACTTAGAGGTGTAAACTTCGCAGACTTAAAGCTCACAGAAAAGTAGCGGTCTTTCACCTCCCCGAGAAGTCTTAAAGTATCTAAAACGCTGTAACTTTTGACTATTATCTGGTGGTTTATGAGTCGTGCGTTCTAGGCTAGCCATTGTGGTGTCTGAGTCATCAATATTACACATTCTCCTCCCTCGGCGTTCCTCAGGGCCGTGGGAGAGAGGCTGTCAGTCACCTTCCCTGTTGTTACATTACCAATTATCCACCTGAATCCTGTCCGTCTATCCATACATTTCCCTACAAACACTCACCTTCCCTTTCTTAATCCTTACACGTATTCCTACAATGGTTGTGAAACTCACTTTACGTGTAATATATAGTATAGACCAACGAATTCACTGAAACCAGCAACATTTGTGGAAAAACACGAATACCAAAATGAACACGGCAACTTTAAGCCTGCTTGAAATTGCCTGGCCATCACGGTACAAGACTGGCGGAACAAAATTTGAAAGCAAGAGTAATTGGTCTTTTGCTGGAGCGGAATTCAAGCGACGGTGGCAACAGGAGCAGAAACATCTTCAGTCACAAGCCTTGGTTAGTGTGACTTGCATCTTAGCGCGGAAGGAAGGACGACACCTTTCAACATCAACACGACATTCACCGCTGGAATTAACGCAAGAACCACTGCGAAATACTAAATGAGAATAGCGGAGACTTACCAAAAAGAAAATGCTACAATGTATTTTACGTGTTGACATGTGATGGAATTCTACCTATTTACCGTTTCCCGAGTACGTCTCTTCACGGCAAGGATTAACAGAGGGAAAGTAAATACATTCATCCATTACTTCACGATCAAAAGGTTGGAATGTAGTCTCAGTCCTGCTTACCTGTACACAGCGATGCAAGGTAAGCTCGGCCGGTCTGATGAAATACCGAAAGTGGACACCAGTGAACCGAGAATCTATCTATCTAACATCATTACTTTACTTTATTTTACTACATAAGAAAGAAAGAAAAAGAAGTCTCGATACATAGTAATTTGAATTCCTGATCAACACTTAAAGGAAATGTAAAAAAAAAGAGACATTAAATGAGCTTAGTGGTATTAGAATGAGGTCAGTGTTTGTTTGATGATGATACACACACACACACACACACACACACACACACACACACACACACACACACACACACACACACACACACACACACACACACACACACACACACACACACACACACATACACACACACACACACACACACACACACACACACACACACAGACAAACACACACACAGACAAGACCAGTGTTTAGTCAGAATACCATTAGGGTCACGCACGTACCACGACTTTATCAACAATTTACTGGACTAACCTTGGTGAGGATAGCGAGCTGCACCAATAACCAATATAATTACTCGTGGACAAACTTCTCGATTCATACTTGTGTGGAACAGATCATCATTACGTCCCCAGTGTGTTGTTAGAGATAAGTGTGTGTCATCATCGTTATTATTATTATTATCATCATTGTTATTATTGTTACGTGGTATCTATAGTAATACGTTTTAACTCTTCTTAGCCTCTCTCTCTTTCTATCGATGTATCTCTCTCTCTCTCTCTCTCTCTCTCTCTCTCTCTCTCTCTCTCTCTCTCTCTCTCTCTCTCTCTCTCTCTCTCTCTCTCTCTCTCTCTCTCTCTCTCTCTCTCTCTCTAACTGCAAAATACACACATCCTCACTCCAAGCCTCTCGTTGCTACGTTAGAGTTGCTAGAACTTGTACAGTCCAATCCCATTTGACGCCGTAAAAACCTGTCTGTTTATCACGGTACTAAAGGATATGATTGCGTCCAAAATTACACTCCGTAGCTATATATATATTTTTTTTACTGTCCATTTTTATTATGTTTACACTTTTAGTAGTATTATGGTACTTTATCGTAATGTCTCCCAAACTTCACTTATTTCTGTAGTTATTGAGTTTATAAAGTGTGATGTGGTAAAGATGTTTAAGTGCGTCTGAGGTATTATAGTTGGATATTAGCAAATCGTACCTTGATTGTTGTGTGAGATCTGATTCCATTTCACGCGAGTTCTCAACATAAATTACATGTCAATCTGTGTCACATTGATTTCTGCTCACCTTTCTTATCGTATTCTCAGAGATATTCACGTACTTCTCGTCCCATAAAAATGAAAATATACCTTCCTTTCTCATCTTCTATCTTTATTTTCTTCATATATTTCGTATCAGTTTAGTTTTTTTCTTTTTATTTTCCTCGTTTTATCTTGGTAAGTATGTAAATTTACCTTATTTTCTGAGGTAATTACGTATTTTCTTCTCTATAAAGATGAAAATATATCATTCCTTCTCATCTTCTATTTTTTTCTGCATATATTTTGTCTCAGTTCTATTTTCTCTTTAATTATCACGTTTTATTTGCGTAGGTATGTAAATGTTGTCACTTTCTTCGGTAATAAAACATTCTTTAGTGTTCTTTCCTCCTTAAGATTTCTTCAATTTCTTCTTCAACATTCTTCCTTTCACATGTTTTCCTTTCCCTCCAGCTTCCTGCATAATCTTGTTGCACTTTTTCTTCAGCAAGTCTTTACTCTTTCAGTCTTTGTTTAACCTTGGCTTTACCTGTTCACTCGTACCGCACAATTCTTTCATAACACACACACACACACACACACACACACACACACACACACACACACACACACACACACACACACACACACACACACACACACACACACACACACACACACACACACACATTCTCTCTCTCTCTCTCTCTCTCTCTCTCTCTCTCTCTCTCTCTCTCTCTCTCTCTCTCTCTCTCTCTCTCTCTCTCTCTCTCTCTCTCTCTCTCTCTCTCTCTCTCTCTCTCTCTCTCTCTCTCTCTCTCTCTCTCTCTCTCTTTCTACAATATTGTTTTTCGATATAATTTTGAAACTTTTACAAATCAGCCATCCACGAAATGATATAATTTTCCAATTATTTTTCTACAGCTCAATGATATCAGGTAATACAACATCAAAATACCAGTTAAGTTATACAAGCATTTGTAATTATTTTTTCCAGTAAGAAATAGGAACAAAATATATATACATTATCTATTTTTCCACTGAGATAGAAGGAGAAAAAAAAGTTTAACATACACAGGATAATTTTCAAAGTCATTCCCTCGGGTTTTATAATGAGGTTGTAAGGTCGTCTTGGAGCCTCAAAGTACAGTCTTGGGACCACAGTCTTATTAAGGTGTCACTGCTTGGCTCTCCTTGTAAATAAGTACTAGTAGTATAAGATTCTCATTTAAATCCACTCCACCCTTTGCCTTCACCTGCTAGCCCAGAATCTGATATTATAAAGGACACGAATATTTTTTTATAGTTATGTTCTATATGAGTGAAAGAAACTATTTGGATTGGGTTTAGCTTTCCCTATCAATCTATTCTCTTAATTCTTGTTATCTTTCCTTCATTGTATTTACTCCTAAGTTGTATTTCCTTATCTACATTCCTTTCATCATTCCCAGTTCATCCTTTCATCCTTCCGTTATCCATTTACTGCCGCTTCTGCTATTCTCAACCTGTTCTCTCATTCTAGGTCTATGCATCAACATTCACGGTGTCCCTATCATTAACCTCTTGACCAGTGGTTGAATTCTCGGTCCCCCAGCGTGCCTCAACTCCTGGTAGTGACGTCCCAGGCGCTGGAAGGTACGAGGAAAATGGATCCAGCTCGTCCTGGAATTATACTTGCTTCACTAAATGTTTTCCAGCAGGAGGAAACAGACCAGGGAAAGAAAACAACGGAAACGAGAGGTCAGTTGGGAGCGAGAGGAACTCAGAGGAAGAAACGCTGGACATTTTGTGTAAATACTTAACACTCAAACCTTAATCGATAAATGATTCACTCCGGCAAGACAATTATTATTACCGAGTCCTATATATACTATTAAGAGCCTATTGGTGCCAACGGTTTGTGCTGTAGAGAAAAAAAAATTATGTTATTTCCTATGAATTATATGGAAAACTTAATAATGTTGTAGAAAATCTTTGAACATTTCTAGTCTTTATGTAACACAGATGCTCCTCCCTCGTGACACCACTAACTACAACACGACCACACCTGAAACACACCTGAAACACACCTGAAACACACCTGAAACACACCTGAAACACACCTGCAGTACACGCCTCGCTCTCTTACCTCATCAATATCAGTACCAATTCCATCCCTGTTTCTCTGAACTTGACATAACAGAGTTTAATTCAAGAAACATTATAAAAAAGAAAAAAAACACTGAATAAATAGAGTATGTTAGTCGTTGATAGTGTCTCTTAGTGTATCGTAAGACTGGATGTATTGTGTGTATGCAAGGCAGGTGTGGACTTGTTGTATATTCTGTGTTATATGTAAGTGTGAGGAAGGTGAGTCGAGGTGAGGACGGTGTTGTATTGAGTGTTGTGATATACTGGGTGTGTCGATGTGTGTGTGTGTGTGTGTGTGTGTGTGTGTGTGTGTGTGTGTGTGTGTGTGTGTGTGTGTGTGTGTGTGTGTGTGTGTGTGTGTGTGTGTGTGTGTGTGTGTGTGTGTGTGTGTGTGTGTGTGTGTGTGTGTGTGTGTGTGTGTGTGTGTGTGTGTGTGTGTGTGTGTGTGTGTGTGTGTGTGTGTGTGTGTGCGAGTGTAGTGTATAAAATGTCCAGAAGGGAATGCATGCAGGGAATTTTCTCGTGCTATAATAATAATAATAATAATAATAATAATAATAATAATAATGATAGTATAGCAAGTCCTAATAATCACACACATACATACACACATACACATACACATACACTGTCACACACACACACCTTGACCTTCCCATCCCGTTAATCATCACATAATTTTCCACAATAGTAAATCTTCTTTAGTCACGCCATAAACAGCTTAAAAAACCCACCACTATTTCTTTTTCTGTCGTTGTTCCTTCCTTACTCTAAGCGGTTTTATTTTTTTTCGGTGGCAGGGATGAGGAAGTAAGAGCAGAGTAAGATAACAGTAGTCTCATACCTATAGACAGTTCCTAATGAGGTGAGAATGAGTGTAAATAAATATAATCATACAGGTAGATAGTGTGAATTGATGGAGTTGATTTAGCAATTCTTTATTCTCTCTCTCTCTCTCTCCCTCTCTCCTATTCTCCGTCTCCCTCTCTCCTTCCCTTTGCGTGTTAAGATGTAGTTTGTCTTACCTCACGCAACCTTCAAATTCTCTTCCTTGATGGAGTAATAGCGTAACGAGTGTCATTCTTAGTGCATTTAATTATTTGGTATGGTTATGTTGGGTACCTACGAGGCGAGGCTGGTGACGTGCGTCTTTCCCCTACGCATGTCTGTGGGCTACTGAAGAGTCACGCGCGGTGCTCCCATTGATAAGACTAATGACGAAGACTAATGATTAGGACTAAGACGAAAGTTATACACAGCTAAGAAGGACAAATGACAGGATTATGTAGGGCAAAAAATAATGACATAAATGCAAGGTGATACAATAAGCGCAAGACAAAACTTATTTAAAAGGTAGAAACTATGAAATAAAATGTAAATACTAACGATGAAGACTACTTGTATAAAAAAAATAAAGATGAAAAAGAGAAGAAAAAAGAACGTAAAGGATAATAAAATAGTGAAACAAGGTATGTAAAATAAAGGAGCTTCCCCCTGAATCATAAGAATTAGCAAGGGAATATAATGCAAATGAGTCTACATGCAGTTTTCCAACCAGGATTAAAAATGCTGCCACGCTCATCCTCCTCATGACTTTTATGAAGAGAGAGAGAGAGAGAGAGAGAGAGAGAGAGAAAGTTAGAGAGAAAGAGAGTGAGAGAGAGAACAAGGCGATCTCCTACCGGCCAAAAATGAAAGTGAGTGAGAAATAAAAAGAGAGAGAGTAACAAGACCACACACTTCATTGGTTCAAGATCGCAGAAAACTGATGCAAGAAATGATTAATGGCGGAATTATTTATGAATTTATGAATCGTAATGTGTTAAGAAAGTGGAAGAATTTAAGGATTTTATTTTATGACTTATACGTAACATTTCCGTCTTTTTTTTTTTTTTTTTTTTTTCCAACGCGAGACACTGAGATCATGTTAACAGAAATAAAAAAACAATGAATAGGTAAAGAAAACGATATAATTTCAACGACTAAAAACACACTAACTTAGCAAAATAAATATAAATACCATTCGTTACACATCCACTAAAGAAAATATATTAAAAAAAAAACTAATATTAGGTAGTTAATAAAAACGTCTTAATAATGCAAGTGGAAAGGGATAATGAGGTAGAGTGTTACAGGTGAAGGGAAAGAAGGAAGGTAGATGCTGTCGGACCCTTGGATTAGCGAGGTGAATGAAGGTAAGGATGATGTCAGTGAATCTAGTATGCAAGACAACGGTGATGGTGAAGTGAGGGTGTAGTTAACAGTTTAAGAAGAGTACTAAAGATGGATATGACGAGAAAGGAGAAGAAAGATGTGTATGTGTGTGTGTGTGTGTGTGTGTGTGTGTGTGTGTGTGTGTATGTGTGTGTGTGTGTGTGTGTGTGTGTGTGTGTGTGTGTGTGTGTGTGTGTGTGTGTGTGTGTGTTTGTGTGTGTGTGTTATATATATAAAAAAGTATACAAACGTTCTCTTATTTCATGTTTCCCTGTGACTGTGTATATGTGTGTGTATGTGTGTATGTGTGTATGTGTGCGTGCAGGCTGGGTGTATGAACTGCGTGTGACGTAATTCCGTGCACACACACACATACACACACACAGTAGATGTGGGCGAGAGAAAGACAAAAAGAAAAATAACACTGAAATGAAGTTAGTTCCTCTCGCCGCTGCTTTTCGCTTTAAACAAACACCCAAAATTTCAGTGTCAACCTTCCACACATGTACTGATTAAAAGTGAAAAAACGGGAGAGTTACCTGCTCGCTGTCACTACCTTGATGCTCACCTGGGCGGGGGGTCGGGGGTAGGGGATGGGGGAAGGGGGGAGACAAGAGAACGTGACTCACACTTTCATAATTACTTAATCTAATATATCCCTTCCTACACCACTAAACAACCTAATGCGACGAGCGGCCCCACCTTGGTAATTACAGGTTGTCTTTCATGCATTTATATTCACACAAACGTGGTGGTGAAGGGGTGTAAATAGGGAGGACAAAGGATGTGTGAGTGTGTGTGTGTGTGTGTGTGTGTGTGTGTGTGTGTGTGTGTGTGTGTGTGTGTGTGTGTGTGTGTGTGTGTGTGTGTGTGTGTGTGTGTGTGTGTGTGTGTAATTGTTCACGTTTAGTACATGAATTAAAGGAAGGTGAGTAAAAATATTCACATCTTTTTCTAACTTACAAGGTGATAATGATTTGGTTTAAGTTTGGAATCGAAGCTTATTAAGGAATTACGATAGCGTTACGTTTTTTTTTTTTATAGGCGATTAGTTTGAAAATTTGAAGCTTAGTTAAGATAAGATTCAGAAAAAGTCAGAAAATCTTATCATCAACGTCTGTCTGTCTATTTATCTGTCTGTCTGTCTGTCTGTCTGTCATATAAGTCTCCATCAAGGTTACAGATCCACACCACTACCAGCAGCATCCAGAGAGTAGCCTTGTGGAAGGAGTCAGTCGAGCGAGAGGGAACACAATATATCTTCTTAAAAATAGAACAACTAATTCCTTCGCTTACCTGACTGTGAAACTAATACCGAGATGCAACACAAGGATGAAAGACAGTGTTCCGCGTGTTGTGTTGTGCCTGCAGGGACGAAACCTTCATCAGTAACATTAATATTATATGACATTTGAGAACTATATAGACAGCTTGGGAAGGATAAGTAGAAACGTCATCAAAAAGCTTATGTATTTTTGATAATGATGTATAGTTGCAATCTACTTCAATACTAAGAAACTATGGCTATAATTATGAATATGTTGTGAGTTCAAGTCAAATATTTTCTGTTGGATTTATTTTTGAATATATGTAAAGTTTTCCGTTTTAATATTTGTCTTCTAATAACACCATAGGTATGTTTTCACGATCATCTTTGTCTTAATGCGATACGAGTAACGCAAATCTCTAATAAAAATAAACATATCTACAATTCAATCACTACCAAAATACAAAAAAACATCACATTCCACCACTACTTCCACCTCCTCAATAGTCCTGAAGCAAAAACAAAAGAAAAACAAGAAGGAGGAGAGAGGTATGAGAGGAGGAGGAGGAGGAGGAGGAGGAGGAGGAGGAGGAGGAGGAGGAGGAGGAGGAGGAGGAACACACTTTTGCAGATCAGCTGTAACCAAATCAAGAGGAAGGAACACCAAACGTAAGGCAAAGGCAGCTTTACCTCAGCCGCCTCCTGCCCACCTTCCTCTTGAACAACATATGAGACGCGAATATGCCTGGGAAGAATACAGGGTTATTGCAGCACACTGTGGCGAGGGGCGTAACGAGAGAGAGAGAGGGAAGAGAAAGAGAAAGAGAAAGAGAAATAGAAAGAGAAAGAGAGAGAGAGAGAACAACAAAAAAAGATTATATAATACTGAAAAGCACCTCAATTATTTAATATCATAGTATGGCATGCAGTACTTCCATGACATACTAAATAAATGAAAGAAAACGAGGTGACAGTAGATGGAAACCTTAGAACACAAGATTGATACCAAGAAATTCAATCCCAACTTAACCTAACGTACCCTCACCTAAGTATTATTTATTTATGATGTCAAGAGTACACAAGGTTCAATAAATAACCAATAAATAAACATATAGCATTGTAAATCTCATCAATATCATTACCGGTGCTAGTAACAATATTTGCATCTCCGGCTCTACATCACTCCCGTACACGTCTTTGAACTTAGTGAAGGATGTCATTCACACCATAAAACAAAGCATAATATAAAAGCATAAACAAAAACATAAAGACACACCACAACGCAGCCAGGAAAGAGGAAAGGTAAGACCCACACCCAAAAACAAAGAAAAGGGTGAAGTAATGAAACCTTAGGAACCGCAAGTGAACCCAGCAGCCCCGTGCGTGGAGGTAACGGCATCTTAGGATCGTGCACACCAACATCGACGGAAGGCCTGAGTGTGGCACGACGCCCCAGCACACATTCCAAGAACATCAAGGGAAAGGCAGGTAGTTAGTTGGGCAGCAAGCACTCAGGAAAGCGACAGACATTAATGGGAGTGAAAGGATCTGTATAATAAACCCGTTGATTTGAGAACTTGAAAACCCTGTCAATGGTTAATGGAAATGTGAATGATTTCCTTCATTTGTTTATGTTAAGGATGATTTGAATAGAAAACTTGTCACTTGTGTTATGGTTTGGTGAGGCTGTCTAAAAAATGAGCGGATATGTAAGGCGGTGATGCGTTGTTATGGTTTCAAACTTTGTCAGTAACAGGTGGAGGTGGCAAAAAAAAAGTTTATAGTTTTGAATTGGTCTGTCAGTAATCCTTCAAAAATATATATATGGAAATAATTAAAGCGTCTGTTATCTGAAGTGTACCAGTAATGCACATGGAAATAAAGACTAAAATGATGATACCTTAAGAGACAGCCAACGATTAATGAAAATAAAATAAATCTCAACGTTCTGGTCTTATTTAAAACCTGAATTTATTACACACACAAAAAAGAAGAAATGAATATATAATAAGGGAAATAAATATATGAACTCGTCACCTTACACACACACACACACACACACACACACACACACACACACACACACACACACACACACACACACACACACACACACACACACACACACACACACACACACACACACACACACACACACACGAATCAAATACATTGATAGAATCTGCATGGATGACAAAAAAAAAAAAAAAAAAAAAAAAAAAAAATCTAGCGTCACAGCATTGATTTTTCCCTCCCGAGTCCCATTCAGTTTCTTTTTCTTTTTTCAACTTTTTTTTTTGCTTTCTTTCTGCGGTGAGAACGAATCAAAACTGGAAGCAAAGAGAGAGACGCGCACAATAAATGATCCAATTCTTTTTATCAATACATTTTTTAATCATCTGTATTTGCAAGAAGCGCTATGTAGAAGGATTTTTCATATGGATTTTTTAGCTTAGATCTACAAATTTTTATATATTTTTTAATCTATTTCAACATTTCCATAAATAAGACAGGCAAAGGAGAGTGAAAATACGATAATATTGATTGCTCTTATCAAAGGAATGAAAGAGAGAGAGAGAGAGAGAGAGAGACAGAGAGAGAGAGAGAGAGAGAGAGAGAGAGAGAGAGAGAGAGAGAGAGAGAGAGAGAGAGAGAGAGAGAGAGAGAGAGATAATAGGTCATTCAATTATAGATTCAAAGAGGAGTAATTACAGTTGTTATGACGAGGCTGTGTGTGAAAATTGATCTCATTCACTCGTTTTCTTTTCAACATCATTACGTTTTCTTTCTCAAGTTGATGATGATGGAATACTAAAGATAATTAAACCACTTACTTTCTTTTCCACTCCCTTAAAAAAAGTGAGAAAGAGAGAATGAGAGAGAGAGAGAAAAAAAAAAATTACAGTACATTTAGCACAATAAAATTTTTGTTCTTCCTCCTTGTCGTTAGAAATTCAAAAGTTTATCATAATTATCATTTAGTTCTTTATCTTCTTTTATTTTCCTTTATTTATGTCAACAGGTGTGAATATTATAGTAGTTTCCTGTTGTCTTTTCATTCTCTAATATATATTTTTTCTGTTTCCTTCTTCTTATTTTCCCTTGTTCTCTATTTCCCTCTGTTTCATCATCTTCTTGTTTCCTCTTCTATGTCTCTGTGTTATTCTGTTTTCTGTTCAGTTTCCATCTATTCTCAGTTTCCTTTGTTCTCTGTTTATTCATTCTCCTCCTCTCCCACTTACCATGTATCTTCCCTTCCTCTCATCACGAATTTGATAATAAATGCTGCCCGTCTGTCTTCATCTCTCTTCTTCCTTTTCTATTTGTCTTGAATTATTCCTTTTTCCTTCCTGATCCCAAGAGAAAATATTTACATTGTCTCTCTCACTCATACATTAAATTTACTAGATATATAAGCTTTGTCCAATTGTTTCTTTTGTGTTCTATTATAAAGTTAATTTGGTGTTCATGTAAAATTTCCGATTCACTCATGTTTCTCTTTTTTATCCCCTGTCGTATAATCCCTTTGTTTTTATTTCCCTTGTCGTGTATTTTTTCCCCTAGTGTTGGAGGTGGAGGGAAACTTTTCTTTCCTCCCTTGGCACGGCAATTCAATTCTCTCTCTTTGGGCAAATGTTTTCTCAATTTTCATCTCGCCTCCACTGACTATCACCTTCATCATATTTCCGGCGCCCATAATTACCCTTCCTTCCTTTCCCTCCTCCCAATTTCCTTCCCTCAAGCCTATTTTTGGCGATTTCCTCAAGTCTTTTTTCACCCTTCGCTCTGGAGAGGACGAAGGGATGTCGACGTTCAACAAGTTTCCCTTTGACGCTAATCGCATGTCATTTCCCTCGAGATTACAGGAGAAAAAATCGTATCTTATCGGTTATTACTTTTTTTTTTGACTCCCTAGAACTGTCTGTCTGTATGTAGAGGACTTAGAGTGGTTTTCGACAAGTATTTTACTCTAAATCATCAAAGTCGTGTAAGTTTTGTAACATTGGATTTCTTTTTACAATTCCGCTTCTCTTTTGTTATTACATTTAAAAAGAGAATCGTATAGTAAGAAGAGAATCGAATGGTTGAAGCTAAAGATGAGGTCAGTGGGTTCAGAAGGTCCGTTAGGCAGATAAAACACAACAAGGTAAACTTTCAATGGTATAACGAAGGAAGAACTCTTAGCTACAACAGTAATTTTCTCACTGGATCTACAACTTTCCCCCACCACGAGGCGTCCGAGGGGGAAAAATACACACTCACTAACGATTCAGGAAAATCAGCGAGGCTTAAAACGGTAACATTATGAAAATATACGAACGTTTCAACTTGCAAACACCTGCTCTGCATCCTCACACCCTCCCACCGCCTTCCCCTCCAACCATGTTTAACTTTATAAATATGAATACAAAAGTTGTGGCGGATACTCAGACTTTGTGAATAGGATGCATTATGTTCATTCCTGTTATTACATACTTGTGGGATAATGTTCACCACTAACACTTTATTCATTGTCCAAGTGCTTCCCGGTACTCAGCTACCCTCCTTGGTGTACCCAGTAACCCAGTAACATATATGAGTCAGTGATCTATGCTATGCCTGTGTCTGGTGTGTTGGTATGTGTTTAGACTGATCTGGTAAGGTATTCTGACTCATACAAGTAACAATAACAGGTTTTTCTCTGTGACATAACAAATTTTTCATCCTACAATCCACACAGAGATTGTCAAGGGAGGTGAGAGGTGCTTTGTATTTAATTTCTACACACACACACACACACACACACACACACACACACACACACACACACAACACACACACACACACACACACACACACACACACACACACACACACACACACACACACACACACACACACACACACACACACACACACACACACACACACACAGAGGACTTGTCAAAGGAGGTGTGCAACAATAACTTAAGAGGATGAAGCGGTATACGTATGAAATAGAATAGTTTGACACATCACATTGTACAATAACACCCAATAAACATTACCACACTCATGAAACAATGCAAATAATTGACGCCAGGCTCTGAACACGTACTGGAGAGATAGTAGGAAATTATATTCACTGGATCCTCGATAATATTACACGAGGTTAAAATTCATCTATAGTTAATGACACGAAAAACAAACAAAAAAAAACATGTGATACGGCAAACAACATGCAAATCGTTAATATGATGATGTGTATGTGTGTTATTATTATATTATGAAAAGGTTTGTTTATAAGAGAGAGAGTGAGTGAGGCGCCTCCATTCCCCCTGACACACTGAACACAGCTAATTGCTTGTACAACGATCACTTAGAAATCAACGTTTGTTCTATTATTAATTAATTGTTAGACATACACACAGAACAGTAATACATTTTCAGAATCTATCAATTTAATCATTACTAATGGTACTTTTTTTGTATATGTTTAAGTATAATAAATGGATGCTTTACGTGTTAGTTCTGGTCTTGAATTTTTTTTACTGTGATTTAAGTAATGTTTAATGAGTATGTAGACATCTCACTTCTCCCTTCCACCTGCCTAAGCTCACCTGAAGGATATTATTACTTTTTTTTTATCCTTCAAACTTCTCTCATTAAGTATCGCTCAGTGTGAGGAGAAGGCATATCGCTTCACCAACTCATGATTTCGGAGCTTCGAGATGAAACGAGCGTCACTTTGAAGCTTAATGAGTCGTGTTCGTTTCTCCTTCCTACCAAACGCCAAACCAAAATGAATACATGAGAAGAAAAAAAAAAGAGAATAAATAAAAAAGAAAAATACTTCACTTTTCCTGATTACCGAAATTACACCAAGCAATTCATTACATCAAACACGATTTTCAAAGTGATTTAAATGTGCTTTTTTAACCTTCACGGGGCCAGGAAGGGAAACTGGGAAATTAAAGTAAAATAAATAATTCTACTGATTATATTTGCATTGAAAGTTAGGAGCTTTACTGAAACAACTGTGACGTGATATTTAGAGTTAATGAAACGATGTGACTCGCTCTAATTACAACCTTTCGCTTACAATCACCTTTACCAAGTCACGGCCTATACGCTCTCTCTCTCTCTCTCTCTCTCTCTCTCTCTCTCTCTCTCTCTCTCTCTCTCTCTCTCTCTCTCTCTCTCTCTCTCTCTCTACTATTGACTGTTCTCTTACCTATCTCTTTATCATTTACTCTCCTATCTCCTCCTATTACTATCACAATTTGGTTTTTACTCCTTCGTTTGTAATTATCTAATACTATTTTTGACTATCCTTCATCCTCTTTTCCTTTTTATATATATACATTTTGTCAATAGTTCAACGCAAGAAGACTGTTTGAACCAGGAAGATTTGTCAAACCTTACCATACCTAACCATGACGTAACGTAACACACTATTCATTAACACTCAACATCTCTTCTCACCTGTAATTGCCTTAAAAAACTGCCCTAACAGGTGACTCTATCATATAATAAACAGAACCATGTATCAGGTATTCATAAGTCCTTTGGGGAATGTATTATTTAACCTCGTATATGCAATTCTACCTCTCCTTTTGAAAATATGAGAGGTCAGGTGTGTGTGTGTGTGTGTGTGTATGTGTGTGTGTGTGTGTGTGTGTGTGTGTGTGTGTGTGTGTGTGTGTGTGTGTGTGTGTGTGTGTGTGTGTTAATGATGTAGGTGACAGGATTGATTTCAGGTGTTCTGCAGGTCATGTGTCCAACCAGGTGAAGTGAGACAGGTGAAGTGAGACGAGTGTAGGACATTTCTTTCCCCCCTGTACATATTCCCACCCAGACATTTTTCCCTATGACATTTTCCCTCCCGGACACATTTCTTCCCTTCCCTAGAAATTTTCCTAACCTAACCTAACCTAACCTAATCTAACCTAACGTAACCTAACCATAACCCAACGTAACCTAACATAACTTCAACGACGCTTTGTGAGGTAAATAATGACGAGCACCGCCTAAAACCTTCATAGATCTGTTGGGTACACTATATATAGAATGTACCACTTCATATATGCATCAATATCGTCCGAATATGTCCGAAGAGGGGGTGAATGTCCGGAGAAGAGTATGTCAGGTGGGAAAGTGTTCTGGGGGAATATGTCAAGGGAGGAATATGATCAGGCTCCATTGAGACAGGTGGAGTGAGACAGGTGGAGTGAGGGAGGTGGAGTGAGGGAGGTGGAGTGAGGCAGGTTCAGATTCTCGTTTTTTTTATGACCTGAACTTAATTGCTTTGAAATATTACAGTAAAAGTGAGGCATGCATACAGTTAGATATTCATATAGTTGAGTGTGTATAATGTATGTTGATTTGCGTTCACTCATACGTATAATAATGCATAATCATATTTCCTTTGATTTTTAAGGCTAGTTATTGTATCATCTTCTACATAACAAAATCCTGCAACACTGAGCCGTTAAATAGTAATGTATGTTGAATATCCACCGAGTTAAAAATAGTGGAAGGCGAAAAATACGTGGACATGTTAATCATAATCTTCTTAATGAGTGTAACAACGAACACCAACGTACCTGTGCACACCTGTAAGGGAAGCAAGACTTATAAATAACACCATTAGTAAAACCCAATCTATATTAACCCATTAACTTCATACTTCCCTTGCCTTCACATCAAACTTCACTCCCTAACACAAACTACTTGACAACTTCGTAACGTTAACTTCAACACAACGTTACCTACTCACCCTAGTCAACGAGTCTCATCCAGTCTATGTTTGCCGAGTGGCCTGGATCTGCTACGTCCTCGCCTCACACTCTCACATTCGCTCACTCATCATTTCCACGTCACTTTCTGGTGCGTCCTCGCTTTCCCTCCACGGTAAAGTTGCATAATTCTTTACTGGTCCTGACATTTCCATTCCTTTTGATAACTCTACACTATTAAGAGCATTTTTACATATTTTCTCCATCATATCATAAGGTTTATAAGACTTTATCTGGTGTTAAATTGTCTAGGAATCCTTCAGGTGATTACTTTTACTATTACTACTACTTTTATTACTATTACAAATCAGCCAATCAGCAATATGGAGGAGAAGTATATATAGGAGTGCATCAACATCCTAACAAGTCGTAATGTAGTTCTATGTCCTCCTGGCAGTCATCGCGTCAATTACCCTCCAACACACCTTACCAGAACCTCTTCACGATCACCTAGAGACCAACACCTTCTCCTATACCGCCGCTGCCACCTCCCTTTCTTCTTCTTTCAACTCCTCCTCCTCTTCCTCCTCCTCTTTTTCTTCCTGACATCCCATTCGTTGGTGTAATGAAGACTAGATTTAGAGTATTTCTTGAGGCAAGGAAACTCACACTAAATGCTAACTTGTGATCCCTCCGAGGCTGCCATTTCGTTCCTGATTCAAGCGAGGGAGCAGAGACGTCACAGAGTATATATACGTAATGGTGTCATGTCAAGGACGAATATGAGAACACTTAACGAAGGGGAATCAGTTGTGGGAAAGTTGATGATGATGGTAGAGGTTTTAGAAGTAATCATTATTTGAGAGGAAAAACAACCTTGATCAATCACTGGGTTCGTGTCCTTACTGACTCTACTTAAGGACGATTGTGAGAAGACATGATTAATGCAATACCTTAGTAGTGTTTCTTAAGGTAATGTTTGGGTGTGTATAGATAAAAAGTGATGCATTAAGATAGTTTCTACTTAATACACTATTAACTAACAATACAGGAGAGATTACGAGAGAACATCACTACTTCCTGTATTAGTAAGTTTGCCAGCAGTTAGAATCCCAATGGAAACAACGAGGCAAAATATGATAGTTATAAATATGTGTCTGGGTGTTGCATGGAAAAGGAGGAGGAGGAGGAGGAGGACAAAAGTATGTGAAAAATTAAATAATAAATACACAAATATGAATGTCATCTCTATATACAAAGTTACGTTGTTGCTTTACATAGTGATTGTATTCCAGTAAGCTGACACACTACGTAGTCATTGCTGTCAGCTTGATGTCAGGAGCTTGAAAGTGAAGAAGCTTATGTCCTTATTGTGTACACTCGACACAGTTATATATTGTATTGGTTGACACACACACACACACACACACACACACACACACACACACACACACACACACACACACAAGAGGTGGTAGTGACACAAAACACGAACCAGAAATAATAACAATAAACTAATATACTAACACTGCACTAACAATCACACGACTTAACTACACGCGTAACGACACTAAATAACCAATTACACTATCAATGAACATTCCTCTACTAGACCTCATTCTATCACCCAGTCTAGAGTTCCAAATCCTATCAGTTATCCTTTTTTCATCCTAGGACTGACAGACGAGGTTCACAGGATAACGAAACGACGATCTGGAGTTCAGAATCCAATTTGCATCATAAAACAAAGGATAAGCGCATTGAGCCTCTGTGTTTAACG
Source organism: Cancer borealis (assembly GCA_036785275.1). NCBI lineage: Eukaryota > Metazoa > Arthropoda > Malacostraca > Decapoda > Cancridae > Cancer > Cancer borealis. Next base: position 132,612 of record JAXIVD010000151.1, on the reverse strand, counting down.
TGGCATCGGATCACTGCTCTCTGTCTGGCAACTTGACGAAGGGAGAGAGAGAGGGAGAGAGAGAGAGAGAGCATTAGGACCAGCGTGGCATCAAGAGCTGTTAAGTAGTGATGATGGGTGTAGTGTTGCATAGAGAGTCACGGTTGATTGGCTTGGATGTATAAGGGATTGCAAGCTATAAGTGACTACTGATGTTATTTAGTTGTTTGTTGATGTTCTGTGTTGATGATTTCTTGTTGATAAAAATAGTGAAATGGCTTTGCGAAATGTAAATTGACTTTATTTACTTAGGATGTCTTACCAACCAGTTCATTTGTCTATTTATTTATCTATTTGTCTGTTATCTGTCTGGTTCTTTATCTATCTATCTATCTATTGTATGCACCGTGTATCCACAGTTCCAAATACTTGTGAATTTTCTTAGTAATTCGCGCTGAAATTAATGACTTGGAAGCTGATACAGATGTGCTCCAACGAGATTAAAGTAATAGTATTAATTTTCTGCTTGCTAACTCCACTGCAGTTTCCTTTATTTATATTAATTCTCTCTCTCACTCTCTCGCTCTCTCTCTCTCTCACTCTCTCTTTCTCTCGTTTTCTTCATAAATAATTAAACAGTGACTCTTCTTGTATAACTGTCAACTTGTTAAAAGGTTAAATTTTCACTAAATAAGCTAAGGAATATAGTTTCATAAATCATTGGTAAGTGTCATGTGACGTATATTTCTCACCTATATTTTCATCTGTCCTAAATTAAGATTAATGATATATAAAACACACTTGAAAATGCGTTGATTTATTCATTCTGCTCTTTCTTTTCTATGCATGGAAATATTATCACTCTGACGTATATATCTCACCTTTATTTTCACCTGTCATAAAGTAAGACTAATAATATAGAAGACACTCACATATGCATTAACTTATTCATTTTATAATCTTTCTTTTACATGTATGAAAATATTAAAACTCTAATAAAATACACAGTTATCAGTTTCATCAGCAATACTTTTCAATCTCTCTATCGTTCACATCACCATTATGTATATTCTATTATTCATATATTTCATCTGTGTCTACTGACTTTACATTTTCTCGAACACCTGCTGATTTTTCGTACCTCTACCACACGTGTATCGCCCCACACCTGTACTTCCTTCTGTTTATCATATAATTTCCATGTTAAATAAAGTCTCCAAAACTCTCCACTTCATCTCTCTTCTATGTCAGTTTTATATAAGAATGTTTTAAAGCGCAGCTGTACCATTTTCTGTTTCATCCAAAAATGTGCAGTAACTTAAATTTTTGATGCCTCGGTAATTACTCATTTTTTTCAACCAGAATGTACCAACAGGGAAAAAATATGAAAAAACTTAAATTTAGGGAAAAATACCACAGCCCCAGAACCCCAGAAACCCAGAACAAAGAGAACTTGAGGTGGGTTTGAGTATGAAGATCAGACACACAGGAACACGACACTGGCTCACTGGTACACGACCCTCATACAGGATGGAGTGTCGTGGTGCTTATCGTGGTGAGATAATGATGCCAGATCATCGTTAGCCTTGAATTAGTTAGTTAATCCTGAATCATCGACGCCAAGTAACATCACCTGACAGATACTAAACCTAATGGAGTATGTTCTTATCTTTTATTAGAGTTTATAACGTTTTTTTATTTCTACATTGCCCACATTTTTGTCCCCGTAGCTGTCAAGTTTTTTTCGTCGTGGTGGCAGCAGTCAGTTAACTTGCAGACCCTTTCCATCGCCTGGTCTGGAACGAAGCCGCGACAGTCGAACTAAATGAATTTTGGCTTCATTCACACAGGCAAAACCAATACCTCACGTCACCGTTCACGGGCTTCCTGAGTCTTTGAATTAAGGTGTTACATAGAACCCTCAGAAGGATCCTCACAAAGACATGTGGGTCCGAGTCTTGGCAGGAAGGGTGAGGCAACAGCTGCCTTGGTGCTGTGATTGGACCATCTGGCAGACTAACAGAGTTCCCCTTCAATTAAACCACACGAGACATGGACAGCGGCACCTTCAACCATGTCAATATTCATAGTTTTAATGAATGGCTACACAGGGAACATCACAGCTTCCTTGACATGAATATCAACAGTTGTCTTATTTGGGAAGACCACATTTATTACGTAAAATATAAATTTGTCAAAGTAATGGGTAGTATGTATCATGTAAAATATTACTACTAATGTATTAAAACCTTTTATATCCGTATGTACAGTACTGTAATGGTGTGTTTGTGGAGCTGCACCACAACACTCATTCATCACACTACAGCTGAAAATCACTATCATTCAAAAACCACTAGACGAGCCAATGAGGTGCACAAAACATTAATGGCAGTACTTCATAAAACTAATGTTCACTATCATTCCCTCCTCAAATAGTATCACTCCTTTCAAAATATGGACAGAAATACCAAATAGAATGCTATGAATAATTTTACATATATCATGTCACTCTTTGATTCATTATTTCCTTTTTAATAATTACATACTGCATATATTTTTTTTTTTACTAAAACTGTTTGTTATTTCTACCTATTTTTTTTTATAGCAATCTATAACAATATATTTTCGTCTCAGATTGCATTTTCTAGCATTATTTTATATTATCTTACATTGTGTTTCAGGCTGGTAATTGACACCCAGTAAATCTGTTAGATAAGAATTTTGATGAATACAGAAAGGTAACATAATATCAAAATAGTGATAGCATAGTCTGGAGTGAGTGAGGGAGTAAAACAAGCGTCAGATATCAGAGGTGATATGGTGAGCTTAGCCTTGAGCTGCACTTAAGATGAAGCTCACAAGACAGGTGACGCGGTCTTGCTTTTCTCGTTAGCAATATCTCGAGGCGAGTCTGGGGATGCAAGAAAGACAAGGACCTTCTCTTAAGCCAGACTCCCACTGGCATAACCACTACACTACATCCAAGTTTGCAAGCATAACATTAATCTCTCGATCACACACATCACTTCCTTGCATCGGTGGGTAGCAGGGCGGACACAAATAGCATCTGTGGTGGTAATAACAACAGTGACACGACCCAAAGGAGGTGAATGATGAAATGGTGGTCACTGTTTTATACACGATGCTGGGATGAGGCAGAGGCAGAGATGTGAGGCTGTGTGTGGTTCATCCCCTTTATGTGTGGGTCTATAATCTGGGGAAGTTGGGAAGGTAAGCCATCAAGATATTACGTTTGGTTTAGTATCTAGAAATGTGGTTATATAAGTTTAAAGACCAAGGATTAAGCTGAATTTAGTGGTTTAGTGAAGTTTTTAATACGTCAATCAATGTTGTCGTTTTAGCAACCTAATGAAACTTATGTAAATCCAGTACAATGAAATGTCCCAAAACTCTGATTTATCATCCTTACTTATTTGGTATATATATTTCTTTGTTATTTAAGGCTTCCGTTTGTTTTTTTATGTTTAAAGATACATTATATATATTCCAACTTAATTAATTTTATTCGAGTTCTTCGCAGCAAAAGTTTTCTTAAGTGACATGAAGTTAGTTGTTGTTCTTAGTCTTCCTTTCAAGTCACTTTCGTCTTAGTGATGAAGCGCCGCCAGCCTCACGAACCCAACCAAGGTAGTTTTAGACTCAATTTTAAGATACAAAACCTTATATCCTGTCCACTGTAACGCCTGATGCTGCCACTTGCTTATGGACTGTATTGTGAGGTGAGGTTTTTTTATTTTTATTATATACAAACAAGTGCTTTGAGTTATCATTAGTTAGTTAGTTATTCCATTTTTACAGTTTGTTTTGAGTGTAAATTTGCTCATTATCTTCAGCATTTACTTAACAAGACCCGGCTCATTAAGTACTAATTTATGCGTTTCAGGTCAACTTTCTTCCTGCTCCACAAACCTTCTTCAATTGTGAAAAGAACATTTATGACTTTCTTTATTTTACATCCACTGTTATCATAGAAAACGAAGAGTCAGGACTGTAAACTTTCACGTGTTGGTCTGAGTCTCAAAACAGATCCGTATGTAAACTTTCCTACCACGTCTCTTATGTTTATCTCTCCAAGAAGACTACCACTTGTCTGCCTACAAAATATTTTCACCAAGAACTCAATAAAAAGCAACAGAAACACATCCATCTAAGTACGAAGTGTGGAATCCATACCTGCACTACCTTGCTTCTCTTCCTTCAGTAATGGTTGCTGAAAAATCTATGCCAACTGAAAGACGAATAGTGGAAGAACTAGATTGAGTGTTTTCTGAGACAAACGATCGAAGTTCACCATTGATTCAGGTTCAGTATAAGTGTTCCGTCAGTCGTTAAGGGAAGTTGAAGGTTCACAGCCTCGTTCTGCCGCCTGGGAACACACCGTAGGGAAGTACTCACAAACTTCTTCATACACTGATACTGATTCATCAATGTTTATCCTTCTGTTTGTCTCCCATGGCTTAGGTTTGTTCGTGTTTTGCTGGCGTGAATAAGGACTTTGCAATGTTATCCAGTCAATACTTGGATCCGTTTTGTTTCTGGGAATTCTGGTGTACAGGAGTGAGGTTCCATCGTGTGTGTTGATATCAAAGTTTGAAGTTCTCTGCCTCACATCCTCACAGCCTCACAGCCTCACAGCCTCCTACTCAGGGTTCGTCAGGAGTTCCTTGCCTCGTCTTGCCACGCCGCGATTAATGAAGATGACGTGTGGTTTGTGACTTAGGTGGGATGAGGGAGACGTGCTGCTTCAAGTGGCGAGCGAGTTAGCGTTGTGTGAGTGTAGTGAAAAAATGTATATAATTAAACCAGGTTGAGCTCATGAGGTGACACGACTCTTTCTCTCTCTCTCTCTCTCTCTCTCTCTCTCTCTCTCTCTCTCTCTCTCTCTCTCTCTCTCTCTCTCTCTCTCTCTATATATATATATATATATATATATATATATATATATATATATATATATATATATATATATATATAATGCCAACAGTATCCTACACAAAGACACCTTTTTTTCAGAACAGCTTCTCTAATTCGTGTGAGTTGTGTTGACATTTGGGTTTTTTTGAAGCAGTATTTTATGGCCGCAACATTTCTTTCCGTGTCGGTGTTGGTGGTGTGCCTGCGGTTACGCCGCCGGAGAGGGGCTGAGGTGCCTCTATTGATCACCGCCACGTCGCCGTCAGGGAGGAGGCTGCAGGCCAGGTGGAGAGTGGAGGAAGAAGGCTCCCTGTGAAGGGGTGGGTGTGCTGGCAGGCATTGTGGCGGCCCCGTCACCGGCAGGAGGCACGGGGAAGGGCCTCACCTGGCCGCGTGAATGATGGTCCGAAATAGAGTGGTCTTTGTTCCTGGGCCTCGGCGTTGTCCAAGGAAATGGAGTTACTCTCTAGGCTTTCCTTCGAAGAGATTTATGGTCTTCCCTCGACTCATCTTATTACGCTCACCCACTCACTGAGGCCTTCATTTTCTTCTTCTTTTTAATCTAACACTCAACTTCATTTTCGAAACCCCATCAATATTTTTCCTACAGCTTTTCTTTCTTTTTTATAATTATCTCATGACTACGATTAAGCCGCACCTTCCAATAGGTTACGAAACAAAACTCTTCACTTTACAATAGAAAAATGCAGTTTGAGCGAGCATCTGAACACTTAGAATTAGAAAAAAAAAACTTTAATAATCTCAATCCAAAAAATTAAGAAAACGATCAAATCAACCTCATATGAATAACAATACAAACCTAAACACTAAATATATAAAAAAAATGTAGTGAGCGAGTGAGTGAGTGAAGCAAGAAGCAGATCACGTGTACTTTGTTGCTACGCCTGCACACAACACTAGTCACCACCACTGCAATACAACACAACATAACACAACACACAGTCACGCAACACAACTCCACAACATACACGGGAATACAAAACCTTAATTGCAACGACATTTTGTGTGAGACCGAGTTTAGTTGCGTGTGTGTTCGTCTTGCGCAATATGTAGTTCCATTTACTGTGTTTTATGACTAGTGTGTCTGTCTTGTGTTCCCTCACGTACTTGTAATTGTGGGGAAAATAAATATAACAACAAAGGGAGCAAGACAAAATAAATAATTAAAAAAAGCGAATATCAATGTAGAAAAAATACGAAAATAAATGAAAAAATATTGTTACGTGTGATAAAAGACAGGAAGAGTTTCAGTTTTTATATTGTTTGTGAGGGGAAAAAAAGTAAAAATAAAAGATATATATAAAAAAATGACAGTCGCACTCAGAAGAATATAGAAATAATATATATAGTTTTTAAAATTTCCATCCCCTTGCTAGTTTCTTAATGGGTGACAGACAGACAAAAAAGAAAAAAAGAAACAGATTGGTGAAGGAACCTAATTATAAACATTTTGAAACATACGACTTAATTTAACTTAACATCACAATGCATAACCATAACGTGATAAATGAATAAATGAATAAATATATAAAACTAGTAAATACAGACATGATTTTCTGAATGTCAAAATGTTTTAACGGTATTCTGAACTTGATTTGATTTTATGTATGTAACTCCCATGCATGTTTTTGATGTTTCTTAGTATTATATATATAAAAAAAATAACTGAATCAATATCCACATTTCCTTTACCTTGAATTTCCATTATACTCCTAACCTTTGAAGTTAAAACAAAAATAAAGAAAGAAAAGAAAGCAAGATGATCACTAATCTTTGCCATAAGAAAAAATATAAATAAAATAAAAGAAAGATAATATTTATTTCTATAAGTCACTAATCTTTGCCATTAGGAAAATAAGAAATAAAAAAAAGATAGATAATATTTATTTCTACAAGTCACAAATCTTTGCCATTAACAAACTCAAAATAAAATTCAAAAAAATATATTAATTATTTTCAAGTCACAAATCTTTGGCATTACATATCAAACTGACAAATAAACTCACATTTCCTTAAAACTTATAAGATACTTTTCCTGTATATATTTACTCTACAAGTGACAGTCATTTGTTTCGTATTTCTCTCCATTTCAAGTCAACGATAAAACACTCACTAAAAAGTAAAGGAAATAGACAACAATAAAAACATAGGCAAGGCAAGATTCAGAACAATCAACAACACATTATTTTTTCCTTTCCTTACGTCATAGAGGAGGAGTTAGGGAGAGGAAGGAGAGAAAGGTGACGAACACAGGTTAAAAGGGACGAATATGTATGAATGAGGGAGGAGGTGGATGTAGGTTTCGTGAGGCGAGGGATGAGGTAGAAAGAGAGAGGGAGAGAAAAGGGAGAAAGTTAACTGTATTTTTCTTTTCTAACCTAGCTGTGGAGACGCGAAGTGACTGACAGCTGAGAAGAAATATTTAAGTTACTGTGAAACGCCTCTTTACTTGTTTTTACTTCTACCTTTGTATGATGACACGTGTTCTGTCACCCTCGTGGGGAAATTCACCTCACATTACTTCCCCGTTTTAGCTTTTTTCCTGTTTTTTTCCTGCTTTTCCTGTAATTTTCCTGTTTTTCCTGTTTTTCCTGTTTTTTTTCCTGTTTTTCCCTGTTTTTTTCTGTTGGATCTACAAAGTGTTCATCATCTCACATTACTATCTCATTTCTTTGTTTTTTCCCTCCTTTGTAAGACTCAACGTTTTCCTTCATTCCTAGTACAGCTACTTGATATCATTTCCCACATTATTTTCCTTATAGTGAATTTCCTGTCTTTATTTTCTTTGTGAGAGACGGTCTTCTATATTTTTCTTTTCCTTAACTTTCATATAACTGTGCTATTCTTTATATTATCAGAGTGGTGCTTCAGGTTAGAGAAACTTATATTGATACGTGTGTGATTTACTGGTGACTAGGTAGCAGGCAGTGAAGGGAGACGAGAGACGTAGCACCTGCTCTTATCTTTCTGTTGTGGTGGTCAGGCTTCGAGCGGAGTAACCACGACAGCAACACAAAAATGGTCATGTTTTTTTTTGTTCTGCCATTTTTTCCCCTGTTGAAGGTGTTGTGTTCAGGAATTTAATTTTTATTCCCTTTTGATGCCTTTTTTCTCTCTCCATCTTATTTGCAGTGGGTAGAATAAATTTTTAGTTTCGCATCTAATAGTGGGCGTTTGTTTATCGCTTGACTTATAAAACTGATAAAGAAAAAACCACAACATGAGTTCAAAGACATGTTATGGCATCGAAGTTTTTCATAGAAGAGAGTAATAACAGCGTCACATCCACAAAGAGACATAGAAAAAAAAAAAAATACTTTAACCAAAATGAACAAAGAAAATATCAAATATAATAATCTAAATTGAATTCCTGCATCTTCATATTTTATTTTATCCTCTTAACTTTTTCTAGCGATTGGCAGGGTACAAAAATCACTGAAATTTTACTCGAACACGCAAAGTCTCGCTGACAGCCTGAAACTTGTACGTGACAGTGACGAGATGGACAGTAGACGCCAAGCACCGCGACGTGAGGAGGACATGACAGCAGAGCCAATACCAGCCCGAGCACGTCCAATACTTTCTGGACGATACGAAAACTAAAAAAAAAGTCAAAGTGTGTAGGATGCATATTGCCAGAATCAAGACAAGCTCAATAGGTGTTCAAACCCAATAATCATAGTTCAGTTCTTTATTTGGATAATGATTAATAAATATCTTTAATAAAAACAAAGGAGCCTCGTCTAGCGTGTAACTAATACTTGTACAGGATGAAAGAGGGAAGTGAACAGTTCAGCTAGACATGATTTTGAGAATTATATGTATATTGTGAGACTCAGTTCCATTTTCCAGTACGTATTATTGTCATTAACGAGACTCAGATATATGTTAATGCATCAAGTTGTCATTACCTTGACGACTTCAGGTATAGGTAATGCCTCCCAGCTAAAGTAATGGAGAAATGAATATATGATCTGTAGGTTGAATAACATCACCAGTTTAACTCAAGTCAACATCAACAACATCCAAGTCCTTCACACTCACCAAACTAAACAAAAGAACCCATCAACAAACTTAATAATAATAGACTAGTACTTAATTTCACCTCTCAACTAAAACCCCAAACACACTTCTGAATCCTACAACAACAACAATCTAAACCATTACATATAAACACCATGATATAATTAGATTCAACACCACAAATCACTTGAATCCCTTCTCTCTACCTTCCCTCCATCCTTTCCTCAGCTTGAAGTCTCTTGCCGTGCTGTCAGGTCATCCTTTTCCGTCCAAATAGATGAAAATGTGATTCCAGTAAGTATCTTGTTCCTGGTAAGAGAAGAGCTCCGTCATCGCTGCAATTCGTGACCTGCAGCAGTATCTTGCCTTATCATTACGGCGCCAGGGTAGTAAATCCCCATCAAGGGCGGCGAGGAGGTGAGGGCGTGAGGGGACAAGGGTGGGCGGTGATGAGGTGGGACGAGGTGTGGTGAGGCAGGTGTGATAGGATGGGAGGAAGAAAGGATGGATGGATGGAAGGAAGGGAAGATTGGCCGTGTGTGTGTGTGTGTGTGTGTGTGTGTGTGTGTGTGTGTGTGTGTGTGTGTGTGTGTGTGTGTGTGTGTGTGTGTGTGTGTGTGTGTGTGTGTGTGTTATGAATAGACAACGAGACACCTGCCATTACGATCTTAAACACTCCCAGACAGGTTCTTGACAGTCTTCAGAAACGTTTCAACATCACTGACAGCAAATAAAAAAAACATGACTTCGTTTTTTTCAGAATATACTTCAAAAGATTTATAATAAGTGTCAAGTTATAATCTCTTAGTTTCCTTAGTGCTGACATCTATTGGAGGAATGTTCGCTCTTTTTTAAACTTCCTTTTCAATATAGATGGCGCCACTGTGACCTTTCCAATTATAAAAACACTCAACGTCTCACTCATATCACTTATAAATTATTCTACGAACTCATAAATCATTAATCCACAACTTTAAGTCAGTGACATTTATAATTATTCCTTTCATAATATTTTTTCCAATGTCCCAAAAGATTTAAAAATTTCTGACAGATTATTTTTACATCTTTGAAAAAAAAATGTGTTCTCGTGTTAATCCCTGTCTGGCCAAATAGTTTAAAGAGAACCTTACTCAGTCTGAACAAGTGTAAATAAAGCCTTTGATTCATGAGTTAATTAACATCTTCATCCTTTCATCTCTTTTACTGGTATGGTCTGTTAATCTTTGTCTTCCTGTCTGTCCTTCTTTGTACAACTCAAACTGTCTTAAGAGGAAAGCATCAAGAACTGATTTTAACATTTTGTAAAACTCTCTCTCTCTCTCTCTCTCTCTCTCTCTCTCTCTCTCTCTCTCTCTCTCTCTCTCTCTCTCTCTCTCTCTCTCTCTCTCTCTCTCTCTCTCTCTCTCTCTCTCTCTCTCTCTCTCTCTCTCTCTCGCAGGAACACAGGAGGAGAGGGAAGCCTTGATTGTGGATGATGTTCCCTCGTGTTCAGGTTCTCGTGTTACCGGAAGGAGATACACGCACGCCACACTTGTCCCTCCGGCGTGTGTATGGTGTTGCCTTCAAAGGGTTATGGCCGGAGGGGCTGCACATAGAGGGGTCTATTTCATTATTTCATTAGGCAACTACAGGGGACATAGGGTCAATATTATAGTAATCAGAAAACGGAGTCCAGATTCGTGATTAGGGTACACAAGAACTTTTATGTACCAATTTTCATGAGATTCAGAGGTGTCAACATTTGTATGAAATTTCCTTGGGTACACCCTAAGACTTTTTGTCAGGAATAATGTTTTTTGAAATAACTCGAAAAGTATAAGGTGTACGTAAGATAAGTATAAATTATAAAAGTAAGAACAGAAGACACCCGTTCTTTTCAGCTATAGTGAAGTGGAATTGAAGTGTAAGTTTAGATGGGAAAATGGAAAGAAGAAAACATTCATTTTTTTCACAAAAAATTATTTATCTCCAAAGTTATACCAGTTATTTAAAAAGTGAGAACAACAACCGATGGATGTTATTAAGATCCATGACTTAGCTTATAGGCATTTTTTCTGTATGAGTAGTATTTTCGTAGTAAAGTGGGAAAAAGAATGTACGACTTCAATTATGGTGGAATTTTCGGGCCACAAAATAGCAAACCCATATTATAATAATAGAAAAAACTGAGTCCAGATTCGTGATCAGCATACCCGAGAATCTCAATGTAGCAATTTTCATGAGATTTGGAGGTGTCAAAATTATCATGGAATTATAAAATTTTCTCAACTTAAAAAAATATATATTGAACTTGTGTTTACTAAAATAATTTTTTGGTGATGCCTTCCACGCAGAAAATCTTACAATGAATGAAACAAAAGCTTACACTTGGTCTTCATTGTTTTCTTCGGTTGGACAAAGGAAACCATCAAAGAAAGATTTTCGACCAAGTACAGATTCCCGGCAGGACAGGAATTCTAAGTTTCCCAACAATTCCAGAGTGTCCAGATTAGCACATTCTTCAAATATTTCCTGGAGACGTTTGCTTTGTCGTTAACATTTTGCAATTCCTCTTCCAGTGTCATTCTCCCCCAACACAGTCCTGGAACACGTCAATCCTATTTTATTTCCTATTTTTTTAGCAATAGGAGTGACTTTCAGTTCGTGTTCTTACCCAACAAAAGCAATATTCAGCTTCATCCACCCACCTCGCGGTCATCGAGTTAAGGTGGAATTCAGTTAGTGTAACTCCACTTTCCATGTGAAGGAAGGAAGGGAGGGAGGGATTTATTTACTAGCCTTTCCCATTCTTTTTATTGCCAAGACTTTAAACTCACGATCCTAGATTAAATAAAAAAATGCATTCCATACACGTGTCTCTTTGAAGCATTTCCGTTTCCCTTTCCAATCCACAACACAACACAACACAAGACCAACTGGAGCCATTACAACAAACCCACAACAAGATCCTTCCTCACAGTATTCAATAGTTTCAGTGTTGAGTAAGCAAGTCATCACCTTTTACTCCTTCCCTTAGGCACCTGAGACGAGACATTTCAATCAACATAGAAAACAAACAGCCAGGTAGATGAGGTACTAAAAAACACTCCCTTAATTACTACCTTGAAAAACGCAGGTAACCAAGACTAAGACCAAATACCTGGATATATATTTCTATTGTACACCTGGATAAAATGTTGGCCTTCTGAGTGGCAGAACGTGAATACTCGAATTAAATCAGTACAGGTCAGGTTGAGAGAGGGAAGGGAAGGACAGAGTAGTGTAATTGATTCCCTACATATGTATGGGGGTGTACTGTATGGCTGGTTAGTATGTATGTTGTATGTTGTATGTAGTATGTTTTGAGCTTTCTGGCTAGCTGTAACATTTCCACTGTTATATATGTGACTTAATTTTGTGTGTAGTATATGCATTTATATTACATCACTGGAATAAACAAGGTGTGTATATATATCTTTTTTTCACATTTAATGTATAATAATGCATGGTGTTACGTTTATTGGGGCAGAAATATAATGTTCTAAAGCTGGGTTTAATTAATTTTTACCAACGTATTTTAAAAGTCCACTGGAAATTTTTTTTTTGAATAATATCTAGAGCGTATTAACAATACAACACAGGAGTAAAGATGACACTTAACACCAAGATGAAAGA
>JAXIVD010000151.1:102500-115000 GCA_036785275.1 Cancer borealis | reverse complement strand
TGAACCGGAAAAGACAATATGGTTCAGACAACACAAAATGAACTGGACACACACAGAATGCAGCGGTCATGCGAGGGAAAGACATCTAGGGCGGGGAAGGGAAGGCGAAGGCTGATTGCAAACTTTAGGTAATTTGAAAGGAATTTATGATGTGTTAGAATTCTGACAATGGAGAATTTATTATATTATTATTATTATTTTTTTTTTTACATTTACATTTACACAAGCGAAGTGACTGCATTTTTAAAACCATTATTTCTTGTTGTTCTTTTTACATCTCTTGGGCATAACAATGAGTTATTTCGCAAAAAAATAAGAAGAATGAAGAGCTATCTATTACTATATTTTTTTTATCCCCAAGAACACACTGGTTTTGTTTGGGTTCATAATTACAAAAGTTTTTCCCCCGCTGTGAAAATACTTCTGAACAAACCGATGAATGACAATAATGCAGAGCTGAATTTTTTTTTTATTTTTTCTGTACTCTACTGAATTCGTCAAAATCCATATTATTAATTAATAACAAGAAAAAAATGTGAAGTCAATTCTGGCAGACAAATATTTCAAGGATTTCAAGTTAAACAGCAATAATGGAAGTAAATAAAGTGAAATGAAAGGAGGAGGAAAGAGAGAAGGAACTGTACTTATATCTCCTATCTCTTTCTCTATTATTCTCTATCCTCACTCACTCTCTTCTCTCTCTGCACTCTCCTCTTCTCTCTCTCTCCTCTCTCTCTCTCTCTCTCCTCCTCCCTCCTCTTCTCTCTCTCATCTCTCTCCTCTCTTCTCTCTTCTCTCTCTCTCCTCTCTCTCTCTCCTCTCTCTCTCTCATCTCTCTTCTCTCTCTCTCTCCTCGTCTCTCTCTCTCTCTCTCTCTCTCTCTCTCTCTTCAGTGCTTCTGTCATGACCATTAACACCGGCCCCCTTAGTGAAATATGGGGGAGGGGAAATTGTTAATCTCTGTTCCTTCTCTCTCTCTCTCTCTCTCTCTCTCTCTCTCTCTCTCTCTCTCTCTCTCTCTCTCCTCTCTCTCTCTCTCTCCTCTCTCTCTCTCTCTCTCTCTCTCTCTCTCTCTCTCTCTCTCTCTCCTCTCTACCCTTCAAAAATGCATTCCCACACAAAAATATTTCCTAGTCTGTCGCATTCCACGTTTAATATTCTTACTTATTGTCTCTTTTTTTCCTCATACCTTTTGGGGAAAAAAACATGATTCTCTTTCTACAGGATACTTCATGTTTTGTTTTTCCTTCCTTCGTTTCTTCCTCTTGTCCTTTAACAGTGATTCCAGTGGTACCAACACAACATTAGACCATCACCTTTGGACTGCAGTGTGTACCCAAGTCAAGAGCATCCCTTTGTACCCTCTAAGAACGGAACATGAGTGTAATCTGCAGGATGTTATAGCGAAGGCAAGGCTGATGGTGAGGGTATATGCCACAAAGGAAAACGTAATTGAATATGAAGGAACGTTTAACTTAAATTGAATGGGGAGAGGAGAGAGCAAAGGGAGACAGACAGACAGGACAGACAGACACACACACACACCACACACACACACACACACACACACACACACACACACACACACACACACACACACACACACACACACATATAGACTACTCATATCTATACATTGCTTGTTAAATTATTCGTTAGTTTCGTTTTCTTAATTTCCCCTCATCAGCTTTTCATTTTTATTGCTTCCATTACTTTCCAGTGAGATGATTTTGTAAGCGTAAAATTTGTAATCTTCTGTTTGTGTGTTGCAAGGCATTAAGTGATTCAATTCAACTTACATAAAATTTTTTTTTTAGCAAAGGTTTATTACATTTTTCTTTTTGAACCATTTGAATATTAAACTTTGAACTTAATAGAAGGAAATAGACGATAAAACAACAACAACAACAACAACAACAACAACAACAACAATTACATCAAATCACTGGATCCCGTTTCAATACCTTTCAAGAATCTCCCAATCTGATATTTTTTTTAATCTCTTTTTATTTTCCTTTTTTTTTTTTTTTTTTAGCATTGACAAGAGAGACATACAAAAGTCAGGACACTCTCAGCCTCATGGACAGTTCAAGTTTCCATTCCATTGCATTGAATACCTGTGTGTGTGGCTATTCTTTATAATCCTGAGCAAAAACTTCAATATTTTACTACTCGTCTTAATCTTATTACGTTGCGTATGATAGAGGAGGGAAGCAAAAAAAAAAAAAAAAAAAAAAAAAAAAGGTGAGGAGGAAACGAGGCTGAGAGGATTCCACTTTTCAAAATATTCGTACTTTGAAAACTGTTACGATTCTCTGTTTTGTGATTTACATTTTCTACTTTGCATTAATGGAAATTCGTGTATACAATTGCTGCGTTTGGTTTGGTGTAATTGCCTTGTCTTCTGTGTAAAGGTATAAAGGTAAAAGGAAGGACAGGTAAGGTTAGGTGAGGTAAAGGTCAGGAAAGGAAACAGGAACAGGAAATATAAACACTGAAGCTTCGATATTCTCTTACAGACGATCTTCCTGCCAAAAACTCTCAGCCATTTGCTCTCACAATGTGGACAAGAGTGTCTCGAGTGTGTATGTTATTGGTGTGTGTGTGTGTGTGTGTGTGTGTGTGTGTGTGTGTGTGTGTGTGTGTGTGTGTGTGTGTGTGTGTGTGTGTGTGTGTGTGTGTGTGTGTGTGTATGTGTGTGTGTGTGTGTGTGTGTGTGTGTGTGTGTGTGTGTGTGTGTGTGTACAGATTTTCCTTCGGCTGGACACCAAAACGTCATATGACCCTATGCACCTATTTCACTATTTTTTTTTCAGTATTCAATTAATCAATCTAACCTAAAATAACCTAACCTAACCTAACCAAACATAACATAACATAACATAAGATATCCTAACCAAACATTAACTAACCTAACCTAACCTAACCTAACCTAACCTAACTTAACCTAACCCGCATTGGTACTAATACATTTCACCTCCTCCTCAAGCCTTGCCATGGCGCTACAACTCATGGGTAAAAAACAGGAAGCATAAGATGGACGAGTGAGAAAGTTCAACAGGAAAAAAAGGTTGAGAGAAAGAGGAAGAAAGAGAGAAAAAAAGCATATATACCAGACCTATTTATTCTTCTCACTGAAAATATTCTCTCACTCTTTTTCTTTCTTTCTCTCTTACTCTCTCACACTTTCTCTCTCTCTCTCTCTTTCTTTCCTTCCGGCATCACCTTGGGAATAATTCAGAAGCCATTCAAGACTCCTCAGGCCTTCCACACGTCGGTACTAAAGCGGGCTGGGAGTGCTGGAGACTTTTGGACGTCCGTTATGTAACCTATAGTCCTTTTTCGCGATACACTAACACGTAATGCATAAACCTTAACACCACTACACATACATACACATACATACAAACATACATATGAATGGATACACTTTGCCCACCCTGAATTGTGGAAGGGAGAGGATGTAAGAATTTAAAATAGTTAGTGTTGGTTACCGCCGCCAGAGGGTTTTCAGTAGTCTTTTGACGCTGTATTCTTTCTTGACTTATTCACTGACAACCAGCTTATGCCTCCAGGGATTGCCAGGACGTCGCATCACACACTAACACACTAACACACTAACACACTAACACACTAACACAAACACACACACTATGCACACATAAACACAGGCACCTAAAAAAATATAATAAAAAGATGTGTTTTAATGGCATATTTTTGTGTTTTAATGAAATATTGTAGTTTTGTTATGATAGTTTGTGTCACTTTTTATTTTCTTCATTTTTATATTATTTTTTTTCTTATTTCGTATTTGTTTTCTTTTCTATATTTACATTCATCGGTTCTTCCTCTCTTCCTTCATTATTTGCTTGTTAACTTGTTCCTCTTCCTCCTCTTCCTCCTCTTCCTCCTCCTCTTCCTTCCTTTACTCGATATTTCCAGTTTTCCAGTCCTCAAAAAAAGTATATGATGGAAATGTGAGGAAGCAAAATTTTCCTTCCCCGCCACCACACCGTTTCACTTTGCATTGTGTTCCGTATTTCGTCCAAAAAATTGAAACATGACACATATACAAGCCAGGCCTCGTGTGTGTGTGTGTGTGTGTGTGTGTGTGTGTGTGTGTGTGTGTGTGTGTGTGTGTGTGTGTGTGTGTGTGTGTGTGTGTGTGTGTGTCTTTCATTACAATTTGATCGAGGTTTGTAATCGTAAGGCTGACAGAAAGATTGCCTTACGAGACTCTAAATAAAGTTAATAATACTTAATTTGCTAATAGATTATATTTTGTTAACAGATTACATTAACTTTCTGAATTATTATACGTTAGCAGACGTTTATTATATGTATTTAAACGTATATCTTCCTAAATGCATTAACTTATGTTTTTTTATATATATATATATTACTAACGTCGAGATTATACATTTATCCGGTTTAGTAAAATGAAAATAATACAGTTTCATTCGAGTCAAAACATGTCTGTTGAGGTTTTTGTTGGTAAAATGTTTTCCATCCGTTGCCAATACATTCAGAGTTGACGACACATTGCATTCAGGAAAGTTGAAGGTCAAATTAATGCATTTCCTATCATAAAAACGTCAAATCTTTTTTATATATAATTCAACAAATCATTTATTTAAATCAATGTATAAAATTTAAGATGAAATGACATGTAGACTTATTCAGTGTTACCAAAACGAAGCATTAAAGATACAAATATATATGAATGGAACTACTCAGTGTTACCAAAACGAAGCAAAAAACAGACACAAACAATTATGACATCTAGTCTCTGCAGAACCTTAGTAAGTGTAAAATATTTTCACACTATACCTCGGTTGACAGTGTGTAGAAAACTTGCCAAAAACATAGATTTCCTCTGAATATAAACTCCCTTGTCTCGTCACTCCAAACACGACAAGAGACCAGGAAATGCAGTGTTCTGAGGCAGCAACTTGGGGAGTGGTATCAAAGGTTAACATTTCTGGTGCGCTGCTTGCTGATCGACGTGTGTGTGTGTGTGTGTGTGTGTGTGTGTGTGTGTGTGTGTGTGTGTGTGTGTGTGTGTGTGTGTGTGTGTGTGTGTGTGTGTGTGTGTGTGTGTGTGTGTGTCTGTTATCTAGGTCGTAGTTTTGTATTCTATTCCTGATTTCAAGCGAGAATGAAAAGCAAGTAAAAAAAAAGATAGAGAGAAAAAAAAAAAAATTTTCTGCAGCGCCACAGATTGTGTGTTGTAGCTTTTGTGTGTGACCATAATAAAAAAAAAATTGACGAATACAAAAATTGGTACAGCTGAGAGAACACTTAATATGGCGGTTGTATATTTCACAGCCAGTAGAAATAAATGAGGCAATGTGTTAATGGTAGTTTACGTCCACTAATAAATTGAAATAAAGTTTAATATGTTCAATGGAGCTCTAATGAGAAAAGTAGCATTTTATTTGTCTTCATAGTAAGTTATCCTGAAAAATTTAATTGCTACGCGTGT
This sequence comes from Cancer borealis, assembly GCA_036785275.1. NCBI lineage: Eukaryota > Metazoa > Arthropoda > Malacostraca > Decapoda > Cancridae > Cancer > Cancer borealis. The sequence continues at coordinate 109,515 of JAXIVD010000151.1, read as the reverse complement.
GGAAATAACAATATAAGATGACATGAGATACATTACACTTAAAGTATTAATTAATTTGAGATAGTAACTGTTTGTTCTGAATTATTGGTAAAACACATATAATTTCTCGCTCACTAACACCTAATTTCATCCTTTCCTTCTATTCGCTATCCTCACACGTATAAAAAATATAATTCTCTAACCCAAAATAAAAAATAAAAGAATTATTACACCTATTTTTTCCTCACTTTCTCCAAAAACAACACAGTCAGACCATAAAGAAAACGAAAAGTCACATTTTTCATAGTCTTCCCACATCACACACACCACCACACACTACCATTCCTTCCCATATACCTGCCTTGCATCACCCTTTCAAACGCTCCTACACTTGTCCTGAGTTTCATTGCCCGTTTCCTCCTTTCTCACGCCTCTTCTGCTGCTCTTCCATGCTTTCCTAGTGTCTCTCCTGCCTCTCTTCACGCCCCAAGCAATGGAAGGACTGAAGGACCATCTAACAGCACGAGTCGCTCACCTCACCTCCCCTCACCTCCTCTCTTCTCATTCATCTCAGTGCTGTCCGAGGCTTTGGTGTGAGAGGACGTACGAGTGAAGAGCTACTCCATCTGTACCTCGTCATTGGAGTTTCCTTGCATGCTATTTCTGTCTGTATGTTGTATGTAGTTGTATGTCTATGTATTTTTCTGTGGCTATTTAATTTTATCTGGTACAACATTAACAACTACTACAGTAAATCAATATTCTGTACCCTCTCTCCCTCCCCTCCTTTAACACCATCTCTTTACTACCACATAACAAAAACTATAAATTAACCTTTGTGATTTATAATTTCCTTCCTTCCATTAATGTCTCTTCCTCCTCCTCCTCCTCCTCCTCCTCCTCCTGTGGGTCTTTTGATGCAGTAAAAGTAGTAGTAGTAGTAGTAGTAGTAGTAGTAGTAGTAGTAGTAGTAGTAGTTGGAAGGGAAGGGGAGGAGGAGGAGGAGGAGGAGGAGGAGGAGGAGGAGGAGGAGGAGGAGGAGGAGGAGGAGAATATTTCAATAGCACAGTATTTTGTCAGATAAACCAAATCTCATAAATTCAACTAATATTTTCCACTGATTTATTTTCTTCATTGTACGCTCGCAGACACACACACACACACACACACACACACACACACACACACACACACACACACACACACACACACACACACACACACACACACACACACACACACACACACACACACACACACACACACACACACACACACACACACACACACACACACACACACACACACACACACACACACACACACACACACACACACACACAAACACCCACACACACACACTAGCAATCTGAGAGGGACACCAATATGCACTGCTTTGTCCAGGCTCTCCCGCAGTAATACCCCGGGACGAATTACGATCGAGGGTAACGTCACGACACACGAGAACATTACTGATTGTTCAATAGTGTCTTAGTTCCTAGTGATGTGTTGTAGTTTCTGTGATTTATAAGTGTATTAGGAATTGTTTCTCTTAAATTTCACTCAGTTGTTCAATTTTTTATTGTTATTTTGGGGTAATCTTCAGTATAGTTTTTAAATTTTGGTATAGAAGAGTAAATATTTTCTTTGTATTTGCTGTATGATGTAGGTAAGTGGATGCAGGTGTTTTTATTACTGATTACAGGTGATGGATCCTCTTTGATCCTTTATTAAACGATCCTAAGCATTTGTTTGTGTAATTTGTACTCTGATTCTCTTGATTCTTTTTCATTTTCCTCACTTCCCTTCCATCGTTTTGTTCATTCATTTTTCACCACTTCCTCTTCTTTTTTCACTTCTTTTTTCTTACATTTTTCTAGTTCTTTTTATGTTTTCTTTTTTTTTACTGTTACGTATTTTCATAACTTTTTTTCTCTCTTCTCTATCTCTCACTTTTTTTTATTTGTTTTATGGTTCCCTTTTATCCTGTTACGTATTCATCTTTATTTATCTTCAATAATTTTCAGTTTACATTCTCTTCCACTGTTTCCTACCTCCACCTTTTTTTTTTTAGCTATTACTCCTTTTCCACCATACGTTTACTCTCTCTGTTCTTCTTCCTTCCTCCAATATTTCCTTTTCTTATTCCTCCTTCTCCTTCTCTTCCCCTTCTCTTTTCCCTATTACTCCTGTCTTTCTATTTTCCACTTTTCCTCTCCAATTACAGCCTTCACTTCCTTTCTCTTTATTTCCTCCTTCCTCCAGCGTTTCTCCTCCTTTCCTCCATCCCTCCTGTACCTGTATTCAACCTCTATTCTCTTCCCATCTCCTCCAGCCCTTGCCTTCCTATAAGCCTTGATAGACTTTCAACCAGCGACAAATAGGACGGTCGCCTCACTTTTAACATTTATTTTTGGTGCCAAGAAAAGAAGACAAAATGAATCGCACCTGAATTTTCCTCTTGTTTTTTCCTAATATATGGTTGTCTTTGTTTCCCTAAATCACTAGTTCTTTCCTTAACTACTAGGTTCCTGTTTTTGGTGTGTATTGTGTAAGTGTTATCTGTTTATAATTGATAAGTTAGTCTATTGTATTGTGTAAGGAAACTGTTCTATTTCGTCTTCATTTTCACGTTCACAGGAGACTTGGACGCCAGGGAATCCAGTTGCAGTTATTGTATTTTTTATTTCCAGCCCAACTGTCTTAGTTTTTATCGCAGGAATTACCAGTAGGTAGTGATTCTCTAAGGCTTTACGTAACATTTGTATAAAAGTTGTGGCTGTGGACTGGGTCTCTTGAGTCCAACCTATCTTTTTCATTATCTATTTATCTCTCTCTCTGTCTCTGGTGTATTAATGTGTATGTATGTGTGAATGCGTACGTACGTGTGTGTATATGTGTGTGTGTGAGCGCGCGTGGCTATAAATCTTTGGAATAAATACGCAAATATTTACCGGGGAAAGCCATAACTTTTTAGCCTTGGCACCGACAATTATATCGCACACTAAAGTTATAGGACACCCGCGACACTTTTTCATATTAATCACGTGGCGTCTGAAGGGGTGAAGGAAGGGGTGAAGGGAGGGGTGAAGGGAGGAGTGTTTAAGGCTTCAGGTTATAGCCCAGCCTACTAATTACACCCACTAACTCAAACCACATGTATATAAATCACCTTTAAACAATACATCTCCCGCTCATTAAAACCCACCTTAATATACGAGAAAGTAACGATAAACGACCAGGATACATGATATTAATTCCCTCTTTTTCCTTACATTTCCTAGGTGTTTCGTGGCCTTTCCTACCTTTAAGGGTGTAAGGCAGCTGGGTGATGCTTACTGAACGCCTCAAGAGCCTCAGCGGAGTACTGGTGTGTGGTAAGAGGCAGTACCGGGGCGAGGGAAGTTTGGTAGAGGTGAGACATAAAGTTTATAACCCTTTGAAATTGAGAACGTGTAAACTTTAGCGGTGGTGGTGGTGGTGGTGGTGGTGGTGGTGGTGGTGGTGGTGGTGGTGGTGGGTGAAGTTTTTAATGGTTGCTCGTGTGTGTGTTTGTGGTGAAGAAGTGAAGAGAAGGATTTTTTGATAACAGGTTTAGATCTCGTTATTATTGTAGTTATTATTGTATTTAATCATTATTATTATTATTATTATTGTTGTATTTCATTTATTTCTTTATTTATTTATTTTTTCATACGCTTCAACTACATGGAAGTATCACTATTTCCTATTTATTTATTTTTTGTGTAGATATAAACGTAAAATTATATGGACTTTGGGGAAAATAATAATAGAAAATCCAAAAAATATTCCACTCGTGTCCATTGAGAAATTAGATCAACGAAAAAAATGACTGTTTTGTATGGAATCAGATCCTTTTATCCTCCTTGACGTTTAATTTCTTTTTTACTCTTTATTTTACTTATAGACATCTTACGTTTGGACACCACTCTCACTCTCTCACTCTCTCTCTCTCTCTCTCTCTCTCTCTCTCTCTCTCTCTCTCTCTCTCTCTCTCTCTCTCTCTCTCTCAGGCAGAAGAAACCCAATCTATCGCAGCCTAAACTTTACCGTCGTCATCACCAGCATCATCACCCACTTTTATGATGGAAATCAGAGAGGGAATCCAGGCCTCCTTAACTCTTAACCTCTTCATTTATCATCTTTCCTTCTATTCCTTCTTTCCGTCTACTTTCTTACTGTTTATTCCTGTCTCCATCCAGTTGTTTCGTTTTCTCTCTCTCTCTCTCTCTCTCTCTCTCTCTCTCTCTCATCTCTCTCTCTCCGTCTCTCTCTCTCCTCTCTCTATCTCTCTCTCTCTCTCTCTCTCTCTCTCTCTCTCTCTCTCTCTTCATTTCACTTTGTCGCGTGTTGATTCAGACCAATTATTTACATTCTAAAATCGTAAAACAGAAACATGATTAAATTTCTACACCCAATTTCAGAGCATGAACTAAGGAATCACTTTTTTTTCTCTCTCTCTCTCTCTTTTTTTTTTTTTTCTCTCCTCTCTCTCTCTCTCTCTCTCTCTCTCTCTCTCTCTCTCTCTCGTTCTCTTTTTCTCTCTGATTACCCTCTCCTCATAATTCGTGTAAATCATTCTCTTTTCTTCCTCTTCCTCGTGACCTCTTTATCCAAGGGTAAATCAGGTGGTTAAGGGGCTTCATCTAACCTACACGGCTCCCACACCGGGAAAACACCTTGAATTACACTATGTTAAGAATACACGCGCGCCTCTCTTGACGTCTCCCGGTCCTATTTCTGGATAATTGCGGCTATAAATCTGCCAGAATTATGACCCTGTGAATGAGGATGTGTGAGAGAGTGAACTTTATTTATTATGCTCGTAAAGTTGATGTTCCAAGTGGTGTCCTGTCGGGTGGTGGTGGTGGTGGGGGTTGGTGGTGGTGGTGGTGGTGGGTGGTGACAATTGTCTTAAGATTTTGTTTAATTTCTTACTCTCTAAATTTCGTGTCTGTCTTCTTCTAGCTAGCTATAAGTAACGGGTATAAGGACTAGCCTGCCTCTCTCCTCTCCTCTCTTCTCTCTCCTCTCTCTCCTCTCTCATCTCTCTCTCCTCTCTCTCCTCTCTCTCTCTCTCACTCTCTCTCTCTCTTCTCGTCTCCCTCTCTCTCTCTCTCTCATCTCTCTCTCCTCTTTCTTTTTTTCTCTCCCTTTCTCTCTTTTTTTTTTTATAATAGTGTGTGAGTGAACGATTATTATGAGATTAATTCGTTATGTTGAGAGAGTCACTTGTTTATTTGGTGTCATGTGTCAAAATGAAGAGTTTATGTTTTATTGATGTTTTGTATACGTGTTAGTAATGGTTTGTATCTAGTAGTGGCGATGCGTGGAAGTGAGGGTGGCTTAAGCCCTTAATACTTGATAATGATTTGGTAGGCTGTTATAGGCCTCTCCCAGCAATAATAATAATAATAATAATAAAAAATCACCATACACCATTGCCTTAGGAATATTATATAACATTCTGGTATTAAGTAAAGAAGGAATAAGAAAAAAATTTTCATCACACACAAAAAAAAAAAAAAAAAAAAAAAAAAAAAAAAAAGTTCAGTCTATCTCAATGTCAAGGAAACGTAAAACCATAAAAATAACCTTCCTTGAAAAAAAAAAGAAGAGAAGAGAGAGAAAAACCCAACACTTGTAACACACGACGCACCACCTCGCTTCTTGTTGCAAATTCAATCACGAACACCAGCTACAACTACAAGGGAGAGAGTGTACAGGTGAGTGTACACGAGAGGGCGGCAGGTGTGGGAAGGAGGCACTGTGGGACCATCTATTTCGTACACGCAGGTAAGGTAACGCAAAACACCTGTACTTACCTTCCCCGTGCAGGTAATATCGTGTCATTTCGTGCAGCATCGGGCGGGACGCGACGCCTCAACAAAGAGCCCAGATTTATAGACGACAATCTTCTTATAATTGTCATAATTGCACTGCCATTTGCAATCTTAGTAATCGCTGGCAATTTTTTGAGTGCTGATCTTTCCCTCCCTCCCTCTCCTTCTCTCCCTCCTTCCCTCCCTCCCTCCCTCCCTCCTGCCTTGGTTCATACGTGGGCTTAGAGTTGTTTAAATATAAGGCTTAGCTGAGTACTGCGTGAGGGAGAGTACGAGTGTTATGCAGCTGAAGAGAGAGAAAAAGAAAACGAGAGAGAAAGAGCGAGGAGAAAAAACAGAAACAGACAGACAGACAAAATTTTTAATGATACCTAAATCCTCATTATTATCATCATTATAATCAGATTCTATGATTTCACTACAAAACAAAGACTTTCCTTAACCTTTACCACACACACACATTTCTATAAGCTGTCTGTCTATTCCAGGTTACCTCAGCACAACTTTCCTATCTCGTCCTTCTATCTAAAACTGTATCAACCTTGCAATGTCACTCCCTATATCACTACACTGTCTCTTGGTACTGTGCCTCTTTTAGTAGTCTTCCTCCCGTCTACTTATAGTTTATAAACATCAATTTGTGTTCTCGTTGGTCAGCTTCACGAACGAGCAATCATCACCTAAACTTAATCACCCGAACCTTGTTAAAGCCAGAATTACCGCCTCCAACTTAATGGAAATCCGTTTTCCTTCCATTATCGCTCGCCCAGAGTGGCTTACTGGAAGGCCAGGGATTAAAGCGTGTTTTGGGCCGCGATATAAATCCTTCTAATTATTTATTGATCACCTCTCTCTCTCTCTCTCTCTCTCTCTCTCTCTCTCTCTCTCTCTCTCTCTCTGGGAAGCCGACCTGTGGAGCGCGTTCCAGCCTCCAACCGAGCGCCGTTTGGTGGAAAAAAGTAGCGTTCACCTGGACTTCGGGCTGGCATTGATAACCTACATTAGATAACAGAAGTGAAATTTTAGTTATCTCTCTCTTTTTCTCTCTCTCTCTCTTTCTCTCTTTCTTGCTCTCTCTCAATAACCAGGAGACGAAGAGAATAATCCACACAACACCTCCTTACCACGTTGGGGGAAGATTATAGGCAGGTAAAGGCAAGGCAGGATCATTA
>JAXIVD010000151.1:65000-97500 GCA_036785275.1 Cancer borealis | reverse complement strand
GTCCTACGGGGTTATAGAGAAGGTTTAGGGTTTCGGGTTTAAGGTTTAGGTGCGTGGGTCATTATATTTTATGCCGTGATTCTGAAATTTCAATCTAGACTTAAAGTTGCTAATAATTCCGTGATGGATTAGAAGAAAGTTTGTAATGGTGTGCGATATATCTCTGCGTGGCTGTGCTAATGGAGGAGGAGGACCAGGAAGAAGGAGGAGGACCTGCCATCTATGAGCGAAATGTTTAATCTGAATGCCACAGTGTCATCTACCGGGAAATTTTGGAATTGCTTTACTGAATTAATCAACAGATATAGACACTGCCATCTAGTGAAGGAATGTCACACTATTATAATTGATAAAAAAAAAAAGGTTACTTGTTTTAGAGTGTTGCCATCACTAAAAAAAATATAAACCTAACAGTTGCCATTTCTTGCTTTAAAGTTGATACAATCTGAACATACTTTACACTTTCTCGTATACTTAAAGTGAACAATTTCTTCGATAACAAGTGTGAGTAAAGTGTTATAGTAGTCAAAGGTTCAAAAGGTTCATGAAGCAGGTTTGTTAACACGCTCGACACGTACACGACACACGTCCCAGGAAGGAAATACTGACACTGAGGTAGTTGACTATTTCACTTTCACACGACAATACTGTTTTGGAGTCCTACTGGGATCACACGGACCCAAGATCAACTAACTGTGTTGTAAAAGCAGCCACGTGTGTGTGTGGAGGGGGTGGTAGTGGTTATGTGTGTGTGTGTGGGGGGGGGAGGAGGCGTTGTGTGTGTGTGTGTGCGTGTGTGTGTGTGTGTGTTATTTTTTCAACGTCAGTGAGTCCAAAAGTAATGTTCAATCACTATTCAAACTAACTTTTTCTTTCAATCAATATAGATAAATATACCAAAATGTTTTCCAGTTTTCCAGAATCAGGAAAAAAAATCATTCTTTTGAACAATATTTCTTTACCAATTCTAGTTTTATCTTTTTTAATTTTATATATATGTGCTCGAAGCATTCTTTCATCCTCTTAGCATTAAATGTTAATCTTGTTTTCTATTTCTACTTCCACAGAGGGAGACAGAGTGGAGCATCGAGGCAAAGCGCGATCAACCGTATGTTCTTGTTTTATAAGATCCATGTATTTTGATCACAAAGGGAAATTCTGTGAACGTTATTATTCCTCACCTCTTCCTCTTCTTCCTCCTCCTCCTCCTCCTCCTCCTCCTCCTCCTCCTCCTCCTCCTCCTCCTCCTCCTCCTCCTCCTCCTGATGTTTCCCCTTTTATCCTTTTCCTCGTCCTACTACTACTACTACTACTACTACTACTACTACTATTACTATTACTACTACTACTACTACTACTACTACTACTACTACTACTACTACTACTACTACTACTACTCCTACTACTACTATTACAATTACTTAGCTGAAATCGTGTTCTATTTAGAATATAACAATAAGATGAGACTCCAAGCTTACCACCTCCCGGCCTTCCTTGTCAGTAGAAGGAAAAATTATAAGGGAGAGGTAAAAGACGTAGTGGTGCTAGAGTTTCATTAATATTTCGAGGAATTAAACATGGTGGATACATGTTATGGTCTGAACATATACGTGTTCTTTCTCTGGATGTGTTCGCTTCATATTATTTTTTCTTTTCAACTATTTATCTGAACGATGTTTTAAGTTGCAATACCTAGTCGGTTTGTAGAAGTATCAAAAATATTGTTAAGAATAATAACACTTGATTAACTAGCTAATAACCAGGTAACATAAAACACTATTACATCTACATCAACTCTAAGCAATCATGAGAAAAATAAGTACCTTTATAAAATTTACATTACTAAGGAATCTTCTATGAGGCATTTGGCAATAATTTCCTCCCTGGCACACAATTCCTACGTATACAAATGAACTAAGGTTACCACTCTCCTCTATACATAATGACAGATCAAGGAAGTTATGTTGGTAAGTTCATTTACTTCGACACAAGATTAATCAGGAGACAACTTGAAGACGTGCAACCCTGATCTTTAGACTGTGTGATTGGCTTAAGATTGACAGCTCGTCCCTAAGTAAACCGTAGTAAGGGAAGGAAAGGTAAGTAGGTAAGTAGGTAAGGAATAGATGAAGGGTGAGTGAAAATAGTAGGTAATAGTAGTAGTAGTAGTAGTAGTAGTAGTAGTAATAATAGTAGTACATATCAACTTCAATTAAGGATGAATTAATATAAAACAATCACGACGAAATTTAATACCTAGAATCCTAATATATACATGTTTTTTCTTCTTCTTCATACTAATCAAATTTAATCATCGTAATAATAAATACAATGACACGTATATTCATTATAATTTCAGTTATTCTATGATTTATTTCCTTTATTTTCATATGGAGATTATCTATTAACGTGAACTAGAAGTGAGAAGATGATTTAAAAAAGGTGAGAGAGAGAGAGAGAGAGAGAGAGAGAGAGAGAGAGAGAGAGAGAGAGAGAGAGAGAGAGAGAGAGAGAGAGAGAGAGAGAGAGAGAGAGAGAGAGAGAGAGAAGTAGCAGAAAGGATGCAGGAAAGGAAAGAATGAGATAGAGGAGGAAAAAGAAAAAAATATAGAGGTCGTGAGAGAGACGAACAGAGGAAGAAAGAGGAGAGGAGAGGATGAAAGGCAGGAAGCGAGAACATCTTGAATAAAGGAGAAGAGAGAGGGAGAGAAGTGGCAGTGAAGGGGAAGAGGAAGCATAAGGTAAAGGGAAACACGAAAGGGAAAGAAAGAAATATGAAAGGAAAATGTGAAGACTTAGAAGGGGAGAGAAAGAGAGAAATAGAGAGAGAGAAAGAGAGAAAAGAGATAGTGTGTGTGTGTATGTGTGCGTGTGTGTGTGTGTACTCGTTCTAGGAAGAAAAAAGAATCACAAGACAAAGTTATAATGGAAGGGACTCAGGTCATCGTAGGGGAAAGGAAATAAAAACTTGGGTGAAAAATTGTCCAACTTTTAAGTGGTCGTGACTGTGAAAACGCATCACTAAACGCACCAAACGTCACCAACTAAAAATTATGTATAGAAAAATAACTCAATATCCTTATAAGAATTAGTATAGAAAGATAGGTTTATGTCCTTCTAAAAATTAATATAGAAAGATAGGTTTATATCCTTCTAAAGATTAATATAGAAAAATAGGTTTATATAGAGACAGCTTTCTATACGTCCATCCAAAATAAATAAATGAAATAAATAAAACGTGGTTCTCGTAAGATATTTTTTAGATACAGTAAATAACTTTTCATTCTTCCTTAAAAACAAAGTAAAGAAAATTGTAAAATAAAAATACATATGATTATATTGATGGACAAGAATATGGTAGATTCCAAGCCACGAATTTACATTAAATAAGTTAGTTTGCAGGAGAACTAAAAGTAAAACGAAACTGTTGTTGTATAAACATAAATATTTTAACAATAAAACAACTAAAAATTGCGTCCGACAGAGAAAAAAAAATATGGAAAAAAAAATATTCACCTTACCAGTCTATAAATATACAATAAGTTACATCATAGATTCACTCACTCATTCACTCACTCACTCACTCACTCACAAACACAACAACACTGAATATTTCCCAAACTCTAACTGACCACTACGAGGAAAACAAAATAAATGAATTAATAATACATGCATGTACATGCATGTATAATTATGCATGTACTCTAATGGTGTGACTCTGTACATATTTTTCTTATGCTCCATTTCCAGGAAACTTTTAGCCCTGGAAAAGTGTTGTTCAAAATCGTTTCCACAACACAGCTGAACACACGAAGGGAGAGAAATATTTTAGTAAGTGGTTTAAATTGTTGATGATTTATGAAGAAAAGTGCATTTGAACACGTCTATGCTTTTTCCAACGCCTTCAAAACAGTCATAAATAGTTTGCGGAGTGGAATAAACACGCCAAGTTGTCCTTTCAATTTTTTGGTGCACTGTTTACAAGAGGTTTTGCGATACGATGACCCGATAATACGATGGTAACTCCTATAACTACCTGACTTCAATGTACAATCATTTAACTATACAGAGACCTTAACACCATTAGGTAACGTGTATAAGTATGTAATATATTCTAATGACACTTTATGGAGATTTAAAACCAAACTAATGAATTCAAACATACGAGGAGAACCTAATGTTTTCAAATCACATATTCAAAACACATCCATAAATATAATATAAAGAAAATTCTGAGGGAAACAAAAATCAACATACACATATACAAACACAAATTACATACACCAGAAGCCATTAACAAGTTCAGAAGACCATTGTTTACCTTAAATGGCAATGGATTATAAGGGGAAACATGAGTAAGGCAATGTGTTTATACCCAGGCGAGGGTAGAGGAAATTAAGGATTATTTTTGAGACAATTACCAAGGGAACAGGACACTGAGCCTTATTTACAACAGCTACATTGAACTCCGCCAAGAATTACACACAGAATCTCAAGGTTACTCGGCCCCAAAGATTACGTATATGTATGTATAGTTATATAAATACACTTGTTTCTCCTTATTAGTCCGCCATTGTGGGGTTAGATTCTATTGGTTTATAGTTGTTGATGTTATTTAATGGGGTTTGAATGTACTTACCAATAGTTGATCGTCTAATGTTCATCCAGATCTGTAAAATTAATAGGAAGGAAAGGACATTAGATAAAAGTATTAGTTTATCGATCTGTTATAAATTGAATGATAATAGATGAATGAGAAAGAACGAAAAAAAAAACACCTACAAATTGAATATTAATGAATAGAAAATAAACATCGAAGAAAACTAATATTTATTTGAAATATTCTCAGCATACATAATTAATTTTCCAATCTATTTAGTTTCCTTTTAACTTTCTGCTTTCCTTTAAGTCACCAAACGTTTGATGAAGAAAGTTTAAAAAGAGCAAATATAGAGACACCCACACGCACACACACACACACACATACACACACACACACACACACACACACACACACACACACACACACACACACACACACACACACACACACACTTCTATTCAGCAGCATCAGCAGAGAGAGCAAGAAAAAAAATGAGAGGAAAGAGTCACTTCCTTGCAGACAGACTGAGAAAAAAGTTTATCTATCTCAAAAATAGTAAAAAAAAATATATAAGTAGAAATGAAAATGTAATAAAAAAAAGTATTACAGGTTACGAATCATCAATGGACATCAATCACACATCAAGGAATGGAAGCCAACTGTCACTCTTCATTACAATACTTTACAGAACCAATTACCTGGATACTAATTGACCTACATACACACACACACACACACACACACACAGGTACGTACACACACACACACACACACATACACACACACACACACACACACACACACACACACACACACACACACACACACACACACACACACACACTACACAAGCTACCAAGGAGGAAAAGGAGAAGGAATGAAAAGATAATAACAGATAGAATGAATAAAAATAATTACAAAACCATAAGAAAAATCAGACTATTACACCAATTTTACGTTTACTACAATAATAATAAGAAAAATATATATAAAAACAAACATAGTAGAGTAGAAATACTAAGTCACTAGGCAGATATTACAATAAAATCTCTTAAATCTTGGGTATCAAAAGCTGTCCATCTTCTTAAATCATCCTTCAGAAATAACTTACAGTGGGGGAAAAAAGTTAAGAAATCAGAGTGTCCTAAAGGAAGTGAATGTCAACCGCGAACGTCAATCACACTAATGGTACTTCGCTGTATGATCTATTTTTTTTTTTTTTTAACTTAGCCTTTTCATTGATAGAAAAAACAAGAAAGAAGTCAAAGTAGTAGAGAAAAAAAGTACATGAAAAATAAAACCAAATAGATGTGGTAGAGAAAATAATACGTTAAAAATACCCCCCTCCAAAAAAAAAAGTGATGGTGGGATAGACAAGAGTACGTTAGAAATTCAAAAAAATATTGAGATGGTGGAAAAAATAATAAAAAAAATAAAATTAAGCGAAGGTGTTAGAAAAAAAAAATACAACAAACAGATACAAAAAATAAAAATAAGTAACATTGTCCTATTTCTCAAACGTGTATAAATAAATAACTAATAAAATACGTTAATTAGCTATGAGATAAAAATGTATTGTGTTTTAAGATGTCAATGGGGAATAATTATCCTTCCCTCATGTGTGGAAAGGTGACAAGAGACGGACGTGTACACCCTCAGGTAACATGGAGGTGTACAACGAATAGGAGGATATATAATGGAGAACAAACATAAAAAATGATGTTGATTTACGTAGATAAACAAGAAGGAAAAGTAAGGTGCCACGCTCACACGCCCACTTCACAAACCTCTTTAAAACATACATTAGAACCTTTAAACATGAAAAAACAATTAAAACATCTATAATATTTCCACTTCAACCTCATTCCAATCTACACGAGTAAGAAAAGAAAATAATACCCTAAGAAACAATATATTTCTGCCTCGCCAAGTATAACCAGAGGGAGTAAGTAAGACACTGAGCTTCGTTCCAATAATAACACAATGTTGTCAGTAGAGTCCCCTCATATTTTATACCTTGTTTTCTTTTATGTATAACCTAAGTATTTTCAAAACTCTGAAGCACTAAGGTCAGAGGAGGAGGAAGAGGAGGAGGAAGAGGAGGAGGAGGAGGAGGAGGAGGAGGAGGAGGAGGAAGAGGAGGAGGAGGAGGAGGAGAAGGAGGAGGAGGAAGAAGAGACGGAGACATTGAGTGTTTTAGAAGTCTACCATTTTTCATACAATTCTCAATATAACAAAAGTTTTCTCCCTTTGTCCATCTATCTTTGTAATAAACACTCGTCTCACATTACACCTTTACCAGTTGGCTATTTCATTACACTAACTCACTTTATATGTAGTTTCCTATCTCGCTTTTTTCCTTTCGCTTCCACTAGCATTTTCATTTAAGTAACACAGTGTTCTCTATCTCTTTATCTCTCACACACACACACACACACACACACACACACACACACAATAAACTGTCTCCCCACTCTTAACACTGAAAAAATATAGGAAAAACTAGATACAAGAAGGAAAAAATCGGTTTAATATCAATATATATCCTTTGCAACATTTCTCACTACCTGGAAACCACTTTTAAATCAGATCACAAACGTAACCTGGCTTTCATTTCCATCGCGTGGCACAAAATACAGGAATAATATCGTAGCTTACCCTGTAGGGCATCGTTAGTGAGGATGTGTGGCTGGTGCTCTGCCTACCCACTCACCCATCTGACCTAATACACTGATTCAGTATAGCTTTGAACACTTAGCTGGTGAATGACATGACTGATACGAGGAGCTTAGGAGGAATAGGCTAGGACATAGATTGTGTATTGTAATGTGGGTGTGTTGTTTTGGTTTTTGTGTCTGTGTTAGTCTCTCTCTCTCTCTCTCTCTCTCTCTCTCTCTCTCTCTCTCTCTCTCTCTCTCTCTCTCTCTCTCTCTCTCTCTCTCTCTCTCTCTCGTACTCTTTTTACACCTGTTCCCTAATTATTCTACCGCTAATCATCATCTTTTTTTTAATTACAATATTTAAGTTCACGTGTATTATTCTTTTATACATTTTGGATCCCGTTGATAAAGTCATTCTGCCTCTCTTTGCACACACACACACACACACACACACACACACACACACACACACACACACACACACACACACACACACACACCCGTGAGTGTTGTATATATAAATAATAGTATTCAAATGGACTGATGTTATGCTTCTGTATCACCATCACACACACACATATACACACACACACGCACACACACACACAGGCAGACATACATACATACACATACATACATACATACATACATACATACATACATACATACATACATACGACCCTAAAATGGAAGGCAAACTGTGATAAACAAGATAAAGAGGATTTTTTATAATGGTGTGTCTCTCTCGGGAATGTACCACCACGACCTCTCTCTCTCTCTCTCTCTCTCTCTCTCTCTCTCTCTCTCTCTCTCTCTCTCACAGGTGCAATGTCCCTCCTCATTACCTTTTTCCCTCTTTTTCTCCTTTTCTTTTTCCTCATAATTTTTTTTCCTGTATCCAACTTTTTCACTTTCGTTTCATCTTCCTTAACATGTGCTTGTCTAAATTTTTTTTTTTTTTTTTTTTTTTATACTTTTTTTACTTTTTTTTTTCTCCTCCATGTTCGTTTTCCATATCATTTTTTTATTTCCCCATTTCATTTTTTAGTTCATCATTTCCACCCACTTCTCTCTCTCTCTCTCTCTCTCTCTCTCTCTCTCTCTCTCTCTCTCTCTCTCTCTCTCTCTCTCTCTCTCTCTGCTCTTCCATGTACAAAACAAAGCAAAATAGAACACAGAAGGAAATTTATCATTCGTTAATGTGTGTGTGTTGCTTGCCAGTCCTGCAAATATCAGCCTCACCCCCCCCACCCCCCCCCCACCCACCCACCCCCAAAAAACAGCTCTTCTTTTTATTGAACGCTTTCAGTGAGGCGAAAAAATACATCAAAAAGTTTGTATGAAAAGAAAGACGAGTTTTGATCAAAATTCTGGGATGGAAAAAACTCTTGGAAAGCATAAAAAATCGATTTATAAAAAACAAGAAAATATTATTGAAAGCAACGAGAGAATGTTGAAATGTATGTCTATAACTATGTATGTATGTATGTATGTAGGTGTTGAGTCAGTATGTATAATCTTTTAAGACATTCGAGCACTTTATCATAGCATTAGAGCTTCTATACCTCTATACTACTACCACTACTACTACTATTACTCTGGTCTTCTTATGGTAAATTCCTATAGTAATCTGCCCATAGTCACATTTTTTTTTATTAAACCTGTCATTATTTTTTTCTCAGCATCTCAGATTTTTTTTCCTTTCTTTGTAAATTCAGTGTTAATATTATTGAAAGTGTGGAATATAAGTTTTGTTGATGTATTGGTTGAGTGTAATGTTAGCAGGTATATTAGTGAAGTGTATTATGTAAATATTTTGTGCAATAAAAGTATATGGTAGCTGTCATTAAATCAATTATCTACGTATACTCAATACAACTATTCTACTTATCAAACCCTTTCATCTTTTATGTTGAAATCAAAATAAACTATTAGTATAACATTAAAAGTTATTCTAAATATATATCTATTAATATACATGCTTTCAGATTAATGCATATGTATGTATAATATTTATGCAGTACTTACTCTTTGCGGTGTGATGAAAGGATGAATCACAAATGAACGTCTGATTGAGGTGAATGAACTATGGAAGCTGACACACCATTAACCTATTATCAACCCTTATATGCCACCCACTCTTGTTTATTAATAGTAGGTTTGCAAAATTTAGGGGAAAAAAATCCCTGGTTACATATAATTGCTATAAATCCTTAGCCATGATTACTAAAATTACTGAATGTCCTTATATTTTATTTTAATTCAACCTATTCTAATGTAACTAAATTAAATCTAACCAACTTAACTAAATCATATGTAATAGATTTAACCTAATCTAACCTAGCCTATTCTGATCAAATGCAACAAAATTTAACCTAACTTAATTTAACCAAACCAAACCAAATGTAACTAAATTTAACCTAACTTGAATTAACTAAACCTTACCCCTCTCACCAAGGAGCTGCCGTGATGCTTAAGCCACAGACACCACCACACTACCACAGAGACACCACCACACTACCACACAGACACCCTACACTGCTGCAGAGATAACTTACAGTACCACAGACACCACACTACCTACACTGCCACACAGACATCCTTCTCACTGCCACAGACACCTTACACCCTCCTACACTGCAATAATAGTACCTTGCTATGTACAAACGTGATGATCTGCCGTTCATTAATACACACTGTGGTGATTACCTTCCTAATGACGTGGTGTGGTAATGGTGCATCAGGAGTGGTAATGTTTCATTGTATTATTGCATGTTCCTCAAATCTAGAACACTATCTACGTCCCATCTGAGAAATGAGAACCAATCACAGCGCGCGGTGAGCCAGGCCTAGTGTTGCCAGTTTATGACTCATTACTTACATTCTATCTGATCCGTTGTGTTGTATATATGTCAATTATTCCTTCGGTAAAGTATTAGTAGCAACAGTTGAGATGCGTAGATCAACGTTATGGATAGCTGATGTGAGGTAGCAAAGTGATAGAATGCTTGGTGAAGGTGGTGAAGACTGTGTTTGGCGGTTTTCCTTTGTCTTAGGGAGAGAAGATGACTAGGTAAAGAGAAGAAATGTGACCTACACGTTCTTAGGCTGCTTTGTTTGGTATGTTTTTCCGGTTTTTATGTTTAATATATAAATGAAAGACTTGCAATAGCTGAGAAAGTGCTCTAATGATACTCATAAATTAAATCACTTGGTGGTGGTTGGAAATTATTACCTCGAACAGGAGACCCCGACACCACCATCTTGGCCTCCCAGGCATACCAACATAATCTTTACTTTAATCTATACTTTTACTTCATGATACGCTTATGATAAACCAACATATGTTTTGAATAATATACAAATACATATTTTATCATACAATCTTAGATATTAGGTACATGGAATACACAAAACTTCCATTTTACGACTGTTCAATATACAGTGTTGGCTGCGTGAGTCGAGTCCACTGTCCATCAAGCAAGCCAGTGGTGAGCTCCTATATTTTTAGTGTTTTTGTGGTGAAATATAGTGTTTTGGCGCCACAGCTGCTCATGTCTTGTTACTTATACATCCTTGTTTCAGTGTGTGCTGTGTCACCTCCCAGGAACTGCCGTGTGAGTGGAGAAAAGGACATAAATAAGATTCATTTCGTACGGCTAGTGTAAGGTGAGGTAGCCTAGTATTTCCTGCTTCCTATTTCTTTCTCTTCCTTCCCTTCTCTTCGTCTTGGATAGTATTGTTCTCCCTTATACTCTCACGGTGAAATATATAAGTGTTAGGTATCACTGAGAATATAAAGGCTTGGGTAATATTTTAATAGTTATCTAAGAGCAGGAAGGAAGGGAGAGGACAGTACTGCCCTTGAGGTACTGAATTTTTTTTTTTTTTATAGAATTCAGTGTTGATCGATACCTTACGAGCAGTGTGAACATATTATATCGTCTATTGTGCTGTTGAATATTTATAAATGTATGTGTGTGTGTATGATATGGACATACATCGATGCCGTGGTTCAGTGGTTAATGTTCCCGCCTGCGAACCGGCAAAGTGTGTGTTCGAGCCCCGCGCAGGTAGTTAAGAATTGTTTCACTCACACACACACACACACACGCTCTTCTACGTTAATTTATTCAACAAAATTTGGAATACCGTGTAACAAAACGAAAAATAGAATAGTTTTGACTAATTTCTTTCAGTTAGTGATTTTTTTTGGTTTGTAATTATTTAGTTCGTAATGTTTTTAGTTAGTAATTTTTGTTAGTAGTTTTATGGTGGAGGCTCGAGGACTAGAGAGAGAGAGAGAGAGAGAGAGAGAGACAGACAGACGCGTTGTGCTGACTGCCTTGTTGACTGAGGGAAAGTCCAACAACTGTTCTCAAAGGTAGTTCAGTTTTGAGTACCACTGTCTTTTTTCATGGTTATGGGCCAGCTGTGTGCCTTGGACGCTCTGTGAGGTGTTAGATATACTGCTGGAGGCTATGCAGCGGGTGATATGATCTTGTAAATGTGTGTGGCAGGAGTTTTAGACTGGGGACAGAAGGGAAGGTGTGGATGGTACAGCTGAGGGTGTGTGTGTGTGTGTGTGTGTGTTCTTGTTGAGGTGTTAGGATAGAGGTGGACAGATGTTATTGGTTGTAGGAAGAGAATTTTGCTTGGTGTGGTCTTTTGTACTGTATATAGTAATTTTTATTGTTATGCGTGACTATGAGACAATGTTAGCTGCAGCATCGTATACTATATCTATCTCTAGCAAAGAAAAATAATCTGAATTGAATATATAATCGATATTGCAACACATTTAGTACTTAGTTTTCCTTCTCTAGTTAAGGTATTGGACATTATCACTGCCTCTGCTGATGAATTCCCTCTCTTTTCCAATCGTGACCCGCTCTGATGGAACGGTTTCTAAAAATAGCCAACTTTTCCTCCGCTCAACACGAAATTCCACCAATTGAGGCTCAGTGACGCTCCTCCCGAGGCCTGACTTGTGGCCACTCGCTTCACAGATTAACGAACAGTTTTAGCAAAATAAAAAAAAGAAGAGCCATTTTGTGCTGGAAACGCTGCCTCGACATGTCAAAAAAGGAAAGTTTAGGAGGATTGGTCACTTGTAAATAAAACTAAAAAAAAAACTGACCCGTGCCTTTACCTTTCCTTTACCTTGCTATCCCTGTGACCTTTCTGCCTTTTTACCTCCCTTTTTTTTCTACCTACTCATCTCCAATTTTTCTCCCTTTTCAGTGGCGCTCTCCCTCTCTCCCTAAGTGCATATGTCTTTATCTTCATTGCCTTTTTCCTCCTGCAGTACCATCTTCTCTCCCTCCTTTCCTCCATTCCTTCAAAAGTAGCTGTCTCGCTTTCCAGTCCTTTTTCAGCACCTCTCTCCTTCCTGAGTTGTTCCTTCCCTCCTTTGGTGTCTCCTGCACTTCATCAACGTCTCCTTCCCCTCTCCAAAGTGTAGCTTTTCCTTAGTGGCTGTCTTTCCTTCCTTCACTGCCTCCCTCCCTCGTCACTCTGCCTGTAACACGTCGCTTCTTTCTTCATTTCGTTCCTCAGTGCTATTTCTTTCCCTTCCTCTGTGTCTTCCTTCCGTCTTCTACTTTTTCCTTGTATGTGTGTGGTGATTAGATTATTTTTCTGCCTTCATTCCACTATTATCATCCCTTTTATAATTATTCTGCTTTAGGAATAGAATATAAAAACGTAATAGCTTCTCTTCAGTACTTCTGCTGCGAATAATTAACACTGCATTACATATCCAAGCGAGAAGTGGCGAAAGAAAATGGGAAATCAGGTGGGAAATATGAGACTTCGCTATCATCACCAGGTTAGATTGTAAGGTGTGTGTCGTGGATGCTTGTGTTGCTGTGTGTTCTTGATATTAGACTTGAATACCGTACATGCCTCCCGTTGATAGGATTTTGTTTAGGGTCTTAATTTTATGTTGAGTGTAATAGTAACTTCCGACCAGTGACTATGATAGAAGGAAAGGTTTGGTGCTTGATTCAGTCTAGTTGTATAATGGTTGACTTGTAACACACACACGCACGCACGCACACACACCCACATACACCCACATACACCCACACCCAAACACACACACACACACACACACACACGATGAATGTCGATAAGTTGTAATGTTATTTGTCCACATTCAAAGCAAATAAATGAGATGCATATTGATATAGCTCTCTCTCTCTCTCTCTCTCTCTCTCTCTCTCTCTCTCTCTCTCTCTCTCTCTCTCTCTCTCTCTCTCTCTCTCTCTCTCTCTCTCTCTCTCTCCAGTTATTAAAGAAGTAATGATAAATGATATGAAATTAACTAGCTAATTATTCACATTTGGTAACATTAAGTAATTCAGTAACGTGGTAACTATTGTAATTAAGACCATTTTAGAGTAACATTCATCTGTATTTTCATTGTTTTTATTCATTTTGTTTATTCATTTATTTATTTATTTTTTTGTTCGTGTTGGTAAAGTTAGATATTTGTTGTGTTTCCCTCCCGTCCGTCCCCTTCCCATTATATTCAACACAAATCCCAAAGTTAATCGGAAAAAAATAGTCAATGTTTGAGTTGATGTAATGAATTCCAATATATAGGACGGGAGGGAAAAAAGAATAATATAATGCATAATAAATATAAAAAAAAAGATGATTGATATTTCTGGATATTATGTTTTTTTATTTTATTTTACAGAATCAACATTTATTTATTTATTTATTTATTTAATTTTTTTTTTTTTGGCGTTTTGACTTTTACTTGTGAATTGAGGAAAGAATATGTTTGGGTTATGTGTGTGTTTATTTTTTTCAATCGTGTTTAAAAAGAGTTGCTTCTCATTAGTCGCGTGTAAACAATTTTTTTTTTTTCACGCTAAAATTGTGCATTGTTGATATAGACGACTTAGGTTCATTTTATCAATATATATTTTTTTCCCTATACAAATACAGTATTGTTTATTTTCACTTCACTTTTATTTTATTTCGTTAACCTCTTTTGTTCATTGTTTGATGTTATAGAAATTCTAACCCTGATTAAACTATATTGTTAAGGTATACATATATTCATACACTAATGTTCTCGTTTGCGTGTGTGTGTGTGTGTGTGTGTGTCTGTGTGTGTGTGTGTGTGTGTGTGTGTGTGTGTGTGTGTCCCTTCTCTTTTTTTTTTAACACACACACACACACACACACACACACACACACACACACGTATCAGTAGATCAGTCAACCATTAAAACAGCGAGTGTCAGATTATATGGCACATCACACACACAATCACATTTCCATCACAATCATCCACCCAGCACACACTTATACACCTGCACACTTACACCCCTATCCGTGCTGATGATGCTGATGATCCAGAATACTCAAATGTAGTGATGGTTTTTTTTTTCGCGCCAAAATATCATCACAGAACGAGTCAGGTGTAATGTAACCCCGTTGTAGTTGCTTGCTTTTCTCTTATAAATATTTTGGTCTTGAATGTTAGGTACGGTTACTATTATTTTTTTTTCTGAATGATAGATATACACTTGGTTATCCTTTTTTTGTACTTTTTTTTATTATAGTTTCCACTGACCATTGTTGTCTGAAGGATATATATTTTTTATGATAATGTTTACAAGGAAGTTTTAATCACATTGTAGATAGAAGGAAAAAAAAAAAAACACAGAAAGGATGATAAAGTTAATCGGCATATATACATATTTTTTTCCATTTTTATGTATATATCTATTTATACTTAACCTTTAATACTGTGATGTTGAAAAAAAGTGAAGAAAAAAAGGTACCTAATATATCGACTTCAAAGCAAAGAAAGACCAATAAACTAGATAGACACTACAACATAAAAAAAAAGAAGTATATAGACATAAGCTCTTAACCGAGAAAATCAAAGTCCACATCCATATAGAGCAAGTCACAAAAAGACCAAATAAAACCTCCATAAATAGGGACGCTTTTAAAGGATGAAGCAATTAGTGGTGCAGGTAACGGTGTGTGAAGGAGATCAATGGGGTGGCCTTTCATGGGTGTAAAGTGGGTAACCTCCCCTCCTCCCCTTCGATCGGGCTTCCCCCCCATCCAGCCTCAAGCCTCAATGGACGGTGGCTGATGGACTGCCGCGCGCACCAGTCACGCTCAATATTCTGCAATCTTCTGCACGACGAGAAGAATCATGCGTGTTGAAAGAGGTCCATTGGGTTAGGTTAGGTTAGGTTAGGGAAGGAGGGTCATGATTATATTATACGTAGGAGTGAATAGTGATGGGGTTACTACTACTACTATTACTATTACTATTACTATTATTGGGTTAGGTTAGGTTAGGTTAGGTTTGGTTTGGGAAGAAGAGTCATGATTATATTATACGTAGGAGTGAATAGTGATGGGGTTACTACTACTACTACTACTATTACTGCTACTGCTACTACTACTATTACTATTACTATTACTATTACTACTGCTACTTTTACTATTACTATTACTTTTGGTACTATTATTACAGCAACAAATGGCTTCAATAATTCATGCTGTTCCCAGAAAGAGCGGATTATAAAGCCTCCTCATCCGTCATGAATAAGCATTACACACACACACACACACACACACACACACACACACACACACACACACACACACACACACACACACACACACACACATACATACATACATTGATAGACCAAGGTAGGGATGGTATCAATTCCAGGACATTTGAGGAATTTATACTAGCAAACATATTATTACCTCACATTAAATTGACGGAAAATTATTATATATTATTATACCTATGTTCACTTTTTATGGTATTTATATATGTTTCTATTCATGTTTATGCTTATGTGTTTTTTTCTGTATAGTTATTTGTTCTACTTAATCTATCCCTCTGGTTATTTATTTATCTGTACCTCTTTTGTATATATATTTATTTATTAAAATTTTTTTTTACTTTTAAAGGTGAGTGTATGTTTTAAAGAGATTGTATTTATATCTTGGGATGAAAGCGAGTGAGTGTCTTATTAGTTATCTATCTCTTCAATCTCCCACTCAATCTTACCCTTGAACCTCACCCTCGAACATCACCCTCGAACCTCACCCTCGAACCTCATCTTTGAACCTTACCCTCGAACCTCACCCTCGAACCTCACCCTCCTCTTTGCTTCACTGCTCATCCCAATTGAGGGTTCTGAGCGCTATTCTCTGTCTGTTTTCCTTCCATTAACCCAAGTCGAGTTTCAAGCGACATCAACCTTGGGAATGTGTCTGGGGTCTGGGTCCAAATGTTTCAAATTCTCAAGGTCATCTCATTGTTAAGTTCTATTGTTAAGGGAAGAGTTGCAATGTTACTTTAGTTTCGTTAAGTTTAGATAGTCAATGTTTTCCTGATCTGTCTAAGTGGGATTTGTGGGATTGGATGTTATTCTTGTAGTGAAATGGTGCTAGTGTGGTTATAGGTGTGGTGGTAGTGTGTGTTGTATGTATTCAGTGTATTCCAGTGTTGTGTGACTGGTGATAGGAAGGAGTGAGTGAGGGAGGTGAGGACAGGGCAATGCAGGGATACATATATATACTAGGTCAGCTCTACATAATATACGTAATAATCATGGTTCTCTTTCTGTATATGAAGGATATAATTTACATTCACAAAAACAGGGCAAACAAAAGTCACTCAAGTAATGAATGTCAACTAGTGTGTGTTACATTGAAAAAAGAAAAAATATTGCCAACATAATAGATGTGTTCTCTACACAAAGGATGAAAATAATTATGGCGGGAAAATAATTGCCTGCTTTATTCGCTACAATTTGTCGGGTGTTTTTTTTTTTTTTTTTTATCCTCATCATTCTAAATTAAAAAGCATTCATCTTGACATCATTCTCTCTTGATAAAATGTATACAAATATAAAAACAATACATCAAATAATTAATAAATGTCTGCTTAGCGAACACACCTCGTTTTCTTTCTTCATTAAGCCTCGTGGAAATATCAAGGCAGACTTTAACAAACCTATTCCTGCCTTAACGAGCGTCAGAGAAGATGGGTAGTTTGGGGATGTTAGTGGAGTGTAAGGAGGTCAAACGGGGGTAGGAGCTGTGGAGAAGGATAAAGGTTATTGGTGAGGAACGAGGAGGAAGGGGTGAAGGAGAGGGACGAGAGTGTAGGAGGAGCCGTGGTGAGGGAAGGAGAACAAGGGGGAGAGAGAGGAGGTAATACAACACTAATTAAATGACTAAAGGAGATGAAGACAATATTTTCACCCTCATCGTTACGTATTTAAGTTCACAGGAGATACCTTGAGTAGTTGAACAAGCCTTTAACAACCTCATTACTTTCTTATGTTCTTATATATTGATGTCTTGAGTGTGGTTTGAGTTATTGCTTCTTGCTGGCGTTCACTGGCTGCCGCTGCTCCTGTCCTCGTGGGTGACAAATTACCGAGTGTTGTCTGCCTCTACGTTACCTCGTCCCATTTGTCATGTTGAGGACACACGGAAGTTTAGCTGTGTTGTTGGAGGTCGTGTATACCTGTGCTTTGTTTAGTGTGATCTGTTTCACTGTTTAACCTGCCGTGACTTGACCTAAATGTGCTGTTACACTGGAGGCCTTGGACACGACGTATAGATAAGTTAATGATTGATACTATAATATAGTTGTAGTGAGTAATGCGTTGGATTGAGTAAAAAGGATCGAACAAATGGAAGTATAATAGATTTTTACTGTGTTCAAGTTGACATTTAAACGATGATAGAGAACTTACAGCAAACTCTTCTTATCAACAATGATTATTAACCTTTTAGAGAGAGAGAGAGAGAGAGAGAGAGAGAGAGAGAGAGAGAGAGAGAGAGAGAGAGAGAGAGAGAGAGAGAGAGAGAGAGAGAGAGAGAGAGAGAGAGAGAGAAGAGAGAGAGAGAGAGAGAGTTATTGAGTCGCGTTCATATCAGTCTGTTAGAGAAACTTCATTCGCTCACGTATAATCAAGTTACCCCTTAAAAAAAAAATTACGAATATCCAATTAGTATAGTAATTTAGGTTTCAACACATAGATGGCGCCACCTCCATTAAAACTTGAGAGAAAACGGGAATGCTGAAGAAAACGGGGGATGGGAACAAAAAGGCAATAATTGTACTCGTGAGAAATCGAAGACTATTGCCAAGTGACAGAGACATAGCACATTACCGTCATTAATATTCCTTTCCTCATGCACTTTATCTCCTTCCCGGTCATCCATTCTAGCAGCAACAACGTCACTGAAAAGATAACGTAATGTGAATAATATATATCGTTAGGCGTTATAGCAGTAATAAATATGGAAAGTGGACGAGTATTTCACTGGTATAATACGTAAGTAGAACAGGAAGAGGATGGTGGGTGTGGATGGAACGTGGATATGACGTGTAGTGAAGATATAGAAAACTGGAAGAAAAGGAATGGTAAAGGATGGTAGGTAAGGATAGAGAGAGAAAGGAAAGTGAAGAGATAGGAGACTGAAAGAGAGGGAATGGTAAAGGATGGTAGGTAAGGATAGAAAATGAAGGGAAAGTGAAGAAATAGGATACTAAGAGAAGGAATGGTAGGTTGGGATAGAAAGTAAAAGGGAAGTGGATAGAAAGGAGTCTGGAAGAGGAGGAAGATGAGGAGGTCAGTTCCTATTAAGCTTTTTATGATATGGTGAGATCAACTTCTAACCTTTCTCTGAGGCTCTGGCAAAAAAGATAAGTCTTCCCAGTAAAGTAAGGATGAAGTTATGTGTGGGAAGGAGGTTCAGAGAGAGAGAGAGAGAGAGAGAGAGAGAGAGAGAGAGAGAGAGAGAGAGAGCGAGAGAGCAAGAGAGCGAGAGAGCAAGAGAGCAAGAGAGCGAGAGAAAAAAAATGACAAAAATGTTTATAAGTATTGTAAATAGAGTGAAACAAAATTTAGGGTGAACCAATGATGATGATGATGATGATGATGATGATGAAGAATATCCTACTTTGTTTAAACCAGTGTCTGCGCTCTCTCTCTCTCTCTCTCTCTCTCTCTCTCTCTCTCTCTCTCTCTCTCTCTCTCTCTCTCTCTCTCTCTCTCTCTCTCTGTTGTTGCCGGGCCAGAATTTGCTTCAGCCCGAGTTGTTTCCTCCTAAAAACTATGTACTCCCCTCACCTTCCCCTTTATTCCCCTCTCTTCCTCTCCCGCTATTCGCCTTTCCCTACCTACCTTTCATCTCTCCTATTTCATTCCGGTCCTTCTCTCAACTCTTTCTCTCTCATTCTACTTCGTCTCACTTTTTTCTATTTCCCCTTTCCATTTCCTCTTTTTATCATCTCCCTATTTCGTTCCTCTTCCCCTCCCTTTCCTCCCTTTCGTCTTCATCTAATGCGTAAGTTAATTTTGTTTCCCCTCGTTGACTCCTCCTTCCCCTCTTCCCAGCCTCATCCCCTTCCAAGGCTGAAAAGGAAAAAAAAATTAATCTCTTTATCATATTTTAACTGTGTGCTGACCAAGGTATATTGAGTTAGGTTATAGATTCAATTTTCTTTCTTTTGGTACTTTCTCTTAAAAGATAATGCATTTACGAGTGAATTTCAAGTAGTGTTGTATTGGTTATTCTTAGCGTTGATAAGTAAGTGTTTTCTTTCAAGGTTATTGGGCTTATTTTGATTGACTGGAATATATACTTGATGGTATTGATGTTTTTCCTCTATTCACTATTTCAAAAGAGTCAGTATTTGTATATAATTCGTAAAAGTGATAATTTTGAAAACATTGATTCCGTGAACTATTGAAAAAGGTAGGAATTCCAAGCTATTTTTGCTTTATCATTATTACTATTATCATGATTTGGACTTACTGTCTTTGCATATTACAGGTAGTTACAATAAAGCGAGGGTTCATATCAGTCAGTACGCTTTTTTATATATATGATGTGTCTCTGTCAACTGCTAGAAAAAAGTTCACACCTCATGTTTTTGTATATAAAATCGACAAACTATGTAAAATTTTCTGAACTACTTTTAATATATCTGGAAGCACTTTAAAAATTTTCTTCGATTACTTTTAATATTTCATGTTTCAGTTTGTTTTATAATCTTGTAACACTCGATTCTATGCTTGACTAAAAAATTGGATGAACGTTTTTGAGATGCAATTCTTTCTTCTATATTAGGAATAAAAATGTATTGCGAAATCGTGTTTAAAATATCGACTTATAAAATATTTAACTGAAGAAATATCGTCTATAGCAGATAAGAGGAAATATTTGAATCTTTTTATATATTCATGAAAGGAAACATTTATATTTATGTATTTATTATATTTTTATTTAACCTGTACTACTTTTAACATTTATTTTCACACAACGTTAGTGCTTCCGTCGACCTTTCAAACAATACGTGTTGGAGAGAGACTGTATATTTTTGCGTCAACGTAAGAGAACATATACTGGAAGTGACGTGTGCTTCGTGTTTTGCCAGTGGAAGATCCTTGACACATATATTCCACTTCCCTTCCATTGCTAGTGATTCCCAATGACCTTGTTCGTGTCCAATCATACGAGACTCTCAGTGAAGGAAAGAAAGGGGATTAGTGTTGAAAGCAAATCTCTCTCTTTTTTTTTTCCCATCCTCTCTTTTTGATGTTATTTCCATGTATTTATGAAGTTTAAAAGAGACCTTGATCAACATTACGAAAAAAAGGAAGTATATGTAATGTTGTATATTTCTTTATTTTTTATTTATCATTATCATTATCTTTGCATTTATGAAGTTTATAAATAACATTGATCAACATTATGAAAAAAAAGTATATATATAATGTTATCTATTACCTTTTTATTTGAGTTTATATTACTATCATTATCTTTTACCTTAGAATAAAAAAAGCAAAGAAAACGGGATATAGTTTGCCCATGGAAAGAAAACGGAAAGTAGTATTGCCATCAGGTGGGTCTCAGATAACCTCACACTGGCTTTCGTTACCCAATCACAAAATCAATTAACTGCGAGCTCATAATAATCATTGGGAGTTTTATGACTACTGACGCTGTTGCCTTGGTGGTGGTGGTGGTGGTGGTGGTGGTGGTGATGGTGGTGGTGGTGGCAATAATAGTGCAGTTATCATTCATCACCGTCAATATTGGTTTCAAAAGTAATATTTTCCGAGTAGTGATAAAGGAGAACTCGAGCAAAGGATTAGAAAGAAGTATTGATAGTGAATTCAAGCTAATTACCTTACCAATATATATCAGTGTTGTAGTTTTGTTATTATTATTATTATTATTATTATTATTATTATTATTATTATTATTATTATTATTATTATTGTTGTTGTTGTTACTGATATTTTTACTGCTACTACGGCTACTACGAAAAATAATGACATCCAGCTTTTTTTCTCCTTTTTCTTCAGTTTTCAATTAATCAAATACTTTTCCATTCCCTCAAAAAATACCTTTACGTATCGGAAACTCACTCTCTTACTTTTTCTCTCTCTTTCCTTCATACTAAAAAACAAACAAAAAAAAAACAGACACACGCATGCAGTTGAGCGTGATTGCAATACGTGGTCGTTTGGTAAGCAATGTGTCTTGTTTTTATGTATTTATTGGCAGGTTTCATCTGTTAAATCCCAGTGTGCAGGTAATGAAAAAGAAATCTGTTAGCGTGGACTCAGATTACCTTTCAGGGCACACCAAAACTACCCCCTCATGATGTGTGGGTGTGTGGATGTATGTGTACTACTACTACTATTATTTCTGGTATTGTCATTATATACTTTACGTTGTTGTTTTGTTGTATATTCAGTCCTTCCACCTTTCATTTTTTCTTCTATACTGTGACTTGCTTTTTCCTCTCTCCTCTCCTCTTCTCTTTCTGTGTAATCTTTCTGCCTTTTCTCCATAAGCATGTGGGTAAAATTTGAAGTATATAATTTTTGAAGGTACAGGATCATCTTGCATGCTCTTAACTGTATTGTAAATTATATATATTTTTTATTTTGTTCCCCTACGTATTAATTGTTGTAATTTCATATTAACTGGATATATTGTGCCCTTGTAAACAGGTTATTATGGTAAGGTTGTAATGTGGATATATAATTGTTAACACGGTAATTAATATAGCTCGTAGAATTAATGTAGATTACAGAACTAAATAACAAAATACATAACGTTACACATTTGGAAAGAAAAAAAAATATAGAAAATTAACATTATCTTAAACCTCATTACTCATCATCCTTATTAGTCAACACGTTCATCACTCACTCACCACCTACCACTCACCACCACTCACCACTCACTACATGAATTACGAGTGCACCAAGAGCAAAAAATATAATCATTTCACCCTCATAACCTTGCAATAGATCCAGGAACACCAAGGAATGAGAGGAATGTAATATATGACACAAGTTTATCATAGTATTAGAATCCTTTGAAGCGTGTTAAGGTAGCTAACACTTATTCTTTTTTATGTCTCTTATAGATATGAAGAGTGTTAGATTTTTAGTGTTGAGTGAGACGAGGACGAGGAGGAGGACGAGGAGGACAGGACTGCATATGTAAGTGTTAAAAGATTGATTTTTTTATGTTTAGTGATGACGTGTTTCTGTGTGGGTGGAGGGGGGGTGTATGTATGTGTGTGTGTGGGTTGGGGATGGGGTTGGGGGTGTTGGGGGGGATGGGGATAGGTTATATGCATGTATGTTTTAGCATATTACATGTTTATTTAATTAAGGTACATATATGTTATTTATCCTTCCCGTAATTGGACATGGTATAATATTTTTCGTGTTAACTGGTTTTTTGAATTAAATGTTACTGTATTTAATTTATTTTATTTTTTTTATTATTATTATTATTTTTTTTTTATTTACGTATGGTAATGATCACGAGTTTTCATATAAATACCACTTTGTTTCGTTCATCTGAAGCTTCGTGATACAAGTGAGTGAGTGAATCATTGTTTCGTACTCTAACTTACCAGATGAAACAACAACAAAATGTATATACCATCTGGATTGGCTTATCATTCATTGGTTTACTTATAGTGAAGAACGCGGGAAAATATATATATTCAATACTCTATGTGGTTAGGTTGGTAGGAAGAAGTAAGGTATTAGGTTTACATACATACATATATATATACTATTTATCATCTCACTACAGTCCATATCATCTATAACAAACAATAACATAATCACCATGAAAGAAAACCACCTTAACCTTGAACACATTAAAGGGGAAACTACTGTAAAAAAAAAAAATAACAAGAATACTTAAGAGAAAAATGTATATAAGAAAAAAAGCAAAAATAAAAAAATCGCTGTAGGTATAATTATTGCTTGCCCGAGAAGGTTTATGAAGGTTGATGAGGTTATTGATGATCGAAATCTTGCTCACTTATCGGAAAGACCAATGTATCGGGTGTGTTAATGAAAATATTGGTGTTTTCTTACTTTTTCATACGAGAGAGAGAGAGAGAGAGAGAGAGAGAGAGAGAGAGAGAGAGAGAGAGAGAGAGAGAGAGAGAAGAGAGAGAGAGAGAGAGAGAGAGAGAGAGAGAAAAAAAAAAAAAAAAGAGAGAGAGAGAAATTCGATAGATAGCATTTGAACTTTTCCGATTAACGGTGTCCAGGGGGGGTTGCTGCCCCCTGGACGTCCCCATACAGTGTTCACCCTATTGTATGGTGCCGCCCCCCCCCCCC
This sequence comes from Cancer borealis, assembly GCA_036785275.1. NCBI lineage: Eukaryota > Metazoa > Arthropoda > Malacostraca > Decapoda > Cancridae > Cancer > Cancer borealis. Next base: position 73,540 of record JAXIVD010000151.1, on the reverse strand, counting down.
CACGCCCCCACGCCCACGCCCCCACGCCCCCACGCCCACGCCCCCACGCCCACGTCCACGCCTCCACGCCCACACTTTTCAACACCAAACGAGCTCCCTTTATGTAGCTATAGGGAGTGTAGTGTATTTAATGTATTTTGAAGGAGAGAAGGGAAGAGCTCCATGATAGTATTAAAATCATTGTATTTTGTTGTATTTACATTATATTTTTTCATTGTATTTACAGGTATTTCATCGTTTATTTATTTATTTTTTATTATGAACGTGGAATATCACTTTTATTTTACACGTACATACATAGATACATACATACATACTCATATACACACACACATGGATAGGGAAGGGGAGTGTTGTGTGTGGGTGTTACAGGTTAAAAGAGTCACCCCTGCACCTGTATCACCTGAGGCCTTCATCAACACACACACACACACACACACACACACACACACACACACACACACACACACACACACACACACACACACACACACACACACACATAAAAAAACATTCAAATGACCAATCTAGAACAACGCAGTTTAATCAGTAAGGGAAAAAAAAGAAAAGAGACAATGCTCGGCCACTTTCTTTCCTTCTTTCCTCCTTCAGTGTGGAGGAAACAATTGCCTTTTTTTCCCCTTTTCCCCTTTACACAGTGACACCTCTTCTTGTCCTCCCTTCCCCTCCCCTCTCCTCCCTTCCCCTCCTCTCCCCTTCTCTCCCCTCGTTAGTGTCTTCCATGAAAGGCTGTGACTCCAGGTTGCCACTTCTCTCCCCTCTTCCTCCTTCCCCTCCTTCTCCCTTATATCTTCCTTCTCCTCCTTCTTGTATTTTCTCTCCCTCCTTCTCTCCCTCCGTGCTCCCTAACCTTTCTTCTCCATTATATCTTCCTCCTCCTTCTTTCTCCTTGCTTTTTTTTCTCTCCCTCCTTGCTTCTTCTTTTCTTCTCCCTCATTTCTTCCTTCTCTTGTCTGTTTTCATTAAATTTTCCTTTCTCCCTCCCACTGTCTCCCTGTGTCTTTGTTCTCTCTCTCTCTCTCTCTCTCTCTCTCTCTCTCTCTCTCTCTCTCTCTCTCTCTCTCTCTCTCTCTCTCTCTCTCTCTCTCTCTCTCTCTCTTCCATTTCCTTTCTCCAACTCTCCCTTTTCAACCCCTCTCTCTCTCTCTCTCTCTCTCTCTCTCTCTCTCTCTCTCTCTCTCTCTCTCTCTCTCTCTCTCTCTCTCTCTCTCTCTCTCTCTCTCTTTCTCTTTTTCTCTCTCTCTTTCTCTCGCCTCACTCCAATTTCCTTTCCTCTTTCACTCTCTCTCCTCACTGCAATTTCCTTTCCTCTTTCCTCTTCTTCGTTTTCTCCCTCTTTCTTGTCGTTTTCATCTCCATTATCTCGTTTCTGGCTAGTTTTCCTCCCTTCCTTCCTCTCTCTCTCCCTCCTTCCTATCTTCTCCTCCAGTCTTTCTTCCTTTGATTTAAACACACCTAAGAGCTAATATAAGTTCATTCAGGCTTGAGTTTGTGATCAGTCGGGTGTATAATTCTTTCTTCTTATATTATTAAACTTATTGCTTGTTGACTAGAGGCGTTAAGTAACCTGTGAAGTGTGTATTGGTATTACTATTATCAATGTGAAGTGTGTTAAGGAGAGTTGAGTTGCAATAGTGTGAGATGTGATGTTTTTAATGCATGTTTGGTTTTTTGTACAATGTTGTTGTGTTCTTCTGGGATGAGTGAGGCTTCAGGATATACTAGACATGGATTGTTTTCTATACTATTTCCTGAGTAGCTAGATAACATCACCGAGAGCTTTAGAATGTATAGGAAGAGGATTACATAGCATTTCTTGGGATTACATGGCATTACTTAAGATTACAAAGGATTACAAAGGAAGAACGGATACAAGGATATTTTCTAGTTTACAACTGAGAGTATCTGGTGAACTATATACTACTACTACTACTATATACTACTACTACTACTATTACTACTACGACTACTACTACTACTACTACTACTACTACTACTACTACTACTACTATATACTACTACTACTACTATTACTACTACGACTACTACTACTACTACTACGACTACTACTACTACTACTACTACGTGTGGATAGAACATATAAGTTTCTCCACCTCTCTCTCTCTCTCTCTCTCTCTCTCTCTCTCTCTCTCTCTCTCTCTCTCTCTCTCTCTCTCTCTCTCTCTCTCTCTCTCTCTCTCTCTCTCTCTCTCTCTCTCTCTCTCTCTCTCTCTCTCTCTCTCCCTCCAGCAACGTGCCAGCAGGAAATAGTTAGAAGGGAACACTATGTAGTACTTTATAGGAAACAAGGATATGGTAAATACATAGTAAAAAATGAAGATACAGAAATATGCAACACTATATTCGTTTGCTTTAAGTTGGGGGAAATGCACTCGGTAAGCCCCGCCCCCTCTTTCACCTGATTGGCTGAACGGAACGTGTCGAAATTTAAACAATTAACAGTCACTTACTTCATTTGTCATCTGTTGTGGCGTGACTGTTAACTGTTGTATGCCGTTGTATAGTGATTAATACAATGTTCAATTATACCTTCACCTTTCACCTTGAATCTGTTGTATTGTATTGTATTTTTTTTGCTTCTATTAAAAAATGAATTGACTGTAAAGGTTAATAAAAAAAAATTTGAATGTTAAGGTAGAGAGTGTATATGTGTATATTCTAATATATATTATTTTTTATTAAATTTAATTTCTTTGTTCTGTTTTTTTTTTCTTGCATAATTGCCATCTCACGAAAATCAGAATTGGATTGTTTGAATGTAAGGTAAAGGAGAGTGTAGGACTATATATTTTTTCTAACATATATTCAATCATATTTGTATCCTCTCCTTTGTTCAGTTTTCTTTTCACAATCAGAAATTAATAGCTATATCGCAACAATCAACCTCTCTTAAAAATTCTTAGACCTTGATATTCCTGTCACTATTTTGCAGCAAGAGTCTCCAGCATCCTTGTATTTTAGATAGGTGTTTGTCTCTCTTGTGCCTAGAAAACAAGACGAGAGAGTTCAGGGAAACGCGACCCAAGGCTATAAATGAACGAGCAGGTAGAAGCAAGGCTAGTCTCAGAGGGTACCAGAAGCAATATAGGAATGGCTACAGGGTGAGAGAGAGAGAGAGAGAGAGAGAGAGAGAGAGAGAGAGAGAGAGAGAGAGGGAGAGGGAGAGAGGGAGAAAGGGAAAGGGAGAGAGATTTGAACAAAATGCGATATCTAAAGAAAGAATTATATTGACAAAAAGAACAAGAAAACGCTTTAATATGAATAAATCTTCAATAAGCGAAAATAATACGGAATATATGAGAATTAATTAATAAAATCTTTCAACTTAACCTAATTTAATCTTACTTTACTTTGCCTTACCTTACCTTACCCTACTTTACCTTACCTAACCTAACCTTACCTTATCTTACCTGACCATACAAACCATACAAACATAATCTTTATTGAAAAGTATAACCTTCATCTGCCATTACATAACTACAAGATAAAAAAAACACGTACAAGAGGAGTCAACAATCAAATAAAAGAAATAAAAAGAAAATTTGTGTGCACGTCTGAAAGCGAAACAATTGATCAGTCTTCTAAATTCATTGATATAATAAAGAATAAATCAAATAGTTACCCTCCTGCACCAATATTCTCAGACTGCATACGTCACTTAGAGCGGGAAAGAAAACGAGAGTCACAGCAAAGAAGATTATTGAAACGGATGAGAAAAAAAAAAAAAAGATGATATAGATAAAATTCGCTTCACTGAGAATCGCCAATATCGGTTCCGCTCAATATTTTATCTGTGAATACTCGAAGCGGTTAGATGAGATGGCTATTGGCTGGATGTGTCTCCCTCACAACAGGTAATAAATGAAAAGAGGAAGTAACAGAGTGGCAGCTGGAGACGAGGAGGAAAAAAAACAAAACAAAAGAAGAGCGGGAAGCGAGTACAGATTGGACGCCAAGAAAAAATGTGAATGTAGTGGTGGAAAGTGATTGGTTTCAGTGACGTTGTGATATTAATTGGTTTTACTTTCAATATAAGAGTGAAAAAAACATTGAGTTAGTCTTTTGTTTAATGAATGTTAGGTTAGATTAGGTTAGGTTAGGTGGAAAGTGAATGAATTTAGTGACGTTGTGATACTAATTGGTTTTCTTTGGAATATGACAATGAAAATACAATTGATCTTTCTTTTGCTTAGTGAATATGACATGTTAGGTTAGGTTAGGTTAGGTTAGGTTAGAAGGAAAGTGAATGATATTAGTGACGTAACGAACCTAAAAGAGAGAAAAAAACAAATGCATTATAGCTCTTAGTTTATTTTCACACAAACCATTCATCCTTTTCTCATATATTTCATTTCTTTTCATTTTCTTTTCTTCCATTTACGCTTCCATGATTCTTTGCCTCACATTCTTTACTCCAATTTCTCTCTTTCCTCCTCCACCTTCCTTGCCTTGCTTTTATTTTTCTTTCTTTACACTTTCTTTCTTCCTCCGCCTCTCCTCCCTCCTGCCTCTCTCTTTCTACTGTAACGAATGTGAAAAATTGTCTGTTTGTCTGTTTTTCTTACAAAGTGTGAAGGGTGAGAATGCCTGAAAATGGAAGGGCATAAAAGGATGCAGGTACAGACACACACACACACACACACACACACACACACACACACACACACACACACACACACACACACACACACACACACACACGAAAAAAAAACCGTCTAATTTAAGAAAGTTTGAGTTACATTTCATATCTTAGTTAATTTTCTTTTAATACATCTTACTATTATTATTATTATCATTATTATTACTATTATCATTATCATTATTAGTATTACTGTTATCATCGTCATCATCATCATTATCGTTACCTAAGCTTATCGCCTTGAGTTGTCATTGTCTTTCGTTCAGTTTGACCTTGAAATAAAAGCCTTAAATCGGGCTTAGACTCCGCCCCACAAAGCCCAACCAGATCAAGGCTTCCCGCGACACCTGAGAGTAAAGAAAGTTAGCGATTTTTCTTCTCCTTCCATTTTTGTCACTTTGTGGGGACGTTGTCGTGTGTGTGTGTGTGTGTGTGTGTGTGTGTGTGTGTGTGTGTGTGTGCGTGTGCGTGTACGTGTGCGTGTGCGTGCGTCTACGTTAGTTATAATTGGTCTCATTAAGCCATTTCACGCCTCAACTAATGGTACACGTTCATGTATTAATTATATGGTAGTAGTAACCTTTGCTCTCTCTATCTCTATCTCTATCTCTATCTATCTATCTATTTATCTATCTATCTATGGGTGTTGTGTGTCTAATTAATGCATGTAATTAATGAAAGGGTGTAGCAGTAATGAGTTTATAAGAGAGATCTGTATTAGCAGGACTTAGCTATGGTGTCACCTCTCAAAACTGTTCCCTTGGAAGTATAATTATGTTCTCTCTCCTAGCTTAATTGCATTTTGATCTGCCTGCCTTGCTCTCTCTCTCTCTCTCTCTCTCTCTCTCTCTCTCTCTCTCTCTCTCTCTCTCTCTCTCTCTCTCTCTCTCTCTCTCTCTCTCTCTCTCTGTGTGTGTGTTCCCTCTCTCTTGTATCTCATTTCTCTATTTCCTTCTGTTTTTTTTTTGTTCTCTCTCTCTCGCTCTCTCGTTTAGTCTTCCTCCTGCTCTTCCCTCCTTCATTATTTTTCTCCTTCCTATGTTTCTCTCTCCACCTCCTGTTTCCTCTTCTCTCCATTTCTTTTCTTTTTTCAACCTACATTCCTCTCCCTGTGTTCCCTCCCCCCTTTTACTTCCTCCCTTTACCTCCCCCTTCTCCTCCTCTCCCTCCTCCTTCTCCTCCTCTCCCTCCTCCTTCTCTTCCTCCTCTTCCTCCTCCTCCTCTTCCTCCTCTTCCTCCTCCTCCTCTTCCTCCATTCTAAAAGTATTTCACTCCTCCATGACTAACGCAACTCTCTTTCCCTCCTTCCCTCCTTCCCTTCTTCCCTCTCTCCTTCCCTCCCTCCTTCCCTCCTTCCCTCCTTCCCTCCTTCCCTCCTTCCTTCCCTTCTCCATCCTCTATCTCTTCCTCACCTGCTATTTTCTCTCTCCTTCTCACACTTTTTTCCTCCCCTTTCCCTTCCTCTCTCCTCTCCTCTTCCTCCTCCTTCCTCCTCACACTCATCTCCTTTACACATGCTGTCTTCTTGCTCCTCCTCCTCCTCCTCCTCCTCCTTCTTCTCCGTCTCTCTCTGTCACGTCGTTCAAAGAGTCATGACCTTGAAAGAGTAAAATTTGTTATCCAAGATCCCCCAATCGGTTCTTGTCTCAACATGTTTGGTCCACTTCACGTTTTCTTTGAAGTGGAAAATTAAAGGGGGTGGCTCTTTTATTTTTTTATTTTCTTTTTCTTCCATATTTAAGACTTTTTTTTTGATGATAGGAGTAGAGAATATTTTTTTAATGTTTTTTTTTTTTAAATGAAGACAATATTTAGTTTATGGTTTCAGTTTGCATTTTTGTTTATTATTATTATTAGTTATTATTGTTATTAGTATTATCATTATTATTATCATGATATTATATAGATACAATGAACGTTCCTTTATATACTATTCAACTATGGAGTCATTTTACTTATTAATACACTCGCTCGACTAGAACAATCAAACAATATATCTTTATTTTTATTTTTTTACTGCTATACAAGAAATATACACTTTATTTTTTTTCCCTCTGCCTTTGTATGATTTTCACGTGACTTGCTTTAAAAACCTGTTATCAGCGTGACTGCGTGTTTAATTTTTTCCTTTATTTTTTTTCCTATTTTTTTCCCTCTCTTTTTTTCCCTCTCTTTTTTTCCCTCTCTTTTTTTCCCTCTCTTTTTTTCCCTCTCTTTTTTTCCTTTTGGAGGCAGGAGGCACGATAGCATGGGTAAAAGGGGGGGGAGGAGGGAATTCTAGGTAGCTTGGACAATGAATAAATACTCTCTCTCTCTCTCTCTCTCTCTCTCTCTCTCTCTCTCTCTCTCTCTCTCTCTCTCTCTCTCTCTCTCTCTCTCTCTCTCTCTCTCTCTCTTACCCTTACCTTGCACTCTCCTTCCATCTCATCTTGTTCCTGCAACACCCACAGTCCTTTCTTTCCTTCTAGTTTCCTCTTATTTCTTTCTTCTCTAATACCTACAGTCTCCCCTGCTCTCCTTTCTTTCCCTTACCTCTCCCTTACCTCCATCCATTTACCTACAGTCCCTCCTCCTCCTCCTTCTCCTCCTCCTCCCTCCTCCTCCTCCTCCTCCTTCTCCTCCTCCCCTATTTGTCTTCATCTCTGTTTCTGTTATTTATTTATACCCAACACATCACTACTACTCCTCCCAAACACACCTTACTGTTGTTCTATCTCCTCCTCCTCTTCCTCCTCCTCCTCCTCCTCCTTCTCTTCCTCCTCGTCATCATCATCATCATCTTTCTTCTCCTCCCTCTGCCCTCTCCCCCTTTTTTCTTCTCCTCCCTATATTCCCTTGATCTTGTGTACTAGGTAATAATCCACTTCCAGGTGTGTCTATACTCTATACGTTCTTGTTAATATTAGGACAGGTGAGGTGTGGCTGTACTACCTGGCTATTGATTTTTATTGATTTTTATTATTTATTTAGTTTATTGCATTATGGTTGTTTATGTCCCATGCAATGCTCCCCTTGTAACACTGCTATAGTAACACTTTGGCTAATGGTAACACACTCCTATCAATACAGTATGTGTTACCTGCCAGAACCTCTTTGTTATGTATATATAATGTATATTTCTTGCAATACCTCGACATTGCGATACAAAGATTCTTGTTAAAATCTTGTAACACTGATAACTTACATTATTATTTTTGTTGTTGTTTTACTGCATTATTTGTTACTATTTGTCCTACTTCTCTATGACCACTCCTCCTCCTCTTCTTCCTCCTCCTCCTCTTCCTTCTTCTTCTTCTTCTTCCTCCTTCTGTCTCTCTGTGTACCGTAATTTAGCTTAACTTGTCATCCTTAAGCTGAAAAGAGCGTAAAAAGGGTATCTTTCCGGCTGCCACAAACACATCACTCAACTGCTTGTGTCTCCCCTTTAGTAACGTGACAGAAAATGGGAGGCGAGTCAGTACGTTTTCTAAAGTTTAGAATTTGTGCCTTTTTTTTTCAAACTTAGATATGCATCGTTTTTTTCTTCTTCTCTCAGGTTATGTTAAATTATGTATTATATATATCTTTTTTTTTATTTCGTTTTTGATTTATACTTTTATTTTTTCTCCTTCCCCTCAATCATTTTTTTTTTTCTCTCTCTCTCTCTCTCTCTCTCTCCCTTTTGCTACTGTTTCGCATTATTTATTTTCTTTCTTCCTCTTCTATTCTCACACCATCCGTCTCCTACCTCCTCTCATTCTTTATTTTACACCTCTTCCCTCACCACCCATCTCTCTCTCCCCTTGTATTTTCCACCCTACACACCTCTCTCCCCTCACACACACAGCTAAAACTCAAAGATAAAAACAGTCTTCCACTT
>JAXIVD010000151.1:25000-60000 GCA_036785275.1 Cancer borealis | reverse complement strand
ACCACCACCTCCTAACGCTGCTCTTCCCTTTACACAAACAATATATTCTTCCTCCAGTTTAGTTTTCAGCTCCGTTTGCTGTGGATTGTTTCATTTTGAACTCGGGTTTTTCATATTCCTGAACCTGCCTCGTGCGGTGTAAATAAAATAAGTAAATTCATGTTTTAGAGCTTCCCATGCTGCACCTCCTCTTCCTCCTCTTCCTCCTTCTCCTCCTTCTTCTTCTTGTACTCTCTCTACACTCTAGGGAACACTATTGACAAGTGAGAAAATACAAATAAGATTAATACCGTCTAAACACACCATTGTCCTGATTATAGAACCTTTTAAAACGATTGAAAATACCGAAGCAACACCATTAAAACGGCCACGGAATTATTCTTGTGTAACTGTATTGTATTTTGTTGTTTTTTAGGGGGTTACTTTTTAATTTCTTCTTCTATAGACTTGATATTGTGGAAATAGTCTTCACACACACACGCATACACGCACATGCTGCACCCCCATCCCCACACACACACACATCTATAAAATGATTGTCACTTGTTTTGTGTGTGCATTAGTGACCCAAGACGCCCTCGTGCTGCCCTCGTGTCTAATCCCCAGTGTTGACAGTATTACCGGGAGAACCGCTGTGTACTGGGGACGAGGCTTGAAAGATTACTGTGTGAGCCTGTGGGAGCCCGGGAGCACAGAGGAGCAGAAAAGTTGTGATGCGGATGTGTTTGTCAGTGTGGTGGTGGTGGTGGTGGTGGTGGTGGTGGTGGTGGTGGTGGTGGTGTTGAAGAGATGGAGTAGCATGGAATAATAGTGATAATGATGGTGATGATCGTGGTGGTAATGGTGGTGGTGGCGGTGGTGGTGGTGGTGGTGGTGGAAATAATGTCGACAATGGTGGAAATGATATCGCCTCTAATAACTATGAACGTAATTAATTTTATGGCAGTGCTTTGTGCATTATGATCAACTATAATTTAATATTATTGGCGCCTCTCTCTGACGCATATCATTATTCTGAGCTATATATATATGTGTGTGTGTGTGTATATATATATGTATACACACACACACACACACACACACACACACACACACACACACACACACACACACACACACCAAAGCCACTACTCCTTAGCTTAATTATAATTTCTTTATTATTTACCATTTATTATTTACTGATGTGTCCTCCTAGACTTCCTTCCTTAATAGGCTCAACCACCTTGCAGTCTGAGGGTTCAAAATACATGTTTCTTATAATAAAAACATAATACTTTTTATTCCATTATCATCATCATGGGAAGATCATACAAAAAAAGGGGCGATGCTACTCTTGAGATTCATAGTATCATTGTAGCAAAAGAAAATAATGAAAGGTTTTAGTAAAGTATAACCACCGCGTGTGTTTGAGTTTCATTACGCATTGACAGGAAAGTGACAGTAAGACTTGAGGAATCTTACCATTTTTGTAAACCTTCGTCTCGCATCAAGGTGGACTTATACTTATACTTATGGTCTAAGTAAGAAAAAATCCTATTCCCAATATTTCCAGCTTTTTATCCCTACCTCTCCTTGATTTTCCTTACAGTATATTTCCAACTTTGTCATTTTCCATTCTTAAACTTGTCGTCAGTTTAAAAGCAACTGAAGAACCGTCCCTCTACCTGTCTTTTCCTTGTCAGTTATTCACATTTTCCTACATTTATAAACCACCACAAAGCCACCACCACAACCCAACACTGGTTTTTGCTATAACCTCGCCTTTAGTTCTGTGATAAATAATGTACAAGTATAAATCTTTAAATCCTCTACTACTACTACTACAGCCACAACACTACTAGTCACACGCTGCACGCTTATATACACGCTGTTTTCACTCTAGTTACACGCTGTTTACACTCTATTTACACGCTGACCTCAACTCCATCCCACATCACCAGCAAAAAAGAGTATTTTATTTTGTTCCGGGGTAAAAATAGCAACACATCCTAGAACGCTGGTGGTGAAGGAATGTTGTGTTGTGTTGTATTATGTTGTGTTGTGTTGTGTTGTGTTGTGTTGTGTTGTGTGTGATTCCAACTTAGTGAGAACCTTAATGACGTGCTAGGAGCGAGGTCATTGGATGTCACAGGTCAAGGTAGAGGAAGGATTATTTACTGAAGCTCAAGGGAAAGGAAGTTCTTATTTACTCAGGGTCAAAAAATAGAGAAATTAATATATACTGAAGGTCTAGGTTACAGGAATAATTTTCTTACTGAGGGTCAAGAATAGAGAAATCCTTATTTACTGAGAGAAGAAAAGAGAGACAAAGGACAATAATTCTACCACCACCACTATCATCACTAAAATCATCACTAACTAGTATATCAACCATCATCACCACCACCACTGCAACACAAACAGCAACATTACCTATACGGCGTTGTGTTGCGTGTTGTGTGTTGCCTGGCCACGAAATACATGAGGTGGAACACATTAATTCTGGGTGTGGGGCTGCAAGGGTGGGATGCGGGTCTGGTTTGAAAGGGGCGGGGCTCTGGACACTCGAAATGGTGTTCTTTTTTTTCTCTCTCTCTCTCTCTCTCTCTCTCTCTCTCTCTCTCTCTCTCTCTCTCTCTCTCTCTCTCTCTCTCTCTCTCTCTCTCTCTCTCTCTCTCTCTCTCTCTCTCTCTCTCTCTCTTGGGTCCATTCGTGCATTCAAGCTATTAGTCAACTGTGTTTTAATCTTTTTCTCTCCTTCACTTTCTCTCTATCTCTCTCTCTTTTACTACTACTACTACTACTATTACTACTACTACTACTACTACTACTACTACTACTACTACTACTACTACTACTATCGTACACAAAAGCTCTCCATCGACTCTCGCTTCCCTGCAGTCATTAGTCTTTCGCGTGCTGCTACCTCTTAATTGTGATGTACCGTTCCTTTCGCACCTAATAAAAGTAAATTCACTCTTCTCACGGTTTCGCCCCAAAAATCCAATTCCACGTTTTCTGTTTTATCTTCACCGTAGACTGTTGTATTTGTGTTGTTTTTACTCATGGTTTCTCTTTATAAAAATTGAGATCATGTTGTTTTTTTTTGAGATTGTTGTGTATGGGTGTATGTTTTTTATGTGTCTTTTATTCTTGTATTGAGGTTTGAAATAACGTGCCATTGTCTATTTTTCATCCTTCAGTGTTAGTTAGTTTGTAGATCCTTGTCGATTTGTTTTTAGGAAGGAATACAAATCGCACCCATTTTTTTTTTCCTTCTCTTGGTATTAATTTCTATTTTCTTATTGATAGACATAAAAAAAAGATATATAGGATTTTCATTTAATTTCATGATAGACTTTATTCATAGTAAATCTTCACTAACTGTTATATCTACATGTATCCTTCTGTCACTACAAAAAATAATCCCTCGTCTGATATTAATAAAGTCCAATCACAGAATAAAACTAGCAAGGGAAACTATATCAATGCACCCTCACACCTTTACGTATTCACAGGTAACAACTAACTTTTGATAAGAAGTGAATGTCAGAGGGTAGTCAGCAAGGAAAATAACTTTGTATCTGGTTTTTAATACGTGATGTTGTGTGACGTGGGTGGAGGCGAGGGGAGGCGAGGGGAGGTGAGGGAAAGTAAGGGGAGGGGAGAACAGGATGAAAGGTGTTAATAAGAAAGCAGGTAACAGGTAGGAGATAATGTTACTAAAAAAGGTGCTGAAAAAAGTGATGCTGAGTGTAATTATTAAGTGAATTAACACCTGTGCTCTGAAATGTACGTTGTTTTGTTCAGCAGGATTGATTTCACAACATCACTAAGCACATAATTAATACTGAAAATCATTGAGCAAGACCAAGATACTATAATGTAGGAGATAATTGCAACTATTTTCATATTAAGACAAGGAAATACATGTTACTTATAAAAGAGAAAAAATTTTGATAATATATACATAAGTACAGTTTTGTAATAGTGTTGTTCACATCCACACACATTCTGAGAAAAATGAAATATCTATCATCCACTATTTCCAAGAAGTACAAAGCTCACTCGCCTTAAGAAAAACGAGAAGCAGAGTGCATTTTAAACACTTGTATCTCCCCTTCGCTTCCACGGCAGAGTAGAGTCAGTCAGCTGGAAAACTAGGCGAAGATATTGTGTCAGTTTTTCATCCTCCTGTCTGTCTGTCTGTCTGTCTGTCTGTCTGTCTGTCTGTCGCTTCTGATTCTTGTGTTGTGTTGTGTTGCAAAGCTGATAAACTGTCGAAGTGTCGTGTTGCAGGCAGCTGTCTGTTCTAAATCGAGGTGAAAAAAATGAAATAGTCAGTGAAAGATAGGAGTTGTGCAAACGGTCATTTATTCTGTTGTGTCAAACGGTGTAGTAAAAGGATAACTATTTTTTTCTGGATTATTTCAATTTCCAAGACAAAGAAAAAAGGTCAGTATATTTTCAGTACCATTTATTTTTTTCTATAATGGTATATTATAAAAAAAAAAATATATATATATATGTAACATGAACGTGATAAAGGAATAGAAAGATTAATACTACCAGAAAATCAGGTCATCACAAAAACAAAAACAAAGGAAGAACAAACATCAGCAGACCTTTTGAGATAAACTACACTATCTAATCTAAAGTGAGAGGCACAGGAGAGAAGAGGAAATAGGAGCACACTATTTGTCTTCCTATAAATGCTATGTTGACTCTAAACCTTATTAAGCCTATAGCATAAAATTGTTAGTTAGGAGGAGGAGGAGGAGGAGGAGGAGGAGGTGGAGGAGGAGGAGGAGGAGGAGGAGGAGGAGGAGGAGGAGGAGGAAAAAGAGGAGATGAAGTTGAAGGAAAAACTTACAGAACCTTAAATTTACTCTGGCCACTTAGACGCTTACGGCTTTTCACCCAATTTGAAGTGATTTGTGCCGGATATCGTAACTCTCCCCGCGACGTGAAGTGTCTGTGCTGGTGAAGAATCAGGTACACATAACGAGGCTGGTGATTACGTTCCCTGACTCTTGTTCGTTCAATGCTGACTTAACGTTTTCACCATCCACTCGTAGCATCTTTTTCTACGCCATAAATTCAATGAGAGAGAGAGTAAGAGGGAGGGAAAAAAATATATGAGAGAGAGAGACTTCCATGTTTCATCACCTATCTTGAGTTATTTCCTGTTCTCATTCTTAGTTTCCCTTCACAGACTTCTTTTCCTGGTTACCTAACTGCTCGACTTAAAGGGAAGAAAATAATACTGATAATAAAAGTCTTGATTTAAACGTAAAATTCCACTAATGTTTCCAAGGTAGATTTGCATTTGTCTTGAATTTTTCTCTTACGGATCTCTTATAAACTGGATTATCTTGTGTGTTTTTCCCGGTTAAGACACAAGAAGAGGAGGAGGTGGAGGAGGAGGAGGAGGAGGAGGAGGAGGAGGAGGAAGGAGGAAGGCTAGAAAGAAGGACAAGGAAGAAATAAAAAATGTAAGAGGAGGAGGAAGAGAAAAAATAAAAAGCTATAATAAATTCACCAACTTTTATTTTTTGTCAATGTTCGTCTTGTTCGAGATATTTTTTTTCGATCTAAAAGTGAATAAAATAGGAGAACAAAAAGCAGTCGACATGAACTTGCACACTAAGAAAAAAAAAAAAAAAAAAGATTATAAAAACTAAAATAATATTTGTCTAGTTTTTATTTCGTCTTGTTTTTGTATTTAACTTCTGTATTTTTAGTTGTTGAAATCTTCCTTTGTGTGAAGAAAATAATTTATAGATATACTTTCCTTACTCATGTTTGCTTTGAGAACGATTATTAATATATTTAATTTGCTATCCTATTATCTCAGTCACCTTGATAATATTAGTTAATTCTTTTTATAAACATCTTTTTACATTTGTACATAGATTTTTATTTCTATATTTGCATTAATCACTTTATTATTTAGTCATCATATTTATCTATTTATTTATTTTTTATCTCTTCTGATGTTTGATAATCATTTGAACTTTATTAATTCCAAGTAAGACTTCCTATGCTTTAAAAGAACGCATGCACGACTGTTGTTTAAAATGATTTATTGACATTTCAACACATTCTTTCCCATCGCTTCTGACAAAACTTTCCACAGATTATCATTCATTTTTTATTTATTTTGCGAACCTAAGCCTTAAGATATTCATTAATTAAAGTATATATAGATAATTATTGGTGTAAATTATATCCTTGTCAGTTTTTATTTAATATGATATATGTGAAGGAATTGTATATATTTTAACTTACCATTATCTAAACATTAATTTGATACAATGCATGATTTAATATAACCATCAAGTATTTTTGCTCACTTTAAATGTAAATCCAGTGAGATTATCTTTAGTTTCCCTTCTTGATCGTCTGATAAGTGTATATTCTTTCCTTCCTCTACTCTGTGCCAAGTTCAACACTATTCCATTTCATGTATCCTGGTCCTGGCGTTATTTTTTTTTTTATTATTTATTATTTTTTAATTTTTTAATCTTTTACCCGTGGCGCTGGTAGGCTTCATGGAGGCTTAAATGGTTGGCCTCCGCCCGTTAGTAGCGCGGGTTTAGGTCTTATGATATTCTACCTGACCTTACATATAAATCTTTGTACATTAGATAGAAAATTTGTTAAACGCCTAATATTTTGACTGCTTCAGATAACGTTCAATTGCTCGTTAGTAGATAGTTAGGTTAGTAGATCCTTAGTTCACTTTCTATACATAACTGTGGTGTTGTATGTTGTGTCTTGTTATGGCAATGTGTGAATTACAGTTATACAATACTTTTATGTTGTTGCAATAAGAACCTCACTCCCCAACCTCACGTTTTCTGTTCATCTTTGGGAAGGACTCTAGCGATGTGTCAATGGTTAAAGTTCTTAGTGAGTTTACCCTTTAAAGCCGGTGTCCTGTTCTCCGTTTTCTTTCTACTACCTTCTTAACCACTAGTATTGCCTTTACTACTACCATCACTATTTCTTCTTCCTCCTCCTCCTCCTCTTCCTCTTCCTCCTCCTCCTCCTCCTCCTCTTTTAGTGCCAGGCGACGAAGTGTTTAAGGAGAGTGAGTTCTCGTGTTTTCATTTTCTTTTCTCTCTCTTAACTCTCTTTCTCTTTTATTTCTTTTTATCCTTCCTTTCTTGCCTCCTCCTGCTTCTTGCCTTCATCCTTATTTTTGTTTTTATTTTTTTTACACACGCACACACACGCACACACGTCGTTATCGTTATATGTTTTTATCATTCATGTACACCTGTATGTATGTATGTGTGTTTACCTGTGGCATGTACGTACGTGTGTTATACGTGACTGTGGCTAGACGTACACGAATACCAACCGTACATGTCCTTTTCCTTCTCTACCTCCTTATCTTAAGAGAGAAGTGGTATTATACAGGTCTTATCTTTACCACATGGAAACTAGCAACCAGGTGAGGTGAAGTGAAGCTTGTGTTAATACTTCCTTTCCTTCTGAGTCTTCTTTATCAAGGTGACACGTGGCTCACCTTCCCTGGGGTATGTTCTGTAAGTAAGTGTTAGTCTCTTATTTAGTTATTTATTTATGTAGGTTCTTCTATGGTAGTGTTAGTTATTATTATGTTAGGATTTATTGCTTCGTGTTGTATCCTGAGTGTAATGTGTTTCTTCGTACTGGTTAATCTTCTACCAGTCCTCGTGTTTGTATGGTTTTAATAACTGGTAATGAAGGTTGGTGTGTGTGTGTGTGTGTGTGTGTGTGTGGGTGTGTGTGTGTGTGTGTGGGTGTGTGTATGTGTGTGTGTGTGGGTGTGTGGGTGTGTTTATTTGCTGTCTTGATATCCATAGATTTTGTGTTTTTTCTCGTGTTTTTGATTCCGTAATGATGTATGTGTGTGTGTGTGTAAGTAGAGTTATATTTCTCATTACCATAAAACACACATACCCTTCCCTCACACACACGCACACCCACACACACATACACACACAAACATTCTCCCCCCCCCTTACGGTTCTTTTGGATAACAACTCCAAACAATTCCTAGTGTACGCCATCCTTGCAGCATCACTGATTTTATAGACTCGTGCACCTAATCCTCAACGCCCATCAAGGCTTGAGCTGGGGGGCCTTTTATTGGCTAAGCTGAGATCAGACTGTCTTTCCTTTTTCCAATTCTCTCTCTCTCTCTATCTCTCTCTCTGTCTCTGTCGCTCTCTGTCTGTGTCTCTGTCTCTGTCTCGTTTCCCTCAAGAAGCTCTGTTTGATGTTCTTCCCAGATGTGTAATAAGCTCCTTACCAACACATTTTGTCTCCCAGGTGTTGTTGAGGTTCAAAGCATCTTCATTTGGGAGGCTGTTCATTCTTCCTACCTGGGATTTTAAACTTTTACTTGATTTTATTTAATGTTTTAGTGTTGGTTTGGTTTGGTTTGGTTTTGTATTGTTTGGTTTGGTTTGGTTTGGTTCGGTGGGTGTACCTGTGTGTTGTGGGTTGTGTTACCTGTTGAACAAAAACTGTGACCTTTCTCTCTCTCTCTCCTTCTCTCTCTCTCTCTCTCTCTCTCTCTCTCTCTCTCTCTCTCTCTCTCTCTCTCTCTCTCTCTCTCTCTCTCTCTCTCTCTCTGATATGCATAATAATAATAATCTTGTGACTCCTTCAAAAACTAGAAATTGCTCAAAATGTTTAGTTTGTTTTGGGACAGCGTTTCTCTCCCACGCATATAATAATAATAATAATAATAATAATAATAATAATAATAATAATAATAATAATAATAATAACATTCTGGATTCTTCAAAACTTCAACAAACTTCATAGATAAACCAAACTTCAACATTTTTCTTCCGTTCCCATAGTAGTGATAGTCAAATGGAGTATAATCTTCCTTCCTTCCTTCCTTCCTTCCTTCCTTCCTTCCTTCCTTCCTTCCTCCCTTCCTTCCTTCCTTCCTTCCTTCCTTCCTTCCTTCCTTCCTTCCTTCCTTCCTTCCTTTCCTAGAGGCTTGCCGTTTACAAGTTCAAGAATCGCCGCCCGTGTAGAGGAGATGAGGTGGGAAATTAGACAACATTAAGGTTAAGAGGAGGTGATGCGAGGGTGGGGAAGAAAAATCGACGACTTGAATTGTTTTTCATTGGAACGAAAAATTTTGGAAGGACTACTTCTAAAAAAATTTCTTGTACTATTAGATCTTTTTTTGGATAAAGGGAAGGATTTTAAAATAGTTCATGTGTTTTTTTGTTTTTTTTAGATGCATCGGTGATCGTTTATTTAATTTTGTTTTTTTAATTCTCGCAAAAAAAAAAGTCAGCTATAGAATTTTGAGGTATTTCGAAATTTTGACTTTTTTTTGGAGGGTGGTAGGGGTAAGGGGGCGAGGGGTGGTAGGGGGGATGATCTTCAGTCTCAAATTTGATCCATTATGATATATACTTAATATCCGCCAATGACTCCCCTTTTCTTCCCCTCCCTACCTTCCCTCCCCTCATCTCCCCTCATCTCCCCTCATCTCCCCTCTTCTCCCTTCTCCTCCTTTCCCTTCATCTCCCTATTTTCCGCTTTCAAGCCTCTCCTTAATCCCTTGCATAATCCTTCCATCCTTTCCCTTCTATCTCCTCCTCCTCCTCCTCCTCCTCCTCCTCCTCCTCCTTCTCCTCCTCCTCTATCTAGACTTTTACTTTCCTCCCTTTTATAGCAAAGCTTCCTTTCCATTCTTTATTCTCATCTTTCTTTGTCTAATGTCACCTCCTCTGTTCACTTCTATTTCTTCTTTTGTTCCTATTGCACCTTTTCTTTCTTTCTTTCTTTCTTTCTTTCTTTCTTTTTTTGCTGCTAAAAAAATTAAATCTTAACAGTGGGTATTGTTCTTGTGTATAAATGTGTTTTTCTTTTTTCCTTTATTTTCCTTTTTCCTTTTTTTTTTTTTAACGTTATGTATCTCCTACAATCCCTCTCTCCCTTACCTCTCCCCCTACCCCCCCTCCCCCTCCAACACACACACACACACACACACACACACACACTAGGTACTATCTCGTCTTCAGGAGTGACTTAATCCTTCCTTTTGCCTCACCTCTTTTCTTCTCTTTTACCTCCACCTTTATGGCAGACAACTTTCCTCCACATTCCTTCCTTCCCTCTTAATTTCCCTCCTCACCAATCCTCTTTCTTTCTTTCTTTTCTTTACGTCAACCAAATCTTTTCTCTTTTCTTATTTCTTTTGGTTCAGAATCCTTCCTCGTCTAAAGTCTTTATCGTTGTTCCAGACTCGTCCTCTCCCTCCTCCTCCTCCTCCTCCTCTTCTTCCTTCGCCCCCTCCTTCTTCTTTATTTCCCTGGTGATAATTTCCTCTCCCTCCTCCCTCCTTCATGCTTATTCTTCACGGCACGTTTATCTTCTACCACATTTCCTCTTTGATTACTTTCCCCCTCCCTTTGTCCCATTAAACATTCTTCAGAGCCCCTTTACAGCCCCATTTACTGGGTTTTTTTTTTTTATCCACTGGGTGATCACATTCCTCTTAGACATAATCTCTTTTCTCACACATCTACAACTACTATTTCAAAGGTGTTTCTCCCCTACCCTTCCCTTCCTTCCCTTGTTCTATTATTCATATACTCCTTTCCTTCCTTCCTTCCTTCCTTCCTCCCTTCCCTAATACCTAAGTCGCCCCTCACCCACACAAGGAACACTTATCGATATGTAACCTTCAATCTCTCCTCGTTGGTTTAGTCCCTTAGGTTCTTCCAGCCTCGTGATCATCGTCTGAGTTGCTTCCATTATAAGGGATGTCTCTCTGAATGTCTCTGTATGTTTTGGTCTCTTGGTAAACCGTGTGGGAGGTTCGTGTTTGTAACGGTATCACAAATTGGTGTTGGGTTGATTTTCCAGGTCTCCCTCCCTTCCCTTCCCTTCCCTTATCTCTCTCTCTCTCTCTCTCTCTCTCTCTCTCTCTCTCTCTCTCTCTCTCTCTCTCTCTCTCTCTCTCTCTCTCTCTCTCTCTCTCTCTCTCTCTCTCTCTCTCTCTCTCTCTCTCTCTCTCTCTCCAACGTGGTGTAATGCTTTGATGTTTTGTTTGTTGATGTTCAGTGATGTTTTCTTTTCTGTTTGGATTTTATTTTTATATGTTCGTGTTTGTTTTTGTTAGTTTTTTTAGTTTTTTTTATTTGTTTTATGTGATTGTTTGTAGAAGAGTCTCTCATGTCTGATGGTGGTTTTTTTCTTTTTTCTTTTTTTCATTACTCGTGGGATGTTGTTGTTGTTGTTGTTGTTTTTCTCTTTCTCTTTCTCTTTGTTCGATAGCTTTTCCTATTTTTGTTTTTTTATTTCCATCTTTCTCTCTACCCATATGTCATACTGTTTTTATCTATATTTCTCTATCTTTCTTTTCTGTTTTTCTTTCTCTAACTCTATATCTCTATCTCTTTCTTTCTCTATTTCGATTCACATTCCTCCCTTTACTCCTCTCACGTTTCCTTTACTTAATTCTTCTTCCTCTTTCTCCATCTTCTTCCCGCTGATTTTTCCCGTCAACTTATTTTTTCTCTCTTCACCATAGAACGTGTCTCTTCTCCTGTCTCTAATTACAGTCCTCTTCCTCCTCCTCCATAGTCCTCTTTCATCATCTTAAAAAACCGTCTCCTACTCTTTTTTTCTCTCCTGCTATTCTCCCATCTCCAACTTCACGTACTCTCTTTTATAACTTCAAGAGCATTCCATCTTTCCTCATCTTCCTCCTTCCTACCTCATGTTCTTCTCCTTTCCTTCTCCTCCTGGTCTCGTTTCCTCATTTTGATCCTTCCTTTCTACCTCATGTTATCCTCTTTTCCCTCGCTTCCTCGCTTTGCTTTATACCATCTCTCAGACGTGCTAGATCTCTGCCTGAAACAACATCAACTCATCTTGTGGAATATCATCACGTTTAAAAGAGAATTGGATACCTGCTTTGGACGCCTCCTTACTCCTCCTTCCCTTTGGTTCCGTTTTCTTTAGTACTTGAGGCTAGCGTGGTATAGAAGCGGCGTGGCGTGGCATGGGACTGGACGGAAAATTTTGGTACAGCGCCTCGTGATCAGTGGCGTATGGTTCCTGTCACTGGGTGTGCTGAACAGTGATTCTGTAATTATTATACATAGAACAAATATTCATTATGACAGTTGTAGAGTTTAATTAGATCTATCAGATGCTGCAATGATATTTCCATTACCTTTAATAGCTTCCGAGAAAGGTAGAACAAAATCTATTTTTTGGAAAAAAGATACGATTTAATTTTATTGCTTAATTATTATACATAGAACAAATATTCATTATGACAGTTATAGAGTTTAATTAGGTCTATCAGATGCTGCAATGATATTTCCAATAACTCTAATAGCTTCCGAGAAAATTTGAACGAAATCAATTTTTTGGAAAAAAATACGGTTTAATTTTACTGAGTAATTATTATACATAGAACAAATATTTATTATGACAATCGTAGAGTTTAATTAGTTCTATCAGATGCTGCAATGATATTTCCAATAACTCTAATGGCTTCCGAGAAAATTAGAACGAAATTTTATTTATTTATAAGATATGGTTTAATTTTACTGCGTAATTATTATACATTGAACAAATATTCATTATGAAAGTTGTAGAGTTTTATTAGGTCTATCTGATGCTGCAATGATATTTCCAATATCTCTAATAGCTTCCGAGAAAATCTGAAGAAAATCTATTTTATGGAAAAAAGATAGGGTTTAATTTTACTGCATAATTATTATACATAGAAAAAATATTTATTATGACAGATGTAGAGTTAAATCAGGTCTATCAGATGCTGGAATGATATTTCCAATATCTCTAATAGTTTCCGAGATAATTAGAACGAAATCTATTTTTTGGCAAAAAGATACGGTTAAATTTTACTGCATAATTATTATACATAGAACAAATATTCATTATGACAGTTGTAGAGTTTAATTAGGTCTATCAGATACTGTAATGATGTTTCAAATATCTCTAATAGTTTCCGAGAAAATTAGAACGAAATGTTTTTTACGGAAAAAAGATATGGTTTAATTTTACTACGTAATTATTATACAGAGAACAAATATTCATTACTTGGTTACTTGGCAATTCAACTTACTTCTGTTGTTTCATCGGTAAGAGAGTCCATGACATAGGTTGCACTCAATCCTTATTTCTGATTAAGTGACTTAATAACATTTGGCTTCATAATAGATACTATATTATAATTTTTGCAAATCTTAATTATGCTCATATAATGAATGGCAAAGACCTATACCTTCTTGCCAATATAAAATATCAGCACCAAAATTGAACACAAGTAGTATGCATTTGTAGAGCCGCACACCCAGCTCCATATATTCAACAGTCTGCCCTCCCACTCCACCATACGCGCTATGCTACATAATGATACAATTGATTATTGGATGTGCAGTGCTTCTACAGAACACCTATAATACAAAATATTATAACAGGGCTAAAAACAATAAGAAAAATATCGTTTCCCACTTACTGTTGAATTTATTTACAACTATCATGCATTTCTCTCTCTCTGAATATACGCCCCTGCTCGTGATGTGTGTCATTCCCGTGTTAAGGTATTCTGCACCAGCCACACTGCCTCACCTCTTAATGGACGCTCCCGGAACCTTAATTACACCCGTGATAAAAGCAACGCGGTATTCCAGGCTGGCCATCACACAGACACACGCACACACACACACACGCAGACATAGACACAGACACACACTGGCCTGGTGCTGCTGCTGTGTTGTGTGTCAAATATGTTTCTGGGTTGAATGCAGCAACTTGAGGCGGGTAAAGGAGTGTGTGTGAAGGGTACTAGAAGAGGCGGCGGCTATGTATTGTGTTCTGTTGTGTTGTGTTGTGTTGTGTTGTGTTATTTTTGTGTTGTCAAAGTAATAAGACAATGGATGTAAGAACCAGGAGGAAAGTGAGCTTGGAAAATGTAATGTGGTTTGTGTTAAATATACACGGCAGAGTTGGTGCAGGAAATTACTTTATTGGTTAGAAATGATTTTTTTCTGCCGGAGTAAACGAAGTTATGTTTATTTTGTTTAATGGAACCAACGTGGAAATTATACCAGGAAAATTGTTATTAGTGGCGCGCATGAAAGTCTGTTCGCACTGAGGCCAGAACACAAAGTTAAGCATTTTTTTGACTCCGCTTCTACCTCCTCGCTGCATGGTTAATATTTATATATACATACATACATATATCTTCATCACTCGTTGTATTCATATTTTCGCTAACGTGGCTGTGTTTACAATGTTGAGTGTGATGCACCGTGTAGTCAGGACAAAGCTGGTATTGTCATCTACATTCTTAGCTCTTCAATTATATATGTACGACCAATATTTCCGAAGCAAAATGGCAAAAACTTCTTTGACTTCAATTCGAATGGAAAATTTCAGGCCACAATAAAAAAAAAAAAAACATTTCTTTCACATATACGTGTAAAACTATATGAATGTATGTTGTGCATATTCCTATTAGCAATATATTTTGTTGATCAAGTTTTCCTGTTAAAAGCTATTCAAGTGATGGTTAAAGATAGATAAACATTATTCTGATTTCGCAATGACTGACATTCAAACCTTTTTGTTTATCATTGCAAATCCAAGGTTCGCTATTGTGTCAGAAAGCTGCATAGTTTTACAATAATTTCCTCTAATTTCCTCACATTACAAAACACTCAATTGTCACTAGCAAGGAGAACACTTTGCAATTTCTCCCTGTATGTAGCACAACTCCTTTTTTTTTTTTTAATCTTTATAACATTTACACGTTCTCTGCATCGTGGTGCAAGAGTCATTCCTCGTGTAGCCAGTGGCGACATCTATACACGGCAGGAATAACTGTGACAGATGGTGACCTCTCCGTCAAATGAAAAAAAATGGAAAAAATATGAAAATTGTACAACACAGAAAGAAAAAATATATACACTGACTCAAGAAAAATGACACAAAAACTTTTAGAATAACTTTTATACGTTATTGAAATCATCCTTACTTTTTGTTTTACCTTTTCACTGCTCTGAAAAAAGAGAGGGAGGAGAAGAAAAAAAGAGAGAAAGAAAAAGAAAGAGAGAGAAACGCTAGGCATGATAGTAAACCTTCACAAACAGGTGTTAAGGAGTAAGATGGTGTTTCCTCTATACACACACCTGTTTCCCCTCTCTCTAAGAACAGGTGTGGAAGGAAGGAAGGAAGGGAAGGAAGGGAGGGAGTAGGCTTGACCTGACGAGGCTCCTTGGAAACTCTGACGTTGAAAGCTGTTACAAGGGCCGAAATTAATGTTTTTTTTCCCCTCTCTCTCTCTTCCATGTTGCAGAAATTTTATGGTTAAACTTATACATAAAGTTTGCATATTGCGGTGAAAGTGGTGATGGTGGTGGTGGTTTGTGGTGGTAAAAGGGTGGTTGTAATGGTGTTTTGGGGTAGTGGTGGTGATGGTGGTGATTGTGGTGGTGATTGTGGTGATGATTGTGGTGGTGATGTGTTCTGAGGGTCGTAGCGAAGCGGTAAGAGTGTTCTGTATTGTAATAAGGCAAGAATGTGTGTGTGTGTGTGTCTGTGTGTGTGTGTGTGTGTGTGTGTGTGTGTGTGTGTGTGTGTGTGTGAGTGTGAGTGTGAGTGTGTGTGTATGTGTGTGTGTTCTTGGACATCTTATTATTTTTTCTTAATTTCTGGTCCTGTTATAACGTTTTCCCAGCCAGCAAGAGTCTGGTGTAATATAATTGTTACGTTACACACTCTTACAAACTCAATGTTTACGAACCAGAAAAACATGGAGGCGAGAGAATAATTTTAAGCAACAACTATTATCCTTGAATGTGTAAATTTTGTTCATAAACTCACCTTGTTTGCATTACATTTATTTACTTTATTTTTTTCTTTAATGCAAGGTAATGAAATTCGTGATCAAGGCATTATTTTTAATAAGCAAACAAACGTAAGGTGAGTTTTCATTATAGGTAAATAACTTTCTCCTCCATCAATAGAATCTAAACTTATTATTTCAAATATTGTATTATAAGTACGCACCTGCTAGTGTTTGTGATGAGTGTAGTGTGGTGATGATGACGGTGTGTGGTGACGGTGTGTGATGACGGTGTGTGATGACGATGTGTGGTGACGGGGAAAAGGCCAGATGTGGATGAAGATTGCGTGGTGGTAACATTGTGTGGTGAAGGTCGATGTGTGGTGATGGTAGAGATAGTGAAGAAAAGGTTAGATGTAGCAAGATAGTGTCGTAGTAGTAGTAGTAGTAGTAGTAGTAGTAGTAGTAATCGTAATAGTTGGTTTTGTTGTTGCAGTAGAATTTTAAATATTCAAATATACATTTACTTACATCGGAAGAGATTTTCTACCAAGACCAAGACCGTTGTCAAGAATTGAGTAAATAATAAGTGAGGCATTTGTTTTCGCTTCCTACACGTTATATTTTACGACGGCGTGTGAAGTGTGCTACAACGGCGCCCAGAGAAAGAAAGAAAGAAAAAGAAAGAGAGTGTAAGAGAGAACAAAAAAAAATAGTTTATAGACTTCAATACTTCAAAATTATGTTACTGAAAGCAGAAAACAACACCCAAATAACCTGAACAAGTGTAATATCAACGTTCAAATAAGTAATAACAACAGCAACTAAATACTACTCACTGAACATAAAGGAAACGTAAATATCTATACCACATACAAAATAACTACATAGAACATCAAAATAACACACCATCTTTGTACTGTTACATGATAAGGTTTCTGTTTTGATAGGACGAAAAAAATATGTGTAAGTTTCATTTTCCTTCTTCTGTTTTAATATCACGAAGATAGTCTAGGGTTTTTTTTTATTTTAATTTTCCTTCTGTTTTGATAGAATGAAAGGAAGTCGAGGTTTCATTTTCCTTCTCCGGGGCGTCGTGTTGACCTGTGTACCTTCCCCATCCCTTTGGCGAGGCTCTTAAAGACGAACTCAAGGCTGCTGCTGGTGCTGCCTCCTGGTGCTGGAATGATGTACTGGAAGGTAGTATAAGAAGCTGGATTTAGATTAGCTTAGATACTCTCAGCCATAGATAGGGTAAGGTAAATAGGGAAGGAAAGTAATGAATAAACGGTGGGAATAAATACACACACACACACACACACACACACACACACACACACACACACACACACACACACACACACACACACACACACACACACACACACACACTCACGCGCTTCAAAAAGTTATTTGCGTAAAGGGAAATGATAATAACGTGGTTCCTTTCTCTCTTTGCATAAAATAAGAAACTCAAAACAAGAAAGAAAGCCAAAACATTTTCAACATGAGAACTCTAATTTTGTGTTTCTTGAATGCAACATTAGCTACTCCGTGTGTGCAGGAGGAGGAGGAGGAGGAGGAGACAGAGAAAGAAGGAGAAAGAGGAGTAGGAAAAAGAGGATTTGGACTAAGACGACGAAGAGGAGGAAGGTAAAAACAACTGAGCAATTAGTTAAGTGCTCCCCAACGAAGGCAGGTAAAGAAAACGACTTCATGTCCTCACTGGCCAGATGAAATGAAAACAGCGATGGTCATGTCCTGCTAAACACTCCGTCTGCCACATCAATCACCAACATTATCTGCTAAAAAAAACACCCACCCAAGGATCACAGAAAAAGGAAAGTCCCCAAGAGCAAGACTTTTAATCATAGCAAAAATGTTTTCAAATTTTGTGTAAAAGTAAAAATGTAGGTATAAAAACCACAGTAAAGGAATAAATTAGACATGTAGAATCGATGGTGTGAATTTATAGTAAAGAAACGTAATTATCAAACTGGATTTTGTTAACTTATTGATGTATTTCCAGATTATACAGTAAATCAAAATAGCGTATGAGAAACAGAGGGAGAGAAAGAGGAAGACACTGATAGGCAAGAACCTTATCATTTCCCTTCACATTTCTATAATATCTTTGCTATATAGAGAAAATAATATGAACACTATATAGCACTAAGTATAAACCAAACCTAATACAACACTTCCTCTATTGACACCTTTCCTTCACCTTTCTTAAACTTGCGAGATGCCAAATACGACCTTCTGTCCCTTTGTAGGTAGAGACGACTGCTGATCCCTTGCCATAAGCTTCATAAGACAACAACAACGACCGAACATTATGGAGAGAGAACCTTAGGGACTAGATAAACCCAAGGGCCTCTTTTCATATATATGGTTGGAAGGGAGCGAGGTGATCCAGACTGTTAACTTTGTATGCGTGTCGATTTGTTGCTGTCTCCCCTCTCATACCTTGCCTTCCGTTTTCTTTATCTATTTGTTTGTTTGTTTGTTTGTTTGTCGATTAGTTGGTTGGTTTTTTGATTTGTTTCTTACCATCACGTCTTTTTATATATGTATGAATGTGTTATCTCTCTCTCTCTCTCTCTCTCTCTCTCTCTCTCTCTCTCTCTCTCTCTCTCTCTCTCTCTCTCTCTCTCTCTCTCTCTCTCTCTCTCTCTCTCTCTCTCTCTCTCTCTCTCTCTCTCTCTCTCTATAGCCCTGAGTGGGAAGACTTATCGTTGTAAATATTTCAGGTTCAAGTAATATTTTAGTTTTATTCACAATGACTAAAAAAGTGAAGCATATAGAAGTGGTATTAATGGAGTGCAATTATTAATCCGGTAAGAACGATTCGGATACGTTACAAATGTGTTCAATAATTCCATCGTTATTTATTCCGGAAGTATTAAATCAGAGAATAGATATAGTGTATTGTGAATTTTTTATATATATATATATACTACATGTTGTATTATTGTATTGTGTTTCACAGCTGCATTGTTTCAATAGTTCAGCTTTTTGTATACACGTAACAAACACTTAACAAATAGGTAACAAACAGGTGACAAGACAGATAGAAAACACACATTAACATAATTATTCCCTCACCTCACACCTCAAGATCTGAATAAGCAAGACACAAACACCTTTCCCCTCCCCATCCACCCACACACACTAAGTAAAACACATCATATTTCCCCGACAGCACTTTTGACATAAATTCCCTTAAGACAAGACTACCTTACCTCACCCATTTCCATAACACTGAGGGCATGGGACACCGCTCTCCCTCGTTGATCCACGGGTGAAGGTTTTATGGGGTGAGAATATCCAAGTGTTTCCTGGTGTTGGGTTGGGTTAGGCCACTGAAACGTCACACAGCGGAAGGGAAACAGTGGACTTCAGGGAAACGCTATTTGTTTCCAGTTATCGTCCAGTTTCTCAGACCGGCAGATTGGGTGGTGATCTGTTTTGCAGTTTATGTATTCAGGGAAAGAATGCTTACCTACCTACTGGTGTTTTATGTGAGATAGAGTGTTTGTATTTTTCTGTTTTTTTTCTGTTTTTTTTCTTTCTTATTCGCTCCCTCCTGTTTTTTTACATTTTTTGGTTTAGCTTTTTTTTCTTTTTTTGAAAGTTTGTATGTTTGGCTGATAACTTGTATTGGAGGATTATTAATTTTTCCTTGTGTGTGTGTGTGTGTGTGTGTGTGTGTGTGTGTGTGTGTGTGTGTGTGTGTGTGTGTGTGTGTGTGTGTGTGTGTGTGTAGTTCACTCACCTTAGTATTAACCTCAAATGTTTTGATCTCATTTGCCAATTTAAGAGATTTTCATGAGTTTTCTAATATAAGTTTTCACAATTTGTTCGCATCGAGTTTGAATTTCCGTTAATGAAGTATAGTTTTGTATCTTCACTGATTATTAGTGAGTTTTTATTTACATTATTTCATCTCTCTAGCGTCGCCATGCAAACACACACACACACACACACACACACACACGTACACGCACACACACACACACACACACACACACACACACACAGGGCTTTAAAATTATTATTACTATTATTAGCATTATTATTATTATTATTATTATTCTACTACTACTACTACTACTACTACTACTACTACTACTACTACTACTACTACTACTACTACTACTACTACTACTACTACCGCTTCACCAAGGCATGTAGTCAATTCCAACCCCATTTACTTTCTATGTACACAGCATTAGATCCTCCTAAGCTATAAACAGGCCAGTGGAGCGACATAATAGAGATTGGATAATGTTTCTTACGTGCAAAATATATTAACGGGGCACTACACTGATCTTGTGTACTGATAAACATCACATAATTACACATTTTTCCGTTGATACAAGTGCTGCGTTCTAGATTTCCAACGGGTATCAATGACTTGTATTTGGGTGTAATCTCTCCGTGTTCGTTCGCTGTTTGTTTTACCGTTTGTTTGCCGTCTGTTTGCCGTTATCCAGGTGGTATTGACACAGGTAGATGTTTGGCTATAGTATTGCGCGGCTCTTCCTACATTTCTGTTGTAATAAAAGTGCAGCGTGATACCGGTTGCTCGTGTTCGTGTCCTCGCTTATAACGAGTCTGAGCTCTGATGTAGTATTGAAAAATGTTACGTGAATGGAACAATGGTAGGGTACAACGCGCTGCTGCTACACGGGTCTCTGCCGCTCTTCTGGCTTCGATTAAAACCTTCTCGAGGAAAATAATTGACTCTGAAACATTGACAAGAATGACTATTGTTCTGAATGGGTTGTTTTGTCTAAATATGAGATGTTGTTGAGTTTCGCTTTCTCTCTCTTTTCTTTTTCTTTCTTTTTCCTTATCTTTGTTTTGCAACTCTCTTTCCTCCCCCCAGTTGGTTGTCCCTATTTTCCTCTCTCTTTTTTTCTCTCCTTTAAACTTAGTGTCACCTCACTCCCTCTCTCTCTTTCTCTATCTCACTCGTTTAAATGTGGTGTTTGCTCCCATTCCCCTTTCCCCTCAAATTACCACCCTTTTTCCCCTCCTTCTCAGCCTGCTCTTATCTATCTCACCCTTTCCTTTCAAATTTACCGCTGCCTCTCCCTCCCTCCCTCCCTCCCTCCCTCCTTCTCTATTTAATGTTCCTCTCCCCTTCTTTCCCCTCAATATGCTATCCCCTTCCCGTTATTTCCCACCTAACCCACTATCCCCTTTCCTTCCCACTTCCCTCTAACGTATTGTCCCCTCTCCTACTCTCTTCCCTCAAGCTTACTGTACCACTGTGTTTTCCTCCTCTCTCCCCTCCCCTCCCCTCCTCCCCTCAGAGCTATTACCCCAAGTCTACCCATCTCTCTCTCTCTCTCTCTCTCTCTCTCTCTCTCTCTCTCTCTCTCTCTCTCTCTCTCTCTCTCTCTCTCTCTCTCTCTCTCTCTTTCTCTTTCTCTTTCTCTCTCTCTTCCTCCTGTCCTCATTCTCTTAAACCGATTGTGTCCTTCCTATTTTTATCCCTGAAACACATTGTTCCCTCCTCCCTTCTTCCCTTTCAGCCATTTCCTCTCCTCCTCTCCGTTCGCTATTTTTTGCTGGCTAGTTATCTATTTATTCTTACTTCCCGTTTTTGTTCTTGTGGTTATTGATTGGTTGTGAATAATTTATGATGTTTTTTTGTCTTAGTGTGTTGTGGTGTTCTTGATTTTAGGAAGGTAGTCACAGTGTATTTCTAACGGTAATAATATGATGATAATATTTGGTAAGAATGATAATTGGTAGGTGTTCTAGAGACTCAGTTTTATGATTGTTATTTAATTTATCTTTTTCTGACGTGAACTTATATATTTTTCGAGCTATTAAAAAAAAATCTTAAGGGGTTTGATTTTATAAGTATCAGAAAACTACTTAAACTTGATATTTTTCGAGTTATTTATAAAAAAACAATATATTCTATGGAGTTTCATATTATAGTTATCACATCCCTTGTCAGAAGACTACGTAAACTTTATATTTTTTAAGTATTTCATAAACAATATATCCTAAAGGGCTTAATATTATTGTTATAAAAAAAACTTACCTATTCCAAACCCTTTCGTGCCTTGTGCCATTTAGCCAAACAAGGGAGACCGTGTGTAGTCATTATATATTTAGGTTATTACACCCTCGGTAGTTTCCTTAATTGTCTATGGGTTATTGAGTGATTGGTCTCACGTAATGCGGCTTCGAAAAAAATAATAAAAAAAAACAAAAAAACACAATAGGAACAACAATGAGAAAAAACATCCTTCTTGAAACGATAGGAATAAAAGAATAAATCCTTTCTCTTTGATAGGACATAAGAACTTCTGAGCAAATAACGTATATGTAGTATTTAATTATATTCTCTAACTCCTTTTCTTCTATAAGCAAATATTAACCACACATTTTTATTTACAATTACCAATATTCAACAAACAAGTAACCTCTCTCACGCTAACAAATATATAGCTCTTAGTAACACAACCACCATCTTTCTTGTACACATTGTAGATATTATCCATAGGTAGCTATTTCCGTCTAGGTGATGGTAGGTATGTTTCACGTGGTCATTTTTAGCTCCTGAGGTCATGTGGCCTAACACTGGCTTTCAAAAGTAGGTTATTCAGTGAGCAGAGCGTGTAGGTAGGTGTTATCGCGGCCCAGAGAGGAAAGGAAAGGAAAGGAAAGGAAAGGTAAGGAAAGGAAAGGAAGGGGAAGGAAAGGTTTGGTGGTGAAAAGAGGTAGTGATGTTGTAGTGTGGTGGAAAGCATTTGGATTTTAGTTTTGAAAAGGAAGGTTTTTGGTTGTGGTGTGGAGTTGAAGTATATGTTTAACCTCTCTGTCTGTCTGTCTGTCTGTCTGTATGTTTGTCTTAAAAAATGAATAAATATAACATTGTCATTATAAATATCCGCCACTCATCCTCGTCTTCTCGGCACAAAGGAAGCTCATAAATATTTAAGTTTTATATAAAGTTTTTTTCCTCTCTTACTTGCTCTCTCTTTCTCACTTCTAATACTGTTGTGCTGTGTGTATTTTAAACTTAATTTTCTTTTGCCTGTGAGGAAGATGCAGTGTTAGTATGTCTTATGTATTTCAATTTGCTGCGTACGATAGATTTTTTTTCTTCTATTTATTTACGAAAGCGTGTTTTTATAAGCGACCTTCCCACCAATGTGTGTTTGGAAGGTGCTTGTGGTCATTTGAGAAGCTTATGAACTCCTTATTATGTCATTATTAGGTTATGAGAACACACACACACACACACACACACACACACACACACACACACACACACACACACACACACACACACACACACACACACACACAGGCTTTCTCTCTCATTCTCTCTATATATATATCAACTAATTCAACTATCTATCTATTGCTATTTATTTATCTACGTATCCTTATGTTACACGTGAATACATAGAAGAGAGACAGTAAAAGAGAAAACAAAGACAGAAGAGACACGATAAAGAGATTCCAGTAAAAGTATCTATCTTTCAGTATAAATGGAAATAAAATAGTAGACAAAAGAGAGAAATACCAGAGAAAATATGAATCTGTCAGTATAATTCCACGCCCACGTACCATCCCATGACTGACACGAGTAAATTTGGCGGTGAAATAAATCTACGGCCACTACATACCTAATTTCAATACCTCCTCACTAAACAAACTCACATTTCTTAATACCTATCACTCGTTGCTGAAGCAACGAGTGATAGGTATTAAGAAATGTGAGTTTGTATCACTTCAGGTATAACATGTGCAGTTAATTTCAGTTTAATTTATTTTACGTTTATTATTTTTCACTGTATGTATTCACTATTGAGTTTGCGATCCTTACCTGTGACGTCAGTAATCGGCAGCCAATCCTTGTACGTGATTAAAACTGTGAGCCGCGCCAACTGTCTGATTTTGGATTGTTTTAATTGAATATATTAATCTTTTATTTAGTCGAGTGACGTATTCTGTATTTTCTGTAGTGACATATTTTTGCTCGGGTTGGTTTGTGAAATTCAGGGACGAGAGGACTTAACGTTTATATACATGGTGATTGCCACACACACACACACACACACACACACACACACACACACACACACACACACACACACACACACACACACACACACATCACTACCATAAGATGAATGTCGATGGAATGAATGTGAAGAACACTTTATTTGCTATCGACATCCTCACGTAACAAAAACAATGTTGTATGTCACGCACTACAATAGCACAACACAACACAACACAATACAACACAACACAATACAATACAATACAATACATACAAGACAATCAACAATTCCTCGTGTCCTACAAAGACTTATATATACTGCAATTTAATGACCATCTCTGGATAGTAACTCGTTGTGTAGGAGGAAAAAAGAAGGGAAAAGGGCCGTTAATTCAGACAGAAATATAAACACTACTTATTCAACGTTGCGAGGTGAGGCGAGGCGAGGCGTTGCATGATATAAAAATGTTAACGTTTTTTAATCCTCCGCCGGAATATTAGGTCAGTGGGTGGCGTCAGAGGATGAAACAGAAACTCACATAAATAATAAGTGATATTCGGTGTTGATATTATACAGGACATCAAATGGCTTTAAAGAGTGTTAGGATTAGGATTTAGTTCAGTATAAAAGGTTATTCTTATGCGTTTATCTCACCAATTAACTATAGAGAGAAGAGAAGAACTTAAGAAGAATAAAGTGATTGACGTACGTAAAAATTAATATATTTACTATTAATACCACTTAGGAGTATAACTTTAGCTACCAATAGTCGAATCAATATACCAGAAGCATTTTGTATGAATTATAACTATACACACGAAGACTAATACAGAATAAGATAAAAATATAGAATACTTTTGACCTAAATTTCTCTAAATCGCTCTCAATATTTACAGCATCAGTCTTTACTATTGTGTGATATTTTTCCTCGTGTCTAAATGTTTACACAATTTGTTGGCTCTTCCTGTGGCGTGTTTGTTGTGTATTGAGTGACTACCTAAAAGAACTCAAGAATCTAGCCACAAACACAAGGACGTAAGGCATGTTATTCAGAGTTGTTGGTTTAAAAGAATGAAGTTTGTGAGTGAATGATTTATAAATAACAAAATATGGTTGATATTATTTACTTCACATGTGGCTGGTAGAGAGAAAAAGAGAGGATGAGAGAAAGAGAGAGAGAGAGTGAGAGAATAGTTTTGAAGCTGAAAAAAGGTAGAAAAATAAAGTTAATATATGTAGATAATAATAATAATAACGTTCTATAAGGCTTCTTAAACTTGTTGTGTGTGATAACTTAACTTTATCGTCCTTGTAATTTAATCAATTATAAAGAAAATAGAAGTGTTGATAAAATCCATCTTGATATTAATGCAACAGTAAGAAGAATAGAAGTGTTTATAAAATCCATTATAATATATTGTAATAGTTTTGTAGAATAGAAGTAAGCAATAACATAGTGGGATAAGGAGTCATGAATATAATAGTCAATACGTGTTTGTTATGCTTGTTATTCTGTGTTGATTGGTAGATAACAGTTATTCTCAGTTCACTTTTCATTTTATTTATTCGGTTCAATTTCAAAATATACGACTTGTCTGTTTTTTTTGTTTTTTTTCTTCAATTATTTCGCAAAAACAATTATGTAATGAGTTATTTTTTGTCCTACCAGATTAAAAAAAAAAAAATCATATTAACCTTTTTGTATTCTATTTATTTATTATTATTGCTATTTTATTTTATTTTATTTATTTAATTTTTTTTGTGTGTGTGTATTATTTCAAAGTACATCGTAATCCCGTACATTTTAACTTGGCGGAGAATCATGTATTTACCAACAGCCAGGTCATGGAGGGTTAGGTTAGGTTTTCACGGTTTTAACTTGGTGTATTTTTCACTGGCATTTACCGCTACATGACGCAAGGAGAAAATTGTACAGCATGAATGACGCAAATTGTGTCAGCGGTGGCGGCGGTGGTGGTGGTGGTGGTAGTGGTGGTGGTGGTGGTGGGAGAGGGAGGAGGAACTAGAGAGAGAAAAAAAAGTAAAGAGAGAGAGGTAGAGAGAATACTGTGGTCTTTCCTTACTACGATTTACACTTTTTTTTCCCCTCTTTATTGAGAGAGAGGAGAAGCCGATGCAAGGAAAAAAGGATAAAAAGAAAGAAAGAGAGAGAGAGGAAAAGATAATACTTTATGTGGTTTTCTTACTACGATTTACACTTTTTTTTCCCTTTCCTCCGATGGTGAACACATTAAGACGCATCGAAGGTTTAGGAAATTGAATTCAGATCCTTACTTCCTTTCCCTTATCTCCCGGGAAGGCATCAAGAAAACCTTTCCCTCCCACCCATGTGTACTGCAAGCCTCATCCAGCCTCTCTGTGTAGATTAAAAAAGTACAAGGAAGAGATACACCCTCATAGAAAGAGGAGGTGAGGTAAAAACAGCATCAAGGAAGGAGTGAGGGAATGAAAACCACTAGTGATTATCCAGT
Source organism: Cancer borealis (assembly GCA_036785275.1). Classification (NCBI taxonomy): domain Eukaryota; kingdom Metazoa; phylum Arthropoda; class Malacostraca; order Decapoda; family Cancridae; genus Cancer; species Cancer borealis. The sequence continues at coordinate 33,628 of JAXIVD010000151.1, read as the reverse complement.
AACTTGTTCCAGCCTCATCAACGTCACTGTGTTGTATGTGTTTTCTTCGTTTTATTTCTGCCGCGATGGTCACGGTTAAACGCTTCCTCCACACTACATTGCGTTGAGTTGAAGACGCTGGGAAGGAAGACTCTCTGTCTCCTCTCTGTTCTATTGACAAGAAGATGTTTAAGTGGTAGTGTAACGCCATGTAGTGACAATACTCTTGTTTGCAGTAAATGTTGGATGGTTTTCATACTTTTTTTTCACCCTTCAGGAAGAGTATGAAAGGTGAGCCGGATGGAATTCAGGTGACGTAGTAGCAAATATAAAGTATCAAGCTTTTATCTTGATTGCGACAGGTGTGTGTTGCGTGTAAATTGTTGTGTTGCTGCCGCTACATCTGTCTGTGTGTGTTGCATGTGTTTTTGATGTTGCAGCAGCGAATGATGTGTGTGTTTTGAGTTATATTTGCTGCATACAATCTACAGAGAATGTTGTGATTCGTGAAATTGTTAAACTTATGCTGTATGTTCATGGATGTATTTGTATTTTTCGTGTATTTTGTTCAGTTAATACATGTTTCCAGTCTGTGCCCTTTCACTGCATTGACGTAGAAGAAAAAAGAACGTATTTTCGTCTTTTAGTTAACGTTATTATATTCCTTATTTTTTCCTCTGCCCAATACGGAGAAGAGGCAAGCGTGGAAAATTAAGTCAAGGTTTGAACCGAAAATTGTGTCCTACCAGTTGACTTTCCCTTTCGTATAGAGGAAAGAAAATGGATGTTTTTAGGGTCTTGTCATGTCTCCAATTACTAAAGATAAAAGTGTATTCACTCTAATAACAGCATGAGAGAGAAAGAGAAAGAGAGAGAAAGAGAATAGCAAGCCTTGAACATATACTCTTTAAATATACTCGTAAAAAATAATAAAAATAATAATAATCATCAAAAAATGAAATCTTCCCTAGACAAACTTTCCCAATAGCCTTACTTAAAAACACATATAATCGAATTGATCCGATATTCACCTCCTTTATTGAGACATTCTTACACCCTCCTCATCAGTGTTTCCTTTGTCGTCACACACACACACACTTTCCCTCCACTGAATCATCTTAACACAGGAAATACCTCCGACCACATATTATTCAACATGCAAGCGGAATCACAACACAGTTTCCCGCGTATTTCCACAAATTACTGAAGGGAGTGTCCGTAGCTGTACCGCCTCTCTGTCTCTACGTTTTCAACATTTGTATACTGTGTGTGGTGAGTGTAGTGGGTGTGTCTGCCTTTTCCCTCCTCCTCCTCCTCCTCCTCCTCCTCCTCCTCTCTGTGTTCCTGTTTGTGTTTTATTAATAGTGTGAGTGTAAACAAGACTGGCCTTCCCGCCCAACGCTTTGTAAAGACAGATGGTCATTAAGTGAATTATGTGGTTTTGTGTAATTATCTTCTTTAATTTATTTTCTTTAATTTCATTGTTTTTTTTAATCCATGTGATGTTTCCACTTTCTTTTTTTATTATACATTGTTGTTAAGTTAAATTATGAAGGAATGGATGAATGAATGACTAAGTATTTTATCCTTTTTCTTATCGTTTCTATTTTACTCTATTTTACTTTTTCTTATATATACATGCAGTGCCATATGACCTTGTAGTTGCTTGGACACATCACGAATGAGTGAATGAATAAATAAATGAATGACTCCATTAATCATTCATTCCCGCCCCTCCGTGCTGTCCTACACTCGGTCACACACCTTATACATTATTATCATTGCCGTAGAATTCTTAAGGTTACGTTCAAGGTGTGACGGTGTTAAGGTGTGACGGTGTGATGGTGTGAGGGTGTTAATGTGTTAATGTGTGACGGTGTGACGGTGTTAAGGTGTTAAGGTTTTAATGTGTTAAGGTGTGATAGTGTGACGGTGTGACGGTGTGACGGTAACGCAGACAGGTTCAGGTGACGGGGTTATGCCTCTTCCTACTGAGTCACAAAGTGGATTTATTTGTCTTCTCAGAAACTAAGGCAGTAGCTATAACTCTCTTGCTCTCTGTCTTTCTCTTTCTCTGTCTCTTTCTCATGCTCTTTCTTTCCTTCTCTCTTTCCCTTCCTCTCACACGTACATACATACATACACATACAGTAAAAAAAATCTTTAAAAAAAATATATAAACGGTTTTTTTCCTCTTAAGTCTTAGAGAGAGAAAAAAATCGAGTCCAACCCAAGGCGTCGGTATTTCCTCCTTGCCCTGAACACCTGGCGGGAGGCGAGGCCACACCTGCTTACAGGTGACACAACACTTGTTTCTTCACCTTTAACACGCTCTCATTGATCCCCGGCTCGTGGCGCCTTCAACACATTTTTCGTCCAGAAGGGCTTGACCTGGGCTAGTGAGGGCATGTTTCAAGGTGTCAGCGCCGCGCCTAAATATAAAGACACCTTCCCTCTTATGGTACTGAAGCATAACTCATGAAACCCAGCGACGCCAGCCTATAAATTCATGCAAAGTGTTACAAATTGTGGCGAAAGTGTTTATTTTTGAATTTAAGTGCAATAACGCCTTTTATTAATATATCACGTGTGGGTACTATGTTATGGGAGCCTTGGTGAGCCGCGTCTTGGTCTTGTGTTCCTCTTCCTCTTACATCATCGTTTGACTATGTGAAGAATTATTTGTGCGTTATTTTAATTATTTTTTACATATTTATGATACTCCATTTATATTCGAGGTTATTATTTTTTGTTATCTTTCCATTTATATCAGTATCTCACACACACACGCGCACACACACGCACACACACACACACACACACACACACACACACACACACACACACACACACACACACACACACACACACACACACACACACACACACACACACACCCTTTATGCTCTTTCATCCAGTACACAGCAAAGAAAAAATAATCCTTTGCACTCAGTCCCTGGAATTGAGCCTAAAAAAAGAGAACCTGTAACAGATTTATGAACACGGGACCGTAAAGGGAGATCACAGGCCGCCACCTTCGACGCAATGTTAATTAAACGACTTTCTGCCCAAATTAAAGCAGTAAATTACATACCAAATTCTAACCTTTTATTCTACAGGTGATCGCAAGGCAGGTATGATTTTGGGAATGACTGACATATTTTTTTTTGCGTCAGTCATATTGAAAGGGAAATAGACCTAAATGAGAAGTGAAATGAAGTCAGCTGTACAGAACTTCATAATCTACGCCACAAAATCCTATTATGTGGGATTCAAAAGGGATTTAATGTAATGGAAACCTGTTTACGTTGCAAGGGTGTGGCATGAAGCAGGTGGGAGGAAATGAGTAACAAATGGGGTGAATATATGGTTACGTAGGTACATTATTAGGTTAGGTTAGGTTAGGTTAGGTTAATGAGATGACACGTGGCCAGGTGTAGGGATACCTGTCTACTACTACTACTACTGCTACTACTACTACTACTACTACTACTACTACTACTACTACTACTACTACTACTGCTACTTCTACTACTACTGCGTAACAACTTTTTCCTCTGAATATTTGCTTTTCATTCACAATAGCAGTACAAGCGTTTCTATGCATGGAATCCTAACACTGCAACCCATCGAAATATGCAACGTTTTAGTAGTGTTTGCACGCACACACACACACACACACACACACACACACACACACACACACACACACACACACACACACACACACACACACACACACACTACAAACGTATTGCTTCACGGAATAAAACTGTGAAATACCAGGTTTTTCAGTCATCTTGATTTTACTAAATATCATCAGCTAAGTTATTTTTTTTATTAATTTTTTTTGTTCCCTTTTTTCTCTGGGAGGGACCACATTTTTTCGATGGAATTTAATGTATATATATTTTTTGGTATGAAATTAGTATATGTCAGAATGGATTAATTAGAGCACTGAAATTTAAAAAAGGGAGCAGTTTTTGTTATATAATGTGAAATAATGTGAAAATTCAGGCACCAGAACCAACGAACCTATTATTTATTTATGTGTGTGTGGTTTTTTATCCAACATCCTGCTACCTATCCATCCATCCATCCATCCATCCATCTATTTATCTCCCTCGCGGACTTTTCCCTTCACACAATCCAATACCCTTTGTGATGCTACTAGACCCTTAATAGATAATCCGATGCTCTTCTTATACCCTGTTACCTTGATGGAAAGTTAAGTCATTGGCCCGAGGATGGCAGTCTGTAGGGTGAAGGTAAGCCATGGGACCATCTTCTTTTACGTGGCAGCTGGATAACTTCAAGAACAAGTTAGATAAATGCATGGAAGAGGGAAGGGGAGAGATGTTGCTGCTACGAGAGAGATCAGCCTCCAGCCATGTACCTTACCTTACCTTACCTTACCTTATTTTACCTTACCTTACCTTATCTTACCTTACCTTACCTTACCTTACCTTACCTTACCTTACCTCACCTGTGCCACCCCTTCATCACCTATGCATAATTTCACGTCTATGTGCTCCTGTTTGTTATTGTGTTTCAGTAATATTCAAAGTTCCAAGAAAAATATTTATTCGAAGTTCTTAGAAAAATATATATCATGAATCAGTTTGTTGTGTTTACTTTATAACAAATCTTAGTGGCATCCTTGTATATTATTTGATTTTGTATTAGGAAGAATAGTATTTGGATGTGATTTGTATGTGTTGATTTTAAATACCACAACGCTTCTTAATCCCTGTTACCTCCACACCGACCTATCAGTCCTAAAAAACACCTTAAAACACCAAAAAATTAAAGTGTACCCTGTTTTTAGGACGTTACCTTTCCTCCCTTCTGGACTGGCTGGCAGGGAACATCACTTTAGCTTCATCATATATAACATAAGAGCCAATTTCGTCTTCTCACTCCCCTTGGACGAGCCTTTGATGCCTGGGTCCATCCGTCTATCATATATACAAGGGGGATGATGCCTCTGGCCGCACGATAATGGAGGAAGCTAGTTCGATGCCCTTATTGGTGAAAAATATTTGTTCGCGTGGGTTATATATTAGTTGTAGTGATCATTACGTAGCGTCTTGTAGTGAAAATAGATGGTTGTAGAAAATGGAATGTTAAGGTAATTGTATAAAGAATGAGAGAGAGAGAGAGAGAGAGAGAGAGAGAGAGAGAGAGAGAGAGAGAGAGAGAGAGAGAGAGAGAGAGAGAGAGAGAGAGAGAGAGAGAGAGAGAGAGAGAGAAACCCATTTTGTGTCATGCATATTATCTTACACGAGTGCTTTCAGAATTACCGAGCGTTAGAGTAGCGTGTGGGAGTGTTTTTAGGAGGAAGGGAATGAGGTAGAAGGAAGGGGAGGGGGAGGAGGGAAGGGGAGAGAGGGCCGCGCATACCCACACCCATGGAAGCATTATATTTTGCATTCCACAAAGGCAACAAGCTCCTTTACTTTCACCTGCGTCGCCTTGTACTACCCACGTTCTCCTGAAGGTGGTGTAGGCGAGGGTCACGTACAGGTCCAGAGCCTAGGCCACTAACACGCGCTGCCTCTAGCACTAAAGCCAATTATTGTAAGTCAAGAAAGTGTTCCAGCGATGTTTTCTCCTTTTTGTGTAAAGGAACAGAGCAACAAAAGGCCAACTTGAGAGGGTGAAGTGGCCCTCTTTTCCATGCATGTACGTGTGTGTGCGTGTGTGTGTATGTGTGTGTGTATGTGTGTGTGTAAGGGAAACTGACGTCCAGAAAGAAAACCTGCAGGAAGGGAAAAAATGATCAAAGTTTCCCTCAGAACCGACAGGACCACCTGGGGTAGCTCTGAAAAATTGCAGAGGAAGGAGACTCTTGGTTATTTGTTCCTGGACGGCCATCGTGTCGCCTGTTTAGTATATAGTCAATCAGGACACAGTGCAAGGAAGGTTTCTCGCAAGCTATACGTCTTGACCTTCAATATTTCAGACTCGTAGGGAAGAAAAGCTTATTCGAAACTTTAGTCATGGTAGAAAAAAAATTGTGAGTTTGTGGTGTAAGGTGAATGGAGGAAGATAAGGAATGAAGGGAAATAAAGAACTAGGATAAAGGAAGGTTTGTTTTAGTGAGATGAAGGAAAGGTGTTTGGGTGTGTGTTGGTTGGTATGTGTTATGGTTGTGTGTTAGTGAAAGGGAAGGCGCTCAGTGGGTTTTAATATGTGTCGTGTTTTCATAATTCACCTTTACTGAGACGGTATTTCACGCTGGTATATATATCTTCACAGGTGTGTAAGATGCATTATTCACTATGTCTGTCACTACCTTGTCTTGATCCACGGTAAGAGGCTCAAATATGCTGCTGTTTCTCAAGGCTTTCAAACTTACTTTACCTGCAACGAGTCTTCTTGGTTTTCTTAACTTATCGGGTATTTCCTTCGAGTTTTGTGAAAGGTTGCACTCACGGGAAGAACCAGAAATGCTTCCTTTTTGTTAGTGTTCTTCGTAAATCGTAAAACTTTGATGTAGAAAGAATCGAAGGTAAAAAATTTGTTATCTCGCTACACGGATGCATTACCGGAAACATACGTGTATCAGTCATGTTCTCGTTTTCCATGATAAAAATAGACTGTGAAATTGAGTTCTTCACGTATGATAACTTTTATAACGATAGAATTCGCTGAAACATTACTCCCGCCACTCTACTCCCTTACCACTCCCAAAGAACAAATTGAGTTAGATTTTTGGAGTATTTTTTCATTTTTGTGTTAGTGTTATAAAGAATTTTCCCGTCCATTCAGTCATTCTGCCAGCTCACTATATATGTATGTGTGTGTATACATGTACGTGTATATGTGTATATCTGTACATCACCCAACACTTCATCTAATCCTTTAATACTCAACACAAACCAACACAACCAACTAGAACAACCTCAAGAAACACCCGTTACATACCATCTTATACACACAACCCTCTCTGTCTTAGTATATTTCAAGGATAAGAGGGTCAAGGGGTGGTGTGAGGTGGTTAGGTTGGTGCTGAGAGGTGCAGACATAACACGAGAGCTTCGAATACTGTGTCCTTGGTCTGGGTGGTCTGGGTCTGGTCTGGTCTGGTCTGGTCTGGTCTGGTCGCGGGCCTGATGGATGAAGGTGCTCAGTTCCCGACGTTCCTCCTTTTCCACGTATGCACCTTAACACCTACCTGTTATTAAGATCGTCCCTTGCTCTTGCTCTCTCTCTCTCTCTCTCTCTCTCTCTCTCTCTCTCTCTCTCTCTCTCTTTTTCTTTCTCTTTCTCTGTCTGTGTCTGGGGAGGCGTGTTTTGGTGATGCACTTTCCTCTTTCTCGCTCTGTTTTTGTGTTAATTTCTGTTTTGTCTCTTTCTCTGTGTGTTTGGGGGTGTGTGTTCTCTCTCTCTCTCTCTCTCTCTCTCTCTCTCTCTCTCTCTCTCTCTCTCTCTCTCTCTCTCTCTCTCTCTCTCTCTCTCTCTCTCTCTCTCTCTCTCTCTCTCTCTCTCTCTCTCTCTCTCTCTCTCTCTCTCTGTATATCTGTTTTAATTGTTATGTTTTGTCTCTCTCTCTGTGTTCTTTGTCTAGCTTTCCTTAATTGTTTGTCTGTCTGTCTGGTTGTTTGTCTTCTATTTTGGAAGGTTTAGTGAATAGAAATGCTTGCTGGTGACATATAATTTAGTTAGAAGAGCAGGTTAATTAATTTTTCTTGGCATCATTACCTTCACATACAGGTAATGAAATGAGTTTTGTTGTTAAATATGATGAATATGTTCGTCTTGTTTTTTTTCCCCAGTTATTTACGTAGAAAAAAACAAGAATTAAAACTGGAAATGTCGTTTTTATCTATCAATTCGCTGTTTAGATGCACATTTTCACATTTATCCATTTTTTTTTTAGTATATATGAATCGTTTTTATTTAATAATTCTCTTTTTAGGTACACATTTCCCATTTTTTATCCATTATTTTTGTATATATGGTAGGAGTGAAGAGTGGGCGTGCAGTGCAATACGTGCCTGATATCCAGCTAGGCGTGCACGAGGGTGGCTTCAGATCGACCATACTGAGTCACCCAATTGCTCTTGTCAATTAGCTGGACTGTGTGTCATCAGCTTGCTTAGTATTTGGATTTCCGCGAGCTAACTTCCTTTGATCTCCTCTCTATCCCATGTATTTTTATCCTCCCTTTCCCACGCGTGTTCGTATGAAACAGATTTTGTATACCATTCACTGTGAAGAATTTTTATTTTTGTATATTTTTCGTCCTTTTTACATTCACATTCAAGCTTCACTCAAAAATCACAGTCATACGTACTTGCCTTGAATTCGTTTTTCATCACAGTTTTCATATATTACGAAGCTTGTTTTTCTATAATTTGTTTTTTTTTTGCACCTCAGCCGGTAAAAAGCTTTGATCTTCTTTTTTGGCTGGTGTGTTGTTGACTTGGCGGGATTTATACACTGTCAAAGAGGATTGGAACACATTGCAATATATTACTGCTTGGAACACTGCAATACATCTAAGACTCCACGACATAATATTTAAAGCAAAACGTGACAATATTTATCTATTGAAACATGAACGAAACTATACAACACTTTCCGTTTCCTTGCAATATGAGTGTTGTGTAGGAGTATACGTGGGTTACTGATAGCTATCTT
>JAXIVD010000151.1:0-15000 GCA_036785275.1 Cancer borealis | reverse complement strand
TAGATATCACCATGACACTTGGACGTAGCTGTACCTTGTTTACTAAAGGAGTGATGTGGCATATCAGTTATGAGTGATTTGAAGAAGAAAATGTATGGTTGTCTTAGGTTGTATCTGCCTTACATTCCCTGTTTTGCCTCCCTCGTTCCTATCTGTTAATGACAGAGGCGAGCGTCCCTACACAAGCCTCTTTATCCTGGCTTCCTTACCCTTGGAAATACAATTGTTCGTGCATGTATTGATGGATGACACACACTGGAGGAGGTTGAGTTAAAGCTGCCTCCACACACACACACACACACGAACATACACACACACACACACACACACACACATACACACACACACACACACACACACACACACACACACACACACACACACACACACACACACACCTAAGGACCTCGTACCTTGGCTGTCATTTGTTCCTCGTCAGTCCAACAATCTCTTCGTCAATATAAACTCATACATTTCCTTTTTTTTTTTCCCCTTTCTGACACGCCAAGTCTGTTTCCTCATCTGATCCTACAAATGACTGTCTGTTAATGCATTTTGATGTTTTATTTAGTTTCCCTGTTATTATTGTCACTTTTTTTTTCCCCCTTAAAGAAAATGGGGAAACTTAACACGCTTTCAGTCTTTCACGTCGTTCCAATTATCGTTTCCCGCTACACCGTCACAGGTATTGTTTCCCCTCGGCGTGCAAGGGAAAAAAAAAGAAAGGGGGGAAACTTGACTGTTTTCCTCTTGCTGCTAAAAGACTTAATGCCATCACACAATAAAACTCCTTAAGGGGAAAAATACGACTCATGAATTTCCAATGAGCTGCATCGTAACGTGGCCTTTAGGCAAAACAGAAACGGTGAGTGTCCGCTTAATGACGTGGTGGTCGTGGTGGTGGTGGTGGTGGTAGTGGTGGTGGTGATGGTGGTGGTGGTGGTGGTGGTGGTGGTGGTGGTGGTGGTGGTGGTGGTGGTGGTGGTGGTGGTAGAGGTTCTTGGTATACTAAATTGTCTGGGTAAAAGGAAATGTTGCAAGAATACAGGAAACTAGCAATACTACTACTACTACTACTAATAATAATAATAATAGTAATAGTAATAGTAATAGTAATAGTAATAATAATGTAACTTTTCTTTCCCTTTCTTAATAGTCTTTTAATAGCAATCATTATTATATTTCTCTCTCTTCTCCAATAACTTCAATCTTTCCTATTGACATACCTGATCGAGACAGACATACCCTGGTTATCCCTTCCTTTAAATATTACACATAAATCATTCACCATAAGAACCATTCATATATATTCTTCCTTCCTTCCTCCCTTCCTTCCCTCCTTCCCTCCTTCCTTCACTCCCTCCTTCCTTCCTTCCTTCCTTCCTTCCTTCCTTCCTTCACTCAGTCTCGAGACCAACGTTTGGGTTAAAATTCTTCCATTCCTACTGCTTTTTTCAGCCTTTCCTTGGTATGTGCTGAGAAACGATAAATTGTAGGGATGCAAGGAAGAGGAAAAGAGGGAATAAGAGAGAGAGAGAGAGAGAGAGAGAGAGAGAGAGAGAGAGAGAGAGAGAGAGAGAGAGAGAGAGAGAGAGAGAGAGAGAGAGAGAGGTGGGTCTTGGTTTCAAAACTACCCAGGCGGGGAGATAGAGAGAGAGAAGTTCCGCTCACTCTCACGCTATCTCTTGCTGGTCAGAATGGTGAAGGCTGGCTCTATCTCTCTCTCTCTCTCTCTCTCTGTCTCTCTCTCTCTCTCTCTCTCTCTCTCTCTCTCTCTCTCTCTCTCTCTCTCTCTCTCTCTCTCTCTCTCTCTCTCTCAGTTGGAATTATAAATCAACAAAAGCAATATCAGTAGCAGCATAATTTGATAATAATAATAATAATAATAATAATAATAATAATAATAATGTTTAATGATTTATAATGTATGAACAAAATCAATTAATAAGAAATCATATAACTAATAATCCTTTAATAATACAATATAAAAAATCAGGAATGCAATGCAAATTCTGGATATTTAACAGTTTCCAAATACAAGTCGAGAAAAGCCTTAACTTAACTTAATATAATACAGGGATTTATAACTTTAATTCAAGCTTCTAATACACTAAATATAAATATAAACACACATATATTATAGTGTTGTAGATAATTTTGCAAGTTAAGCTTCTTTCATTTTTTTAAATATATTTTTTTGCAATCTATTTTCTTTTTGTATTTTCTGATGTTAGTATTATTTTTTTTTCAGAATTGTTCATGTTCTTTTTATTATATTTTATTTATCATAATTACGTTCTTGGTGCTGTAGATTTTATTATTATTATTTTTTACTACTAATACTTCATGTTGTTGTTATTATTGTTGGTTACGATTCTTAAAGTTTCGAATTCTTCCCAGAGTTAGTCAATGTTTTCTAGGACGTGGTGGTTGTGTCCCTCACGCTCTACCGACCTTAACATTCCCCAAGAGAACGGACGCACACAGCCTCCCTTCCTCCCTCCTCAACCTTGAACATCCACCTTCAACTTGTCCTCTCAACTCACCGCCCCTCATTCCCCTCAGTCCTCTCTCAACTCCCAACTTCACTCCCCTCACTCCCTCTAGCTCATCATCAGACCTTCGTGCTCCCTCCTCAGTTCTCTAACTTTCTCCTGCTTCGTCTTCAGTCCTTTCCTCTCCTTCCTTCTCCGTCATTTCTCTCGCTTCGGCAATCCTCTCACTCCCTTGCGTCCTTCTTCACTCCTCTTACACACTCGCACTCTCACATATACAGAAAGAGAAAGAGGGAGATAGAGAAAGAGAGAATGGCTTTAATATGAGAACGTAAATAATGTAAATGCAATATACAAAGCGACATGTACTCGTTCACTACGCTTAAAAAACTATACTTTCTCCTACATTGGCGATCTTTTTATATCGTGAATTTTCAATGAATGTGTGTCAGTTGTTCAGACGGTAATAGCACTAGTAATATTTCATCCTTCTATTCACTATTTCATTCACGCAAAGATACGTATTTTATTCATAGTTTAAATCTACCTGCATGTTTTTTGATGTCTGTGATGGCGGCATGAGAGTTATTAAACATCATTGATCATGTCCTGGTATTTGAATTTTTAATGATTCTTCTTTTATTTTTCTTCTTTTTTACAGTGTTGCAGCTTGGGAAGTGTGTTACGTGCGACGCCAAAGCTTGATACGACTGCGTGGGAAAGGTAAGTGAATGTTGATCTGTCTTTCTTGTATTCAGTAATCCATTTTTTGTGTCATTGAAGGTAAATATTATGGTGATTTCAAAATGTCTCATTCCTCATTTTATTTATCAGTGAGAATGTTTTTGGAGAAGATAATGATAACATATTCTTCTTTTTTCATCGTTACGTAAATGAGAAGAAATTGAATGTTTTATTACAAAATATCTGAAACGTTGACTAAGTTTCATAAATATAGTAATAGATTTTGAAAGGTTTGAAGGTCGGAAATAAATAGAGAATGAAAACAGTCAAGACCAATATGGCAAAAATAATAGTCTGATATAATATTTTCTCAGTCTTTTAAAATCACGTGAATTCTATAACCATTACACTGTTTCCTTGTGTCTCGTACTACTGGGTATGAATAGGGTGGTAAAGAGTCTTACATTCTTACGTAAATCTATCTAGGAAGGTTCATAACTCCTCTTACTGGTTCAATAGATGTGTGTAGCCTCGAGTGGGATAACCAGCTTGTCTCTATGCATGAGAAGGGTTAATGGTTCGGTGCTTCGGTGTTTCGGTGCTTCGGTGCTTGTTTCCTTTGTGTTTGAAGCTCCTGGTGTAACTATGTTCTCTATGATTGTATTAGTTAGGGTTTATAGTCCCGTAAAGCTTTGTTTATGTTTTCTAGTAAGTGTTTATCTGTAAAATAAGGAAAATTTGTGAGTTGAAATAGCGCAGTGAGTATTTTTTATTTATATTATGTCATTCTTTCTTTGCTGTTCAATCATTCTTCAGTATATCAATCCAGCTATTGTCATTATTCTTCATAAAAAAATTCATATTATTTAACATTATTATCTGTAGCAAAAAGAAAATAAACAGTAAGCTGAAATAACACAGTGGGTAACTTTTTTCCTATATTCCATAATTCCTTCTTCGCTATTCATGCATTCTTCAATATATCAATCCAGCAAAATCATATAACAAAACTCTATCATTTGCACTACCATTCACCTCCACTTCTCTCCCTAACATTCACTTCTTCATGTCTTCCTCCTCCTCGCGCTTCATGCCACACTAAACAAATGTAAGACGCCGGCACCGAGACAGCGACACAGAGCTTACCATTGGGACAGTATTTCAAGATAGCAATGTCCCGCGTGTGTGTTGGCAGTGGGTGTCTTGTTCGCCTCGGGGTAATGGACTTGGTCTCTGTTGCGTCTGTCTGGCTCCTGTGTTCCATTTGTGTTGAATTTGTGTTGCGAGTGTGGTGTGTGTTTTGTGTTTGTGTTGGTGTTGTGTTGGTGTGTGTGTGTTGAGTGTGTTGTGTGTGTGTGTGTTGTGTTGCATATGTTTTCTCTGTTGTCTGTTATTATCCTCATAAAAAACAGATGAGCGGAGAGACATGCTACGAAAAACTATGTACCTGTAGATAATAATTCCTTCCTATTGTACATTATCCTACAATCCTTCAAATTCAATTCACCTTTAAAGAGGACAATTCACATTCACTCCTCAGCGTAATTCAATACAATTTCACCGATTTATTTTGTTTTTATTTTTTCCTTCTGTACTGAGATCCCAAACTTTACTGTCACACACATTACAAAGAGGAAAAAAAAGGAGGAATCACCACATGACTTGAGAAACGTAAATAATACCAAACATACAGGAAAAAAAAGAAGAAAAAACATGATTTGAAAAGCATAGCATGGGGGAAAAAAATACGGAACTTAAAATATAAATAATAATAAGTATACAAGGAAGAAATAAAACACATCACTTCAAACGTAAATAATACCATTCACGTTTTGATGGTTATAGATATGAGGTCCATTTTCTATCTTAGTTCCGGGTTAAGGAGAAAGAGACAGAAACAGAGACAGAGAGACAGAGACAGAGACAGAGAGCAATGCAGTGATGTGGTAGTGGTAGGATAGTGAGTGCATGTGTTCCTGGTTGTCTCTCTTTTAGTCATCGAATGTTTACGAGTGTTTGACGTGCTGTAGGTAATGAGATCTAGCATGGGCGTGTACCAGTGGCTCTCGTGTGTCGCACAGTTTCAGGAAGTCACCTTTGTCACGCCCATCATTCTGCTCCAACGTGGTGCTTGTCGCGTTATGATTGTCACTTAGACGCTCTTTGTTTTATGTGTACCGATCATATATCCTTCCGCGACACTAGGTTCACTGGGACGGGATTTTTGTTACTGTCACACACCGTCACACACATATCGCTGTTTTGTGTAACGCCAGGATGAAAAGCGCGTTACCTATTAAAAAAAACAACAACATACATTTAATATTAATTCGTGTATCAATTTCAGGGACGGTAAATGACATAGGGAATACGCGGTGTAATGCCACGAGCTGATGGGAAAAAATATAATGTAATCGTTTAATAGTGAAGTGATGGACGTGGTGTGGTGTGTCGCCATGAATACCCAGGAACGGGGCGGGAAATCAATGCAATGACCTAGAGTTTGGCATCCATGAGATGCAGCGCGACCTGGAGGTGCCACAACCACCCCACTGACGCCTGGCAGGGGTGAGAGGGTGCCAAGATAGGGGTGAGTGGACGCCAAGGTAGGGGTGAGAAGGTGGCATCGAGGTAGGGGTGAGAGGGCGCTGAGACAAGGGTGAGACAGGGGTGAGAGGGTGACATCGAGGTAAGGGTGAGTGGGCGTCAAGGTAGGGATGAGTGGGCGTCACCTTGATGCATGTCACAACAGAAGGGAGGCGTGAGGTCGTGTTTCCATTAACTTTGCATCAGCGAATGTGGAATCGTTGTCCGCTGGATCAAAACTCCAAAGCTTCCCGTTGTTAAGACATGCCACCACCCAGGGAATACGGCATCTAGGGGGCAGGGCGGGGGCGGGGCAGGCAGGGGCGGGGCGGGGCGGGGCGGGGAACGGGAGCCTGGCACTGCCCCGCTACACTCACTCCCCATGTGACTCTTAATTAATGAGGGAATTGTAACCCTCAGGAGCCTCAGAACTGGCTATTATAGACGGTGGAATGGAGGCTTTATGAGAGAGAGAGAGAGAGAGAGAGAGAGAGAGAGAGAGAGAGAGAGAGAGAGAGAGAGAGAAAGAGAGAAAGAGAGGAGCCTCAAGTTGATTAAAGGGCATTAAATAATCCCCTCGAGCTAGGTAGTTATTAAGACATATAGCTCTACCTCTGCTAGGGTTAACGAGGGAGCGCTGCCCCTCTCACCAAGAAGCAACCGTGAACCAGGATCAAACTTAATGAATAACCTTGTATACATTCACGTTGAAATGACCATCTATCTAAAGTGAATGAAATCTTCAGGAATCCAGAATGTCAAGATAAGACTAGTTTAATTTGGTTTTGAAAGTTATCTTACATGCAATTCTTTCAAGGTATCAGTGGTGTTGGAAGGTTTTTTGGCTCGTAGTAAAACCTCATTCGCTGTCCAACGGGGTAATGTAATTGAGTTAGACGTTGAGAGAATAATATGTTTTCAACTTGAATCCTGATCTTCCCAACAAAGCAAGACAGGTATGAGACGGGGAAACAGGGAAAGAAATGTCAACTTATTTTTCATAGTATTGTTCATATATATCCTTTTTCATCTAATTATATTACGTGCTATGTTAATTTATTTATTTTTTAGTGGCATTGTACCAGCACCTGATTTTTTTTTTCTCCACATTAAGAATTATTTAATTAAAGAGAAGTAAGAATTGTTCCCCTTCAGGTCTTCCTTATACCCTCAGGACCAAGAGTCGAGCGCATTTAATTATCATATTTTAACTCTTTACATGTAGTTTTTTTTCTTAGTCATAAATATCATATGTGTCATTTTGCTTTATTTTACTTTCATTTATATATATATATTTTTTTTCTTATAGTCAGGAATATCTTGCACATAATTTTGCTTATTTATAAATTTTTCCTTATATCTTAGTCATAAATATCTTACGAGGTATTATTCTTAACCTTAACAGCCCTCAAGGTCCCTAACTGCTCATTTTATAGTTAAGTCAAGGATAGATTGTGTATGGTAAGGTTACACGTGGCCTTGTTAGTTAGTTAGTTTGTTAGTCTTCCCTCCGAGATAATTAATGAGGATCAGATACCATAACTGTTACCAAACTTATTTAGCTCAACTTCCTACACACTATTAAACAGGTAGCACTAATTAGATGGTTCCTGCCTCGATTGGTTCAGAAAAGCGAATGTTCTGTGCGTGTGGTGCTGATCAGAACTGGACTCAGGAAATGGCTTCAATTGACGTTCTCGGTGTGAAAAAAAATACAATTGTTACTCGAGGTTTTCCTAATGCATAAATGAGTGTAAAGTTGCAGGGAAAGGCATTAGAAAGGTAAAGGTAAAGGTAATATTCAGTTTGGTTAAATTAAATGAACTTGGCTTTATCTTTTTACATTGCCATATGTTTGTTTACTTAGTCAATATATAAGTTCAATGGAAAACGTGTATATTGCATTTATTTTTATATATTTCCAGATGTTTATTGAATTCATTAATATATAAATAAGAACATTTTTATCTATCAACTATCTTGTATTTCATTTATTTGCACAATTCAAAACACTCAGTCAGAGTTACAGTATTGTTTGTGTAATCATTGTACTGGAATATATTCAATCATGTTTGTTTTCTGTCATCTATATATATGTATGTATATATATATATATATATATATATATATATATATATATATATATATATATATATATATATTCATTAACCTGTCTGTCCCCTTTCACTGTGCGTGTGCGTGTGCGTGTGCGTGTGCGTGTGCGTGTGCGTGTGCGTGTGCGTGTGCGGAAAAGCGAAAATATGGCAGGTGGCAAAAGTTAGGCAAAATTGACGTGTGGACATTGACGGATGTTAGAGGGACGCGCCGTGTTCAACGCTTCGGTGATTACAGTGTGAATGTTCCCTTTATATATACACCAAAAAAGCACCGCCGTGGACAACTAAATATATAGCAACAGTAATATATAGAAACCACCTCACCGCAGAGTACCAGAAATACACTTCGTTGGTTGTAGTAGAAGCAAAAAAAGGAAAGAAAAAAAATAGCAAGTGTAGGGAACGGTCTGGAGATTAGAGTATAAAAATAAAGTGTGTGTGCAGGAAGGTAGGGAAGGCTGGCGTAGGTCGGCAGTGGCTCCGGTGAGGTGGCGGCGGCATGCGATATTACTTGCCTCGGTCAGCTTCACTACATCGTGCAAATTGTTGTCGGTGCACCGCCATGTACCGCCGCTGGACTTGCTCTCGGAAATTACTAGAGCCGTGGGGCGGGAGGGACAACTATTTTACACGCCACATTATAGCTCCCACGCCTGCAGCTAGCTGGTGGCGCGCGTGTGGTAGGAGGCTTTTGGGAACAAGTAAAGTTGGGAGCTTGTTGGGGGAAGGCTGTGGCTCTCCACGATGCCACTACACCTTTCACAACGCTCCAGTGACCCGCTCAAGAATGCTGGAACGGCTGGGGAACTACCGCTGCCAGGGGAGGACAGCAGGCAGGCAGGCAGGCAGGGAAGCAGGCAGGCAGGCAGACGACATTCCCCGCCGGCCACAACACAACAGAGAGGCCATAGCTCGTTGCCATGGCCCACACCGCTGACTACGAGGTGGCCAGACTTGTTTCCCGGCGAATTCCACCACCAGAGTACCGCTTAAAGGCGACTGTACTGGAAGGAATGTTGCTCCCGTTGCAAACTCCGCCAATCACTATGACCAGAAGCGAGGCGACCACACCAGCTGCCGGCCTCCTGCACTGCTCTCCTCGGCGCCGCTCTGGGAAGGCTTTATTGGGCTGCTGGTTTGTGGCCTAATCTGGGGCCAATGGGCGGTAGGAGTGACGTAGACGGCGGCGGGGCAGGCGACAGCAAGGGTCAGAAAGATGCACTTGTTCCTATGGTTGCAGGAAGGCGAGGCGTGTGTTGGGGTTTGAAAAAGGCAAGATAGGGACGGAAAAATACAATACCTTAAAACGAGAAATTCTTATACCGTTAGGAATTTTACAGGTATGAAGAAAACATTTTGAAATAGGAATTGGAACTCATAGAAAATCAAGAAAATTGAAAATACTCCCCACCCAACCGCACCCAATCGCATACTTAGCACAAAATCATAATAAAATTCCAAAATATATCTAGAATCACAATCAAAGAGGAGTAAATATAAGTAAATAAACCAGGAGCCATATACAAAAAGGAGTTCAAACTTTATAACCCCACATGACAAAGAGTATTTAGCAAGGTGTGAGGCGTCGCTGCTCTACACCTGCAAGTCTGTTTGTGGAGAAAGGGACGAGGAGGAGGAGTGAGGAGTGAGGAGTGAGTAGTGAGTATACGAGCCTCAATAACTCCTCTGCAAGACACGGCAACACTCCAATGACTCAAACACACGCAAACACGCTACATTTTACCAGAATACCTGAACATATTAATCATTACACCCTCAGTTCCTTCAGTTCCCTCCCGCAACGTCCTGTCAGCTATTCTTCCTCCCTCATGTCTCTTTATCATTACATAATTTCTCACGCTATGAAGAAATGATGATGATGATGATGATGAAGAACAATGATCGTGCGTGACCCAAGAAAATCACCTTCACACTAAATATATTACCTGGTGATTTTTTTCGCCCCTAATTCCAGGTAGATTGATTAACATTTACCTGTACGAGCTTCCAGGTGTTGTACCATTCGCTAAAGTGTGTATTAGTAATCACAAGTTACTTTTATACCTTAACTTTTGTTGTTCTATAAAATTATCTTTATATCTATATTATAATCCGTAGAGGGGAGGAGTAGGTGGAGGAAAGGGAAATAGGGGAGAGGGAATAATAGGATAGAGGAATAGAAAGGAAGTGAAGAAGGAAGAGGTAGATAAAGCAAGAGGAAGAGAGATAATTCAGGTAGATGTGAAGATGTTAGGGAAGGAGGTAGGAGGTGAGGGGAAGATGTGGGCAGAAGTGTGAGAGAAGTTTAGCTACTTCAGGTGATGGAACAGGGAAAGGGGAGGGAGTGAGGGGAAGTTATGGGTAGAAGTGATGGGACAAGAAAGGGGAGAAGTGAGGGGAAGTTATGGGGAGAAATGGATTAGGAGTTCATATTCAGGTAATGGAACAAGGAAAGAGGGGAAGACAGGTGAGGGGAAGGTGTGTTGACGTAGGTAGGACTGAGGGGACACAGCCAGTTAGTCTGTCATCCTTGCTATTAAAATGATAAATGTCCCTCAGGAATCATTACATTATTAGCACCAAGGCCTCTAGGTGCTGTGTTTTCCCCTGTGTTTCCCTTGTTACCCTCTCTCCCTCTCCCCTCACTCTCTCCCTTGACTCTCCCTCTTTCCCCTCACCTTGTTTTCTTACTTCATTTTATCTCATTCTTCATTATCTTCATCTATACAATTTTCCCCTCATTCCTATTTTTATTGTCCCCTTTTCATTCTTCCCCTCAATTTCCTTTTATCATTTTTTCCTCCATCTTTCCTCCCACTCTCCCCTCTTTTCCCTAACAGTAGGTGGGGAAATTTCTACCCATGAGGTGCCATAAACCACTTTTTTCCCTCCCTTTGTTCACCTGTGTATGAGGAAATTATACATAGAGGGGGAAAAAATACCTCAAAGAAGGATAGATAATGGAGGGAAGAGTCTATAGGTAAAGGTAAGGGGAAGCCAACCACTTATCTTAATGGAGTCATCAATTTTACGTCAGAATCAACCTTCCCTTTACTTACCCTCCCTTTCCTTGTTTTCCTCCCTTTATTTCCCCTTACAGTAGTCTCCCCTCGTTCCTCTACTACCCTCCTGTCTGTCACTGTCTCACTCTTCACTCCTCTTCTGTCACTCTTGTCTCCTTACCTCACTGTCTCGCTGTCTCTTTTTATCTTCCTTCCCCTTTAACCCTAATTCTATAATGGCGTATTGGAATCCCTTCAGTCATCCCTTTAATCTCATTTCGATCCTCCACGAAGAAAACGAATTCTATAAATAACATGGTTTTTTCTTTTTTTCTTTGAGTGAAGTGTGATGAGGAGAAATTAAGGAAAGGAAAAAAAGGTAAAGAAAGAAAAGAAAAGGTTTGAATAATTATTTTTTTCTTTTTGTGAAATGTGGTGAAGAGACAATAAGAAAGAGAATGAAGAAGATAAAAAGAGAATATTTCGTTTATTTTGAGTGACTTGTGATGAAGAGAAAGTATAATAGAGAGTCAAAGAATGAAAAAAATGAAGATATGAGAGAAAATATAGACTTATAAACCAAGATTAAGGATAAGATTAATAATATTGAATCCTAACCAACTGGGATATATAAAAAAATAGACTAAAAAAACCGAATCTCTTATAATATCGATTCAAAAACTCCTTTAATATAAAAAAAACATAAAATGGACAAATTTGGCAAAGGACACGATAATCCATAACAATCACTTTGGAAATTGAAGGGAAAAAAAAATCGTACCAAAAAAAAATAAAAATAAAAAAAAAGCGAGAAAAGAAGAAGCACAAGAAGAAGAAAAAAAAGAAGAAAGTCATGCCAAAAAAGAAGACAAAGAAAATAAAAAAGAAAAAGCAATCAATTTAGGATAGGAACATAAGAGACCAACGCGCCGCCAGACCTTGGAATGTAATGGTGAAAGTGAGGGGAAAAGAGAGGGAAAACGAGGAACAGATAGAAGTAAACACAAACATGACAATAAAGAGGGAGAGAGAGAGAGAGAGAGAGAGAGAGAGAGAGAGAGAGAGAGAGAAGAGAGAGAGAGAGAGAGAGAGAGAGAGAGAGAGAGAGAGAGAGAGAGAGAGAGAGACAGAGAGACAGAGAGAGAGAGAACATGAGTCATCAACATCCCCTCTTCCTCCTACCATACCACCCTCCCTCCCTCCCTTACTCTCCCTTCCCCTCCTCCCTCCCTCCCTACTTCCCTTTCCCTCCCTTCCCCTTTACCCATACACTCCCCTACATCCTGCTGTCTCTATCTCATTTGTCTCTGTCTCTTAGTTGAAGCCACAGGTTATGGAGGAGAGAGTGAGGGGAGAGAGAGAGAGAGAAAGAGGGAGAGAAGAGGAGGGAGGGAGTGAAGGGCTTGTAGTAGAGTGAGAGAGAGAGAGAGAGGGAGTTGGGTGGAGATAAGAGTGAAGAAGCAAATGAAAGTGCTGGTCCATGATTAAAGTTAGAGATAGAAGAGTGCATGTCGAAAGTAAAGAAAATGGAGTGTGTGTGTGTAAGGGAATGAGTCTGAATATTGCCACTCTCTCTCTCTCTCTCTCTTTATTTTCCTTCCTTCCCTCCTTTCCTTCATCATCTACTTCCTTCCATTCCTTTTTGTTTAGTACATGTTAAAAGTAAAGAAAATGGTATGTATGTATATGGTTCTTATTCTCTCTCTTTCTTTCCTTCCTTCAATATCTGTCTCCCTTCCATCCATCCATTCCTTCCTTCCTTCCTTCCTTCCTTCCTTTCTCATGTCTCCTTGCCCTTCCATTCATCCCTTTTTTCTTTAGTACATGCTGAAAGTAAAGAAAATGGAGAGTGTATGTGAGTCTAGCAATGTTAACTCTCTTCCTCCCTTCCTCTCCTCTCCTTCCCTCCTCTGTCTCCCTTCCATCCATTCGTTTTTAGTGTCACAGGGGGCGATAATAAAATATAGTTACACATCTGTTACGGTCACACAACAAGCAGAATGACCAACGGGTGTAGTTAAGAGAAGGAAATCATCTTTATAACCATCAGTGGCTTGTTAATGTAATATTTTATGGTAATTGATGATTTTATTGATGCAGATGAGAAGGAGGAAGTTTTAATAATGATCTCTCTTTGTTTTTTGTTTTTATGGGGGTTAGAGAAGGTGGAGAAAGGAGGTTGTGGGTGGGTGGAGGAGGAGTGGGTGGGTGGGTGGAGGAGGAAGGAGTAGGTGGAGTAGGTGGAGGTAAGGTTATAAGGTGAGGGGTCAAATTACAGCCCACTATCGACTTGTGTGTGTGTGTGTGTGTGTGTGTGGTGTGTGTGTTGTGTGTGTGTGTGTCTGGTGTGCTCGTTGTGTGTGTGTGTGTGTTGATAGATAGAGAGAGAGAGAGAGTGAGAAAACAAACACAGAGTAAAAGGCGGGAACTGTTAGAGATAGAGATGAAAATAATCTCTCTCTCTCTCTCTCTCTCTCTCTCTCTCTCTCTCTCTCTCTCTCTCTCTCTCTCTCCTCTCTCTCTCTCTCTCTCTCTCTCTCTCTCTCTCTCTCTCTCTCTCTTCTCTCTCTCTCTCTCTCTCTCTCTCTCTCTCTCTCTTGCTATCCCCCACCAAGCTTCCATTCATTTTACTTTCATATTTCCTTTCTTCTTCCTCGTCATTTTTTTCCCCTTTTTTGTGTGTGTCATTGTTTTTAAAATGTTTCCCCTTTTGTAGCCTTGCAATTTTCACCATTGTATTCCTAATGACACTTTTCAATCACACTCTTCCCATCACTTTTCTTGCCTTTATGAACCCCCTTCCATCTGTCCCCCACTCCACACCCCATCACCCTCCCATCCACCCCCCTATCACCCCCCCTTCACCCTCCCCATCAGCCCTCCCATCACCCATATCATTCCCTTGTTTCCACTGTTCCTCTTTTTTTTTTTTCTTTTTAAGTTTGTCTTCTCTCTATCTCTCACCATTTCCCTTGTTTTCTATCTTCCTTTTCTTTCTCTTTCTCTTTTTCTTTCTCTCTTTCACTATTATCTCTTGCTTTTTAACTGTTTTTCTCTGTCCTCCTCTCTCTCTTTTTCTCTTTCTTTTTCTCACTATTATTCCTTGTTTTCTCTCTTTTCTTTCTCTCTTTTTCTCTCTTTCTCACCATCATCCCTTTTTTTTCCATCCTTTCTCACTTCTCTTTTTCTTTCTCTCTTTTTCTCTCTCCTCTCCACCCATCCATTCCATCTATCCATCCCATTCCCTTCCCTTTTCTTCAATCAATTGCTTCAAAAACTTGCTCTTCTCCTCACTAACACATCCTCCTTTCACAACACTAAACACACACACACACACACACACACACACACACACACACACACACACACACACACACACACACACACACACACAACACACACACCCCACACGAGGGCTTCCTGGTAACGCTGTCTGTCCTTACTCACTGCCACGAATTCCTTCACAAACCCGATAGGTGCTATTTTTGTGGTCCCACCCCAGAAAACTTGAGGTCTGAACACGCGAATTTCCCGCCTCAACAACGCATATCTGTGCATGTTAAGGAGGTGAGGGAAGGGGAAGGGGAAGGGAGGGGAATCGATAAGTGGATAGTGAGTACTGAGGGGAAGGGAAGAAAGGAAGGGGGATAGGATAAGAAGGATAGAGGATGAGAGAATCAGTAGTAAGTGTAGAAGAGAAAGGGGAATATGCAAAGAGAGGGGAAAGTGAGGGTAGAGTAGGATGTTTAAGAAGGGTGTGTGTGTGTTGTGTGTGTGTGTTGTGTGGTGTGTGTGTGTTGTGTGTGTGTGTGTGTGTGTGTGTGTGGTAGGGCGGACCAAGGAGGGGACAGGAAGGGAATGAAATGTAAAAGGGACTGAAAGGGAGAGAGGGAAAGTGGAGGGGGAGCGTAGCGTGAGAGATGGAAGGGAAGGAGAAGAGAGAAAAGAGAAGTATGGGAGGTGTAGGACAAACAGGCCTCCCTCCCTTCCCTCCCTATTTTCCCCCCTCCTTCCCTCTCTCCTCCTCCCCTTGTTATGAGTCATAGGGAGGACACAAGCGTAGGAGAGGGGAGAGGCGGAGATAGAATAGGGAGGAGGAGGAGGAGATAGAGGAGG
>JAXIVD010000150.1:215000-246010 GCA_036785275.1 Cancer borealis | reverse complement strand
ACGACAAATCTCTCCTCTGGATTAAGAAGGGGGGATAGTCGATGTCGTACGCTCGGCGGACCTCCATCCCCTCCAATACGTCACGATTGTCGTCACGAAGCGTGTCGTCATTGCCAGCCAATGACAACAAAGTTTACAAAACAAAGCAGCCAATCGCAGGGCACCCACGTCATCAGTGTTTACAAACACACACACAGAAATGGCTTGCCCTCCACCTTCAAAAAAAGTTAGGCGCCCTAATTTCACCGAAGTAGAAATGATCACGCTTATTGAAGAGGTGAAAAAGCGTGAGCATGTCATATTATCCAAGTTGGATAATACAATAACTGCTCGATGTAAAGAATTTGCGTGGGAAGAGGTGACGAGTTGTGTGAATGCTGTGAGCACAACTAAACGCAAACCAGACGAGGTAAAAACAAAATTTAAAGACCTCAAGTTCTTGGTGAAGAAGAAAGCAGGCCAACTACACAGGGAGAGACATCAAACAGGTAAGAATGCAATGTTTCCACTTTATGATATACTTATGTCACACATATCTTGCACTAACGTTCAACCCTATTGGGATATTGTGTTAATATCAGCACAATGAGGTATGTTTATAGGTAAAATAACGGTAAATCTTACTAATAGCATCTCCTCACGAATCACCAAAGTATTCACATAGGTGATGAGGTACGTAGTGTAGAACACGATAGTGTTGATTTTATTTGGGGGTTATAACATATTTCTTCATAAATATGTTAGGTTAGGAAGGGTATAAAGCAGGTGATTGATTAAGAAGTGAAAGAGATAAACTATAAACAAATTTGTGTTGTAAATTAGATTACATTTTGGAAAGAAATGTTCCTTTGTTACCACATTATTTATAACAAATTCATATATTGGAATGTTTCCCACAGGTGGTGGGGTTCCTGCTGTCCCCACACAGTTCACACAAGTGGAGCAAGCAATGCTCTACTTCTCGTCACCCACAGCATTTGCAGGCCTGACAGTCAGCAGGACTCAATAATTAGTAAGTCGGTGTAGAATTTTCTAATAATCATACTATACACCTCAGTTGCTTGTACATTTTTGATGCATATTAAAACATAAATATTGTGTACATAAATATATGAGTGGTTTATGTAAACTACAGTGTTTATAGTTATATGCAAACGTGTATGTAGATTTATGTTATGTATTTTGCTTACAATTTTTCTTTCTCCCAATAGATCTCAGTAGTGGTGCCGAAGCAGGCCTCGGCACTACTGCTGAAGCAGGCCTCGGCACTACCGCTGAAGCAGTCCTCGGCACTACTGCTGAAGCAGGCCTCGCCACTACTGCCGAAGCACGTTGCCTTCCCTCTACGAGTGCTGCCACTAGTGACAGCATCATACTTGTTCATGAAGGAACCGAACACTTAATACAAGTTCAAAGGTATTGGGAATATAATTTTTGTACTAACAGTTTCTGTTGCATGTAAATTCATACAATATATGAAGTGCTTACAGATACGGCAGACATACTCCGTTGTCATCCAATATTGGTACGGCATGTGCCGGCGTCACTCACCGTGCTCGCATTAAATTTGACATTTTCATCGTACGAAGTTTCTAAAAACTTACAAAGGTATCAACAGAATAATCAGCTATTCCTACTACCTGTGGATTATTATTGTCCTGGTAAAGCATCTGTTATGTTATATTAGGTAAATTATGTAATGTTAGGTTTAGTTAGGTATGGTTTGATTCTGTTAGATATGGTTTGGTTGTTATATAAGCATTTTATATTTTATTACCCAAAAGTTAAGTACTTTATCTATAAGTGAGCACTATGAGGTTACAGCTTACGTTAGGTTATGGTTAGATTAGGATAGGTATGTTTTTTTTCAGTTATATAAGCATTTTACATCTTATTACCCAAAAGTTTGGCACGGTTTCAAAGCCATGTAAAACAGTAAACTTTGCTTGGATTAACAGTCATCCTTAAACAAATTATACTAAGAATATAATAATGTTTTCCAACAGTGAAGCTGCAAGGCACATATTCCTTGCCTCACCCTCACCACCATCAACCCGGCCACCATCCCGACCGAGAACTCCAGCTGGTATGTATGTTTACATATATATATATATATATATATATATATATATATATATATATATATATATATATATATATATATATATATATATATATATATATATTTTATATATATTTTTAAGTTTTTTCTTCTAATTACTCAATCAGAATTGAAACAATTTATATGACAGATTATTAGTACTGTCAAAATTTAACAAATGGATTTTGTATTCATTCTAGGTTATGGAGATGACTACCGCCTGGTGCCGGATATTATCAAAATGCAAGAGCAGCAGCGGGACCTCTTAGCCGATCTAGTGGCTGTCCAGAGGCAGACTGTGTCAGCACTTAATATCATTGCTGCACGTATTAGTGAGGTTGTTGTGGCACTGAATGACAAATCTGCACATAAATAATTTATTTATGTGCAGATATTGTCTTTCCTTAGTCGCCAGCTGCTTTACTTAAGTATCTCAACTCAGGAACGCTGCCTATAAAGCTGCATACACACCAAACGAGTCAACTTGACTCGACTTGTTTAATTCTTGTAGATTAAGGGAAAATACATGTACCTACCTATTTTTACATTATATCACTCACCCATATTACTTAATTTTATTATTCCTTCCTGTGGATGTTAACCTAATATAAAAATAAGACACTCGCACTGACCAAAAATATATACAGCAACGTAATATCATAAATTAAATAGTTAAGGATGAGTCATGAAGAAATACACTGACAAATAGTAAAACATTAAATTTATAACAAACAAAAAAAAAAAAAAAAAAAAAAAAAAAAAAAATTATATATATATATATATATATATATATATATATATATATATATATATATATATATATATATATAAATAAATATATACAGACATCAAGATATGGATGCAGAAATAAGACAGAAGGATGCAAAGGATAGGTGAAGACGAGCTTTAGGTTCAATAATTTAGAATCTAACTATTTCTTTCAGTTAGAATTTAACTGAAACAATCTTCAACGATCTCCTGTCGTATCCTTCTCCCGGTCTCATAGGCAGGAACAGCAGCAGCATCCCCCCAAGGCTCCAAGTCATCATCATCTGCCTGTAGTGCGCTATCAGCTCTTGGTCATTTAATGCTAAGGGATCAAGGCGATCACGAAAACGACGCTCCCGTCTGAGAGCCCGATCATGGAAGATACCAACAAAAATTGCCATCTCTGCTTTCACTTGTATGTGCACTACAAAAACAACAACAAAGGCATCGCCGTCATCGGATGTACGCTTCCATAACAGCGTAGCTTTAATTTTCATGCAAACCTATGTGTAGATCAAAAACTAGTTGAATATGATTGGATGACTACAATAAAAAATTTTAGGGGCATTTCCTAGTAATTCACGCACAAAAAGAGCTAAAAAACCACTCCTACAACTGGGGTCGGGCAGTCGTAGAATTTGTCGCAGCTTGTGACGTCACCGTACCCCCACAATCCGTTGTTGAATCCAGTGTAAGCGACTTACCACAAATTGCAAGAAATTTCACGACTTACGCTGTCGTAAGTGTTTCCTGAATCCGGGCCCAGATCTTCAAGTTGCTGATGATTTCTGTCTAACTGTATGGCTGTGAGACATGGACACTGAACACCGATCTGAAAAGTCAAATTGATGTCTTTGATAATAAATGCCTTAATACTGGAATGACTTCATGTCAAATCAGTTGAACTTTGCCTGACGGAGGTGATGATGGAGTTCACAGAATGCTCCACCCTACTCTTCCCCTGCTGCACTCTACCTCCCCATTGCTGCAGCATCAACTCAACCCAGGGGGAGCAGAGTGACCCTTGCCGCAGCCAATATGTCTGCGAATTAGACTGCGGCAGACCAGCAAATCATACAAATTTTGACCATTTACAACAGTAAGTTTTAGGGCTTAGATAAGAGGATTAAAATTTGGAGCAGAAGCATCAGACTGGGTCTAGTAAACACCAGCTGTGTCACCAATCCCCACCACCCCACACCATCCCCCATCAACCCACACCAGTCCCCCCCCCCCCCACCATCCCACACTAGCCCCCACCACCCACACCAGCCCCCACCACCCGACACCAGCCCCCACCACCCCACACCAGCCCCCACCACCCCACACCTGCCCCCACCATCCCACACTAGCCCCCACCACCCACACCAGCCCCCACCACCCGACACCAGCCCCCACCACCCCACACCTGCCCCCACCACCCCACACCAGTCCCCACCACCCCCCACCAGCCCCCATCACCCCACACCTGCCTCCCACCACCCCACACCAGTCCCCACCACCTAACACCTGTCCCCACCACCCCACACCTGTGTCCACCACCCCACACCTGACCCCCACCACCCCACACCACCGAACACCTCTCCCCACCACCCTACACAACCCCACACCTGTGTCCACCACCCCACACCTGCCCCCACCACCCCACACCTGTGTCCACCACCCCACACCTGTGTCCACCACCCCACACCTGTGTTCACCACCCCACACCACCCCACACCTGCCCCCACCACCCCACACCTGTGTCCACCACCCCACACCTGTGTCTACCACCCCATACCTGCCCCCACCACCTCACACCTGCCCTCACCATCCCACACCTGCCCCCACCTCCCCACACCAGCCCCCACCTCCCCACACCAGCCCCCACCACCCCACACCTGCCCTCATCACCCCACACCTGTGTCCACCACCCCACACCTGTGTCCACCACCCCACACCTGCCCCCCACCACCCCACACCTGCCCCCACCACCCCACACCTGCCCCCACCACTCCACACCTGTCCTCACCACCCCACACCTGCCCCCACCACCCCACACCTATCGCCACCACCCGACACCTGTCGCCACCACCCCACACCACCCCACACCTGCGCCCACCACCCCACACCTGCCCCCACCACCCCACACCTGTCGTCACCACCCCACACCACCCTACACCTGCGCCCACCACCTCACACCTGCCCCCACCACCCCACACCTGCCCCCAACACCCCACACCTGCCCCCACCACCCCACACCTGCCCCCACCACCCCACACCACCTCACACCTGCCCCCACCACCCGACACCAGCCTGTAGGTGTAGGAGATGCCCGCCAGACAGAGGAAGTAACACGTCAGCCAGAGAAGGTAGCCACACATCAGCTGGAAGAGAAAGTCTCACACCAGTCTGAGGAGGAGGACTTTGGGATGAAATCTTGTGTTTGAGGTATGGTGAGCCAGGTTCCAGGGACGGACAGTGACATGAACCACACGACTAAATGTACTCTGGTAAACAACAAGATGAAGAAACATTGCAACAGTCCTCGTCCTGTGCAGCCCCATCCCCAGGTCCAGCCCAGGCACTGTGGAGGGTAGTTTTGACACCATTGTTAGAGCAGATGACTCACTTGTCACAGCAGGTTGCCTTCAGGACAGGTTGAGTTAATTCTCTGAGCACAACACCCACACAATGGACGGTACAACATTTCCCATCTTAATCTGTAATGTAAATGGCCTGTACGCCCGCTTCACTGATCTTCATACCAATATTTTTTTACATAAACCTGACATTAATGCCTTACAGGAAGTAGGAACACAGGTGCCAGAGCTGCGGGATTACACCTCTTACAGCTTTAGTTGTGTAGACGGCAGAAGTCGGGGATTGGCTACATATGTGTGACAAGGGATTCTTTTTACATTCAAGGAAATGGGTGTCATTGAGGGCATAGGTCATTACGGTCCGTCTCCACACATTAGGTGAGGTAATGTTTTTTGTCAACATGTATATACATGCTGGAGCACTTAATGTCACTAATTTTTCGGTCCTTGAAGAACAGACTGTTGTAATGGTTGTCTTAATGCCAGACAAAAGGACTTATTGAGTCACCATACCGGCCGCCAATGGTGTTAGATGGAAGGCCTTGCTTGATGACGCAGGATAAAACATTTCTACATGTTCAATAGTAGGAGATTATAATGATGATGTAGACCTTAAAGGAGAACAGAAAGTAGATGAAAATGGTAGAATGATGTCAAGGGCAGAGATAGTAAAAAAAAAGTGTCATTGATTTTGCATTAGTGTCAGACAAACTTTATGATAAATTTGTGGATGAAAATAGACGATGAGAAAGAGAAATTTGATATATCAGATCATAATCTAGTGGATATTAAAAGAAATCAAAAGAGTTTATAAGGGAAAAGAATAGATAGTGAGGGAATATTATAAAACTGACAAAGACTCTGTACAAAGATACAAAGAAGAGTTAGGAAACGAACTAATGCAAAACAGAGTGAATGATATGATAGACTTACAGAAAATTGTTACGGAATTCATATGAAAATACTAAAGAAATCCTCCATGGTGAAAATATAATTTCAAATGTTATTCTAACAACAAATAATTTAAATTACGTCATTATAGATAATCATTAACCGAATAAGTGATAATTTTCATAAACCAATTAGGAACATTATTGTGCAGTCTCTAGTGGTAAGTCTACCATTACTGCATTGGTGTGTGGAGCTCAACCAAAAAACTTTGCTTCTCACCCGTTCAAAAACTACAAAACTGTGCAGCTAAAATAGCTATTTGTGGAGTTACAAAATATGATCATGTAACCTCTATCATAAAAAAAAAAAAAAAGGTTTACAATTAAAGATAAATATATTTGACAAATAAATCACTGTCTATAAGGGTGTGAATGGGCTGTATCCAGAGTTGTGTTTAAAGTTTACTAGAATCAAGTAAAACACAACCAGTACAACAAGACGGCTAAATAACCACCATGTGCTAACAGCCAGAACTGACTCTGCTGCCAACACCACCACTGTACTTTGCCACAAACTATGGAATAAATTGTCGACTTGTATTACTAATTCTGGAAGCCTGCACAGTATTATGTATAGATTAAGAAATTTAACTGAATTCTAGCATTTGTATATGAAATTTGGGTAACATTTTACATCTTCACCAGAATACACCTGGATACAAATAATACACTTTTCGTATAGATTTTTATCCACCTCGAATGATTTTGACATTCATTTCCGTCGCAAATCTATACATAATAAGATATCCTTATCACCCCAACAATTAAGCCTGGGGACCTGTGGGAATGTGGGGTTCTTGGGTGTGGGTAGTGAAGACGAAATACAATGATTTACACTATAAATAAGGTGCCAGAATCACTAACATAACTTAACAATGACATATTGACGAACGCACAATGCACTGATGGTCACAAAACCTAGCGTGTGGCTATGAAAAAACGGCGTCTGCACCTCGCCCAATCCCCGATTTTTTGTCATAGAAAACATTTGATATTTAAATTAACATAACAAAACCTAAATTAACCAAACCCAAATCTATATTGACAAATAACAGAGCCTTGCTCAAACCAAAATAAACTTTACCTTATTCCCGAAGAGGTCTCACAAAAATCATTGAATATCTCACAAACTAAGAATTTGCGACGGAAATGTAATTAAGAAAACCTTCTCAGAATGCATCAAATAATGCAAAAATATAACTCAGAATTCTCTAGAGCGTTATGGTGAAGATGTAAAATAATACCTAAATTTGTTTTAATTGACCCTTACTTATATTCTTATAATGCATATCAATTGCCAAAATTTATTGTACGTTTCAGCTTATCTAATTGTAATGCAAGTATAGATTAATTATCCTTTAATATGTGAGAATAACTATATTTCACGAAAAAATCCAATTCAATGAATCAATCGTTGCACAACGCAGGCCTCCCTACCGCCCAGTGCAAGGCCAGATGACCACAACAGTCAACACAAGAGTTCCCATTATGGCTACTCGCTTCAACTAAGATTATTACTCTTTCCAACTAGCTGAAGGACACCCGCTTCGATGCACCATACCTTTGTGTCCATTGTGTGGTGATGGGAGTGGCAGATGGTGTCTGATGGCGAGGTTAGAGAGCGATGATGGTCGACCGTTGCTGCTTCCGTGGCCACCAAAACATTACTGCGCTGGGCGGGAAGTCTTCTGATTGGCCCGCGCGAGTCCCTGTTCACGAGTTCGTACTAATGAAACAGTATCGATGCAGCTGAATGGAAACTACCGCCTATACAAGTGTTAATCGTCGCTTGTTATATCAATAGCAATGTGCTTATTCTGGTTTTAAATTATAGATAAATTAGGTTTAGCTGCATATCGTATGTTCGGGGTTACAGGATCGAGCAAGCCACCAGGTTGGTTTTTTACTCGATTTCTGGCTCAGATAAACGAGGTGAACATTTTCAGAAGTTGTTTCATGTATTTCTGGCTTATAAGTGAAAAATCATGACGTGGTAATGAGAGAGAGAGAGAGAGAGAGAGAGAGAGAGAGAGAGAGAGAGAGAGAGAGAGAGAGAGAGAGAGAGAGAGAGAGAGAGAGAGAGAGAGAGAGAGAGAGAGAGAGAGAGAGAGAGAGAGAATTCACCTACATTCAACAGTACAGCAGATAATCTAACTAGAGTATAGTTTGCGGATGCTTACAGCTGACAAAATAGGTCTAATAGAACATTTAGTAGTTATCTTGTTTACTAATTACTATGTTTACCGTTCCTTTGTATTTTTTTTTATTCCTATCTTTTTCTTTTCTTCATTATTTCTTTCTTGTATGCATGTCTGCTTGTGGGCGAAGATGGTACTACAGACAACATAAAGACGTAGATAAGGAGAAGGAGATGATTGTGTGTCTAATAAGCGCGAGCAACAGGTCAAGCAGCCGCAACATAGAAATCATTATAGGTTAAGTAAACAAGAAAGAGGATGAATTGTAATCTGCAAACTGTTATTGCAACTTTTCACACCAAAGTAGAACACAAGAGCATCGCAACTCAACTTTGAAAGACATAAATAATACACAAGATAGGAAAATATATATTCTCTAGGTTCCCTTCATAATAACCGTCCTACTGCAATCATGCACAACTGCAATCATGCACAAGGCACCACACCTCCCCACACCACCACACCACAGTCCACCACAGTTACCTCCATAATGTCCTCATGCTGGGCTGCCGCCACCACTGCCTCCACACCACTCACCACCTCGCCGAAAATACCACCCAGCACACGCCCGTCATCTCGGTCTTTGGTAACGATGCCGAACAAGGCTCCGCGCGTAGGGCCACGGTTTGCCCATCCCCACATCGCCCCAGCCCGGCCTGACCTCCAGTATTCACCCTCGTCAAGGTCAGGCAGCAAGGCGGCTCCTCCTGTTCCGTCATTCTTTTCGTAGTCACCGCCACACACACACTCCCCAGGTTTGCCTTTGTTTCTTACTCGCCACAGGCTTGTCTTCACGTAGCTGGGACCGCGCTGCCCCGTGCACAGCAAAACAAACTGTCGGCCCATCGGCGTGTCGGGGCTCAGGCGGATGAGGACGCGACGTGGTGCGGTGCTCGGCCACGCCAGGTCCAGGAACACCAGGCAGGGAGGAGCGACAGGCACTACCGCGTCCACCTGCACACAGACCAACGTACCACGTGAGGCATCATATGACACAGACACACACACACAATAATAATAATAATAATAATAATAATAATAATAATAATAATAATAATAATAATAATAATAATAACAATAATAATAACAATAACAATAATAAACGGTTCATTAAAATGGCAGTCATGAACTGAAAATATACCAGGGAGTTAAAAAGATATAATATTAACAATGACAATAATGTGTGTGTGTGTGTGTGTGTGTGTGTGTGTGTGTGTGTGTGTGTGTGTGTGTGTGTGTGTGTGTGTGTGTGTGTGTGTGTGTGTGTGTGTGTGTGTGTGTGTGTGTGTGTGTGTGTGTGTGTGTGTGTGTGTGTGTGTGTGTGTGTGTGTGTGTGTGTGTGTGTGTGTGTGTGTGTGTGTGTGTGTGTGTGTGTGTGTGTGTGTGTGTGTGTGTGTGTGTGTGTGTGTGTGTGTGTGTGTGTGTGTGTGTGTGTGTGTGTGTGTGTGTGTGTGTGTGTGTGTGTGTGTGTGTGTGTGTGTGTGTGTGTGTGTGTGTGTGTGTGTGTGTGTGTGTGTGTGTGTGTGTGTGTGTGTGTGTGTGTGTGTGTGTGTGTGTGTGTGTGTGTGTGTGTGTGTGTGTGTGTGTGTGTGTGTGTGTGTGTGTGTGTGTGTGTGTGTGTGTGTGTGTGTGTGTGTGTGTGTGTGTGTGTGTGTGTGTGTGTGTGTGTGTGTGTGTGTGTGTGTGTGTGTGTGTGTGTGTGTGTGTGTGTGTGTGTGTGTGTGTGTGTGTGTGTGTGTGTGTGTGTGTGTGTGTGTGTGTGTGTGTGTGTGTGTGTGTGTGTGTGTGTGTGTGTGTGTGTGTGTGTGTGTGTGTGTGTGTGTGTGTGTGTGTGTGTGTGTGTGTGTGTGTGTGTGTGTGTGTGTGTGTGTGTGTGTGTGTGTGTGTGTGTGTGTGTGTGTGTGTGTGTGTGTGTGTGTGTGTGTGTGTGTGTGTGTGTGTGTGTGTGTGTGTGTGTGTGTGTGTGTGTGTGTGTGTGTGTGTGTGTGTGTGTGTGTGTGTGTGTGTGTGTGTGTGTGTGTGTGTGTGTGTGTGTGTGTGTGTGTGTGTGTGTGTGTGTGTGTGTGTGTGTGTGTGTGTGTGTGTGTGTGTGTGTGTGTGTGTGTGTGTGTGTGTGTGTGTGTGTGTGTGTGTGTGTGTGTGTGTGTGTGTGTGTGTGTGTGTGTGTGTGTGTGTGTGTGTGTGTGTGTGTGTGTGTGTGTGTGTGTGTGTGTGTGTGTGTGTGTGTGTGTGTGTGTGTGTGTGTGTGTGTGTGTGTGTGTGTGTGTGTGTGTGTGTGTGTGTGTGTGTGTGTGTGTGTGTGTGTGTGTGTGTGTGTGTGTGTGTGTGTGTGTGTGTGTGTGTGTGTGTGTGTGTGTGTGTGTGTGTGTGTGTGTGTGTGTGTGTGTGTGTGTGTGTGTGTGTGTGTGTGTGTGTGTGTGTGTGTGTGTGTGTGTGTGTGTGTGTGTGTGTGTGTGTGTGTGTGTGTGTGTGTGTGTGTGTGTGTGTGTGTGTGTGTGTGTGTGTGTGTGTGTGTGTGTGTGTGTGTGTGTGTGTGTGTGTGTGTGTGTGTGTGTGTGTGTGTGTGTGTGTGTGTGTGTGTGTGTGTGTGTGTGTGTGTGTGTGTGTGTGTGTGTGTGTGTGTGTGTGTGTGTGTGTGTGTGTGTGTGTGTGTGTGTGTGTGTGTGTGTGTGTGTGTGTGTGTGTGTGTGTGTGTGTGTGTGTGTGTGTGTGTGTGTGTGTGTGTGTGTGTGTGTGTGTGTGTGTGTGTGTGTGTGTGTGTGTGTGTGTGTGTGTGTGTGTGTGTGTGTGTGTGTGTGTGTGTGTGTGTGTGTGTGTGTGTGTGTGTGTGTGTGTGTGTGTGTGTGTGTGTGTGTGTGTGTGTGTGTGTGTGTGTGTGTGTGTGTGTGTGTGTGTGTGTGTGTGTGTGTGTGTGTGTGTGTGTGTGTGTGTGTGTGTGTGTGTGTGTGTGTGTGTGTGTGTGTGTGTGTGTGTGTGTGTGTGTGTGTGTGTGTGTGTGTGTGTGTGTGTGTGTGTGTGTGTGTGTGTGTGTGTGTGTGTGTGTGTGTGTGTGTGTGTGTGTGTGTGTGTGTGTGTGTGTGTGTGTGTGTGTGTGTGTGTGTGTGTGTGTGTGTGTGTGTGTGTGTGTGTGTGTGTGTGTGTGTGTGTGTGTGTGTGTGTGTGTGTGTGTGTGTGTGTGTGTGTGTGTGTGTGTGTGTGTGTGTGTGTGTGTGTGTGTGTGTGTGTGTGTGTGTGTGTGTGTGTGTGTGTGTGTGTGTGTGTGTGTGTGTGTGTGTGTGTGTGTGTGTGTGTGTGTGTGTGTGTGTGTGTGTGTGTGTGTGTGTGTGTGTGTGTGTGTGTGTGTGTGTGTGTGTGTGTGTGTGTGTGTGTGTGTGTGTGTG
This sequence comes from Cancer borealis, assembly GCA_036785275.1. Taxonomy (NCBI): domain Eukaryota; kingdom Metazoa; phylum Arthropoda; class Malacostraca; order Decapoda; family Cancridae; genus Cancer; species Cancer borealis. Next base: position 234,031 of record JAXIVD010000150.1, on the reverse strand, counting down.
TGTGTGTGTGTGTGTGTGTGTGTGTGTGTGTGTGTGTGTGTGTGTGTGTGAGAGAGAGAGAGTGTGTGTGTGTGTGTGTGAAAATGAGCCATAGAAACCATCTTGCTTTTCCTGTCAAATGTTCCATCAGTAACACCAGTAACTCCACCTAAACCTTGTATTTGTATTCGCCGCCGTAAAGACGTCGCATCCACCGTGTGTTGAAGTGGTATGGAAGGGACAAGTATCCGTGACCAACCTGTATCTTGGCAGCAGCGTGTGGCGGGGGCTGGTCCTGCATGGTGTGGAGGTACAGTCGACCGTTGTCCAGGCTTATCCGTGCATGCCTCCGCCGGTCTTCCTGCTTGACGGCCACTACCATGTCAGCTTGAATGAGGCTTCTGGCTGGCAGCGTCATGTTGCGGAGATCATCGGCCTGCAGGGAAGGGGTGAGGTGAGGATACGGGTAAATCACCACCAACTATTACTTTCATGAGACACGTTTATTTTATGAGTCAACTGTATATTGTAATAGAGATAATGGGAAAGAAAATGTGTGGAGTACTTAACGTCACCCTGATATATACGTGTGTGTGTGTGTGTGTGTGTGTGTGTGTGTGTGTGTGTGTGTGTGTGTGTGTGTGTGTGTGTGTGTGTGTGTGTGTGTGTGTGTGTGTGTGTGTGTGTGTGGAGACAGCGTTGCTCCTGCCAGCTGATAAGGAATAGTGCACCAGTGCCTGCCTCTCTGTCTGTCTGTCTGTGTTTCTGGCTAGCTGATTAAGTCTTTCACAATATAGTACAACTGCTATGCTTTACTCTCATGATGAAGGTACAAGGTTAGCACCCAAATACGGTATGTCAAGAGACCCGCAGATGCTTGAAACGCCGTAAGACTCACCATTAGAGTCGGTGTCAGCAGAGAGTGGATCTTGTCTGTAATAGAGGTGTTGGTGTGTGGTGGGGAGGCGCCAACAGGAACATCCGGTGTGTGCCACGCTGCCTTCACGGTCTTAATAGTCTCCACAGCAGCCATGGACGCCTCTCTCACCTGCAACACCGTAAATAAGGTTTTGGAACAGCTCTTTACCATTGTTTTGGATGCAACGATAACGAGTCATGTTTCCTCTCCCAAACGACCCGAGGAACACGCCAATCCAACCTTCGTGACTTCATCTCGGCGTGACCAAGATCCATATACATACCAGGTAGTGATGACGCGCCAACCCCTTATACGTGACGCCATATAGACTAAACTGCTTGGCTCTGTCCTCATTTCGCGCGGTTAGTGAACATAAGAAATGAGGAGACTGCAAGAGCCCAGTTAATGACCTACACGAGGCAGTTCCTTGTCCCCCACCCTTGGAATAATCCAATATTTAGCCCTCCCACCTGTCATCCCTATCCTGAACATTGTAAACATTTTAAACATTTCACTAATGGCCAATACAGTGTAGTTACTTAAGTTTTATGTGTGTGTTAATTTAGGACAGCCTTTATATAAACATAAGCTTTTCAGTACCTCGAGATATATATTGGTTGAAGGATGCCAAGCAATTGTGGTGTGTATGACTGTGTCTCAGTACAACACGAAATGATTAAAATAACAAATATGAGAGTGCATGGCAGTAACAGTTTTTACCAATTTCAGAAAGGTTTAATAATACCATCCAAATCCTTACTTAAGCTCTACGAAATGGTATAAACAAATTTTGGTGTGTCTTATATATTGACAAGTAGAATAAATCAAGATGGGCATGAACATTCTTTTGTCTTTCTTCGGCAAATGGGGACTAACCATAATAATCCATCTGCTTTATTCGTTAAATATCGCGTAAGAGCACATCTCGGAAATGGCATCGCACTCCTGGGCTCAGGTTATAATTGAGAGGTGAAATGCACTATAGAACATCAAACAGAAAGTTCATTTTCATCACTGAGTAAGCCCACTGAGGCAGGTAACTATGAAGATCCCTTAAATCATGAGCAATCACTGTCTGTCATGCATTTTGCAGCTCACGATGAACAATGGGATCAAGAGTGACAAGGAAAATGAATAGCATGAGGAACACAGAACCTTTGACCTAGAAAATATTGCTAAAGAAGAGGGACTGAGATATTTGGGTGGCTTCATAGTGCATAAATACCATGACTTACGGTGTGTTGCCATTAAAGGAAACAACACGTGGATTGAAATAGTAAAGAAATATGAAGGTTTGATGACAACGAGTGAAACTAAAAACAATGGAAAAGATTTTTAGAATACACCATGGAAATAAAGAACTCAAGGCAGGGAAATATACAATAAAATCTCTAACGGTAGATATTCAAAGCATAGTTCAATTACCAGCTGATGTCATTACAGATTTTGTGCGCTGCCTTTCCGATGATAATTGATATTTTGAACTTAATCTTGGGTACCAATGTGGTTCTTTGTTTACAGTCACAGCTACACGCGGGGAATACGTTCTCAGTCACTTTTTAAAAATAAATTAATGTGCCAGGCACCAATGTTGATGCATAACACGCATATCACTCACACTACTCCCCCCCCCCCCCACACACACACATACACACTCACACACACAGGAGGATAGGATTTACAGCCTTCCACTCCTGCCGAGATTGCAAGGTCACAAACCCTCGGCTTACTCCTGTACCTATATTACTGCTAAGTGACCAGGGGTTACAGCGTTTAAGAAGACAAACCCATTTTGTCTTCATCCGACTTGGGATTCGAACCCAGAAAATCTCAGTTGTGAGCCGAGCGTGGTGCCCATTACAGCAGCGGGCCAGTGTTACACCACTGGGCCGGTAGTTCTGGTAGTGTATTGCTTTATTTCAAAAGTTTGGTGTCGAGAGAACACTTTCGTGGAAACGTTGAAGATAAAGCTACTGTGGGTACGTTGACACTACTGTGTAAACATTCAAGACAACATTACTGGTTAGGTGAAAGTGCAGAGGAAGTCACAAAGACACACTTGAGTGGGACAAAAGAGTAGTACAGGGGAAATAATGACTAACTACTCGCCTTCAGTACGTTATCAATCATAGTGTGGGTGAGCCAAGGTTAGGTGACAGCGGGGGTACTGGACACTTACCTTCCGGGCAGCGGTGACGGTGCGCACGTCAGGAAATAGTGTTCGGCATTCCTCTACAGTCTCCTCAGCGTCATGAATACAGTGGACAACATCAACAACTGCTATGCCAGCCTCTTGCTCTGTGATGATCTTGCGAAGGATTTCCAGCGCCACTTGCAGCTGCTTTTCTTCTTGCTTCACCTCTTCCTTCTTCACTGCCACTTGGGACTCCTCCTGTCGCACGAGGACCCTGGCGCTCTTACTTTCATTTATCAATCCTTGGAGTCTGTCCTCAAGCTGCTGCTGGTGGCTCCCCCAGCTAGCCATGGTTGTCTGGTACTGATCCAACTGTGACTGTACCTTTTGGCAGGCAGTGATGGCGGCCAGGACCTTGGTCTCCTGCTCATGCAGCATGGAACGTAATTTTCTCCCGAGACTAGCTGTTCCTTTCTGGCCAGATTTTCCTGCTCGCCTCCCAATCCTAGGTGACGAAGAGGCCGATGCCGCCTCTGAATCACTTCCTCTCATTATAAAAGCCTCAAGGGTGTAGTTGATGGGGAACTGTCCCGCCTCGGGTATGGTGTGTCCAAAGCGGCAGGTGGCACAGGTGACCTGACCTTGCTCCTCAAGTCTATTTATACAAGGGGTGCAAAAGGTGTGGCCACACGGCAGCGTCCGCGGCCTGTGTATTGTGTCATCATAGGCTGTCATACACACTTGGCAGTCTTCAGGGTTGTCGCCCTGTGGAACATAGAGGGAGCGTGAGGGAGGCACGAGAAAATGAAGATAATTCTAGTAATTCATCCCACAACGCTAGGTGACAAAAGCCAGAAGAAAAAGATCAAACTACTGTTTGCACAACATTCCCCTGCTGAAAGAAATACTAACTTGACGGCTTAAGCGCATGATCTTAATGACAAGTTTTGTAAAGTTACAGGAAGCTGTGTGTTGTTCGGCGCTTCACTAAAATACTATAAATGTTTAATCATCTAAAGATATGTATCTCCCATGAATATAGACCCAAAGTGCAATATATGTTTCTATATGTTTTTATGTGATAATTTGTCAAAGTTAGTAAGCAGTACTGTCTTTCATACATATATACAATAAACATATATAATTTCATACTTAACGAGCTCATAGCCATAACAAATTTCATCTTGAACCATGTATACAATTTGACAATAAATGTATCTTATCTTATCTTATTTTACTACTTCGGAGAGAAATAGTTGTAAAACAGCATAATTAGAGCAGGTGTTAGCCACGTGTCCGTGATGAAGCCTTTTGTTTACAGAGAGAAGGAAGACCAGTTGCATTAGCCCGAGGCCTGATGTTAGAGTCCCTTCACGCGACGCCACCACAAGTTTGCACTATTTCAAACGTAACCTTCCAGACGAGCCTGCACCACCACTTGTATGGTGGTGCAGGCACGATGCCAAGCTTGTAAGTATGAACCCAGACGGTGCCGTGACTAGTGGCCAGGAAAAAATAGTGGCAGCGTATGAAAGAGTCCTAACGGCCAAATTATTGAACACATCCTTCAGCCTTCGAGGATGAGACGCGCGCTGGAGAATCGTTCCTTGGACCGACCTTATTAAGCGGCCCGTTCCGTTCCCCCTTGAAATATGTTTATTGTATTAGTGTTGGTCGGTGAATGGTAAACATAACACAGGTAAGAATGGCACAAGGGAAAAAATAGGAAAAAATGGCAAGATCCAAAAATAATAATCATTGTCGTCGGTGGTATTCCAACAATGTGAGTTCTAACGCCATCTATTTGATAAATCCTGAACTAAATAAATGCCACTCACCACTAGCTCATTGCTTACGTGAACCTTTACGAACTACACAGCCACAAACATTGTAGTAGTTAAGTACACACCGTCGATGACAATGACTATCGCAACACCATCATGGAAGTCATAGTTAGCAATAAAGGAAAAGAGAAAATTTGCTTCCAAGGATACATATACACAAAACAGATCATAAGATCAACTACTTTCAGATGAGATGTGTTAAGAGAGCATCTTTTTGTTAAGGCCGGCCTTGACATTACTGATCCTGTACCAGCAAAATACACCACCACACTCCTGATTCTCGGCTGCAAAATACATCACCAACATGAAGAGAAAAGCAGCAAAAATATAGAAGATAAATCTAGCCAGATTTACAGCAATAACCTGGACGATTTATCAGCTGAAGCAAAGGTGTTACTTCCAAGGAAGGACATTATTAAGACAATTTCGCGTAACTAAAAAGATCAAAACACTAGCCACCAGTATCAGAATGACTCGAGGATCTGAAACTTACTGGAGAATGGACAAATACTGCAGATCCGGAGCCAAAACCATTCCAGTTTTTTGGGCACTAGACCAGACACTGAGAACTGTATCATTGCGTTTGGTTGTGATGAATCACTGTGATTACTTGTGTAGGTTAATGATGTACTGATGTCTCATTCCAATTTGTATTTATTATGTTGCATTTCACTAACTGGCATCTCATGTTCCCGCGCGCCTCACGTATGTACGGGCAGTCTGTTCCCCGCCTTGCTCTTAGGAACATACGCCCACTCTGACTCTCCCATTAAAGGATCTACATTATTACTCCAGTCTTTCCGTCGTCCTCACCTTATCCTTAAGGACGTTGGTTAAGCAACTTACATGGCGCAGTGAAGTGGAGGAGAGCAGTGGACGACCTACGAGGAGGCGAGGCATCATCTTGGCTGGAGTTACCAGGGACGCGGGCCGACCATAGCAACAAGCAACATAGCCAGCTACCAACGTGTGACTCCCAGCAGTGTGTGCAGTGCAGTGATTTTACGTGTGCAGTGACCAGTGTTGTGCAGTGTTTTTTTTGGCAGTATACAGCAGTGTATACGGTGGAGGTAGGTCTCGGTGAAGCATTCTGGGGAGCGCAGCGCGTCGCACCTCCTCTCGCTTTAGAGTTACGGTGGACACTGGGGGGGATTGCCTCGAGGCTAGCGTCCGCCTCACCGCCCCCCGTCCCCTCCCTACCCCACCACCACTCGCCACACTGCCAAACACCACCACAGCCGTCACTGTTTCTACCTGCATACACCTTTTACATACAGACTCACATGAGCATTATATAGCACACTTTACTCTTACGTGTCAGAGAGTGAGTGACGTATTATGCCGAACCAAAAGAAGAAAAATACCTCTCGTAAACAAGAGGAGGAATCTTCTGCTCACGACTCGTCTTCCCCGCCCAGACTCGACTCACCTTCGCAGCAGCCACCAATGGATTTCTACGCTTTTTTCAACTTCATGAAGGAGAGAGATGATGCCGCACGTGTCGAACGCGAGGAGGAAGCAGCACGGATACGCGCTGAACGAGAGGAGCAAGCGGCACGCATGCGAGCTGAACGTGAGGAAGAGGCAGCACGTTATTGGGCGGAAATGGCAGAACAAAAACGGGAGGATGCAGCACGTTTTGAGGCTTTGTTGGCAACACTGACCTCTCCACACGTTCCTTTGCACTCTGCCTCCCCGTCTGTGTCTTCTTCAGGTCTCACCTCGTCTTCACTTGGTTAGGGGAACGTGTTGCCGAATCCCGTTGGAGCCCCGTCAGCACCCAAGGCTGCTGTTCAGCCGCCACCAGTACTCTCCACTGATATCACCTTCCAGTATTTCAGGGAGTGGAGAAGACGTTGGATGGACTACGCCACCATGGTTGACTTGGCCGGCCTACCTCAACCAAAACAGCTCATCCAACTGAGGATGTGCCTCTCCCTTGAGACTCAGAGAGTGCTGGAGCACACGTTGCTGGTGCCTCCAGACTCTACTTCTTCCGTCGACGAGATACTCGACGCCCTTCAGCAGCACATTAAGGACTCAAGTAATGAGGCTCTACGACGGCGGGCATTCACTAGTTGCAAGCAAGCACCAGGTGAATCCTTTGCAGACTTCTTTGTGAGGTTGAAAAGTCTCTCAGAAGAAATAGATGTCTGCAAAGCCAACAACAATGACTGTCAGGAGGCATGGATCAAACACGGTATCCTAACTGGCGTCAACGACGAGGAGGTGGTCCAGAAGATCATCGCCCTCGACGCCTCCTCCACCCTTACGGACGTCGTAATGTTGTGTCGTGCACATGAGGCCACCAGGTCAGCTGCCACTGCTTTGAGAGCCCCGCATGCTGCCCGTGCAGTTTCTCAGTATAAAAAGGGGAAAAAGGCAGCCAACAAGAACAAAGCAGAGACACAGAGGGTTGCCCCTACGTCAGCATCCCCATGCAAAGACTGTGGCAAGCACTAGCACGGCTTCAAAGGATGTCCCGCCTCAACAGCAACATGTATTGGTTGTGGCAAGACAGGCCACTGGTCACACACCGAGAAATGCCCAGCAAGGATTTCTCAGTGCAATGCTTGTAGCCGGTACGGTCACTTCGAGAAGTTCTGCAAGTCTTCGAAGCTTAAGAAGCCCCCAAAACCTAAGAATCCAGGGCCAGCTGGGGACAATCGCTCTACCTTTCATGTAGTGCGAGTTCGGTTACCTCAACAAGTCCCAGAAACTTCGGAGCATCACGCTAGCGGCATACGGAGAGTCCAGTCATCTGCACGTGAGAGACCCAAGCCCTCACCTACTATCACCGTCGTCATAACACACGGTGGTGGGTCAGGCAGTATTGAGGTGATACCTGACACCGGAGCTGACACTACGGTAATAGGTCCACAGCACCTCAAGTACTTGGGCCTCACCAGGCGCGAACTCGACCCTCCTCCGACGCTGGACTACTACAACGCTGATGGGTCCAAGATGCCTGCTGCTTTGGGTTCTTTTAAGGCGAAGATGACCTATGGCACGCTGTCATGCACGGGATGGATTGACGTCCAAGACTCCTTAAGCACACCCCTGTTGTCTTGGGAACACTGTAAGACCTTGGGCATCGTACCAAAAAACTTCCCTACGCAAATCAAAACTTCTAAGGGGATCATCAACAGGGTCGGGGAGTCACCAGATGTCACAAAAGAGGGAGCTACACAAGGAGGTGAGCATACGGATGCTGCAGCTGCTTTACCTCAAGCTGCAACCCCTCCACATCCACAAGTTGCAACCCCACCACTTCCATTGCTGAGCACCACTTCTCCTGAGTCTGCCAAGGACTACTTCCTTCGGGAGTACTCGGACGTATTGGTGAGGAAGGCCGACTTGCAGGATGCACCTCTTAAGCCGATGTCAGGCCCACCTATGCGGATACACTTGAAGGAGGACGCACAGCCTTTCGCCATACATACCTCACGGCTCATCCCCTTAGCCTACCAGGATCAGGTGAAGGCAGAACTCGAGTCAATGGTATCTCAAGGTATCATCGCCCCGGCTGGAGACGACCCATCTCCATGGTATCACCCGATGGTAGTTGTACCGAAGGCCAGTGGGGGTGTTCGCATAACAACCGACTTGTCCAAGCTCAACGGTCAAGTGTCCCGTCCGGCACACCCATCTCCTACACCGTTTGCAGCGATACGCAGTGTCCACCCGGGGGCTCAGTTCTTTACAACTGTGGATGCACTGTGTGGCTTTTGGCAGCTTCAACTGGCTGAGCAAGATCAGTCATTGACGACATTCATCACTCCTTACGGACGCTTTCGCTACCTTAGAGGTCCCATGGGTTTTGCGGCTACTGGAGACGCCTTCTGCAGAAGAGGTGACATCGCGCTTCAAGGAGTACTAAATTGTGTCAAAGTCGTCGATGATATCCTCTTGTATGACGATGATTATTTGACACACCTTCATCGTGTCAACGACGTACTTGCCAGATGCCGAGCCTCTGGAATAACCATCAACGCCGAGAAGTTCGTCCTTGCCGCACCAGATGTCTCCTTTTGCGGCTACCAGTTGTCTCACAAGGGCATCGCAGCAGACCCCGAAAAAGTCCGAGCCATCACGGAGTTCGCTAAACCGGCCAACTTAACGGATCTACGTTCGTTTATGGGGCTGGTGAATCAGCTCACAGAATTCTCACCAGATATCTCCGGCGCTGCAGTACCTCTCCGTCCATTGATGAGCCCAAGAAAAGCTTTCCTGTGGACCCCTGACCACGACCTGGCTTTCAAGAGGGTCAAGGAGGCCTTGTCTTGTCCACCTGTTCTAGCCACATTTGATCCAGCTCTCCCAACCGTCCTTCAAACAGACGCGTCTCGCCTGTACAGTCTGGGATACGCCCTGCTTCAAGATCATGGTGGAGGAAAGCTTCACCTAGTCCAATGCGGTTCTCGATTCTTGACTGATGCAGAGACCCGATATGCGACAATAGAACTCGAGTTGCTAGCTGCAGTATGGGCCATGTTCAAGAGTAAGTTTTACCTCATGGGACTTCAACACTTCGATCTTGTCACAGATCACCGCCCCTTAGTCCCCATCCTTAACAACTACTCACTTGATGCCATTGACAACCCTCGTCTGCAGCGACTTAAAGAAAAGATATCTGCATTTATCTTTACTGCTACCTGGCGGCCTGGCAAGAAGCTCTGCATCCCAGATGCCCTCTCGCGGTCTCCGGTGAGTAAGCCTACGCAGGAAGACAGTGTTTTGGATGCTGAGACCAGCTTGTCCGTCAGAAGCATTGTCACCCTACAAGCGATAGAGTCTCTCACCACTGCAGAAGAGCCGGCATCCCCAGATCAGCCTGTAAACAGAGACCTGACGCTGGAGGACCTTCGACGTGCGGCCCTTGATGACGCTACTTATGCGGAGCTGTTTCGTTGTGTGAAGGAAGGGTTCCCTAAAGACTGCTACGCTTTGCCTAATGCCCTGCGTCCCTACTGGAAGTTAAGAGAAGATTTCTATTGTGACGACGCCCTCGTGTTGTACGGTGCTCGAATCGTAGTTCCAGCATCCCTTCGCCGCCACGTCTTGAGTCGTCTACATGACAGTCACCGTGGAGCCGAGGCCACTAAACGTCGAGCACAGCAGGTGGTGTACTGGCCGGGCATGAATTCAGACATCGTTAACACCGTTCGTGCCTGTGAGCCATGCCAAATCCTGCAACCAAGCCAACAACGTGAGCCCCTGCGCTGCGACGACAACCCATCCAGGCCGTTCGAATCAGTGTCGGCTGATTTTTTCATGACAGCTGGAAAGAACTTTCTTGTTGTCGCCGATCGTCTTTCCGGATGGCCTGTTGTTGTCTCCTGCGGAACCGACACCACATCATCTGCAATGATTCGTCACGTCAGGCGAATCTTCCGTGACTTGGGCGTCCCGGTTCGCCTCCGTACCGATGGAGGCCCACAGTTCGCTAGCCGGGAATTCGCCAAATTCTTGGAGCAGTGGGGAGTTCGCCACGACATGTCAACGCCCTATAACCCACAGTCCAACGGCCACGCCGAATCTGCAGTTAAGATCGTCAAATATCTCATTCAGAAGGTCAGGAAACCTGGACTGTGAGGCGTTCGACAGGGGCCTTCTGGAGCTCCGCAACACCCCCAACCATGCCGGTCGTTCCCCAGCCCAGACTTTGTACGGCCATCCCCTCCGTTCTTGTGTTCCAGCACACGCCAGGGCGTTCCAGAAGGAGTGGCAAGCTAGAGCTGAGAGCTGTGACCACCGGGCAGCTGCCCGTCACCACGATGCTACAGCTCGGTATGACGCCCACGCCAAGCCTCTTCTACCGCTGGCCCTGGACACTCAGGTTCGACTTCAGGACCCGACGACAAAGCGATGGGACATGGTCGGCACCATCATGAGTGTTGGCAGGTCCCGTGACTACCTTGTCAGGATGCTCAGTGGCCGGGTATTGTGGCGCAACCGTCGTCTTCTTCGTCCTGTGTTGCTACATTGCGACGATCTGCCAGCCGAAGTGGACCCTCCAGTGGAACCTGATACCACGCAGCCTCGCCGTTCGGATCGGATTAAGGACAAGAAGAACGCTCAAGACAACACTTGCTATGAGCGTAAAGGGGAGAGGGAGATGTAGGTTAATGATGTACTGATGTCTCATTCCAATTTGTATTTATTATGTTGCATTTCACTAACTGGCATCTCATGTTCCCGCGCGCCTCACGTATGTACGGGCAGTCTGTTCCCCGCCTTGCTCTTAGGAACATACGCCCACTCTGACTCTTCCATTAAAGGATCTACATTATTACTCCAGTCTTTCCGTCGTTCTCACCTTATCCTTAAGGACGTTGGTTAAGCAACTTACAACTTGTTTCTGCTGATACATGGCTGATGGATGGCAACTATGCAATGGCTCCACCTGTTCCAATTGGTAATACTGTAGTTTCTACAGTTTTTGCTCGTCTGCAAACTAAAACACAAGATATATATGAAACCCTGCTGTAAGCAGTCATGGATCACTGCCACAAGATTGAGCTTTACACAGACCCAACAAACATAATTGTTGACTTTAAGCAGGTAGTCATCCAAGCTATCAAAGAACAACATAGTTTACCATCTTGTTAGATACCAGCACCCATCTATCTGGAAACTTACAACAACGATTCAGAAGATAAAGGCTGCTGTGAGTGCAGCGATTGTTAGGGACTCAGTTTGAGAACCATAAAGAAAAAATAGAATTTATGCAAAGACTACACAGAAGGAAGGAAAAACCTTGATCAAGTGTTATGTGGAATTCGTCACAACATAAGAATCTAGTTATTACGATCGGTTTTAAAAACTTGACTTAAAAACAGTGTTCTCATACCCAAACAATGTTGATACACGATTTTTAATTTGATATTTATTTCCAATAATTTTAGTTAGTTGGGGCATTTTTTTTCCAATTTTATTACTTGTGCCATTCTTACGTGATCCATTTTTACCCAAGACATTATATTTCCGTGAGAGTCACGTGTCCTGCAATCACTATCTTGACCAAAGACGTCGCCTGCATCCCTCAACGCGTGGGTGTGTGAGGGTCGTTCCTGCTGCTCCTTCTGTGACTTGTACTGTGAAACATTCGCCAAACACGAAGGATCCTCCACAACAGCACATACTTGGATTTTCTTGCCCTTCACCTCAACCACCATCATTCCTAAACAACTCCTTGCCTCTCACCGGATCATCCCAAACACTCCTGAGGATACCCCTGTACCTGCCACGGCTTCCCTGTACCTGCCACCCTGCCATGGCTTCCCTGTACCTGCCACCCTGCCACGGCTTCCCTGTACCTGCCACCCTGCCACGGCTTCCCTGTACCTGCCATCCTGCCATGGCTTCCCTGTACCTGCCACCCTGCCATGGCTTCCCTGTACCTGCCACCCTGCCATGGCTTCCCTGTACCTGCCACCCTGCCACGGCTTCCCTGTACCTGCCACCCTGCCATGGCTTCCCTGTACTTGCCACCCTGCCATGGCTTCCCTGTACCTGTCACCCTGCTATGGCTTCCCTGTATCTGCCACCCTGCCACGGCTTCCCTGTACCTGCCACCCTGCCATGGCTTCCCTGTACCTGCCACCCTGCCACGGCTTCCCTGTACCTGCCACCCTGCCACGGCTTCCCTGTACCTGTCACCCTGCCATGGCTTCCCTGTTAGCAGCATCCCAGTATTCAAGTCTCGGTAAACTCACCCTGTTTTTGTCTTTCTCCTCCTTCCTCTCCTCCGCTGCATCGTCTTCTTTCCTTCTAGACTCCATGACGCCCTGTAGACTGGCCTGAAGACAAAACACAAAATAGGCTTCACTAACCCGCACACGACTATCCCGTCACGGTTAGAACATTACTAAAGCTTGCAGCAGACTTTGAGTGGAGGGAAATTACATACTGGTAGCAGCTGCATCAGTTTCTCTGAAAACAAAAGAACGAGTGAACTAATGATTGAAGGCCGCCTGCCCGCCTTCACCAGCAGCCTACAGCCTACTTCAACAGGTGCTAACACTGGTCTGGTCTGCTGCTTGGGATCACGCAAACGAATCAGACAACTCTGCAACTCACAATCCTCGATATTACAAACAATTTGTAAGTGGGAAAAGGGATTGAACTAGGTTAAAAGTATATTTACGATTATACTCTTGACCCACCAGCAGACAGGTGCGATGCGGACTCCTTTCACCAGATAAGGGAGACTGAAGGACGACAGCCTCACCAGATGCGAAGCAACACGGCGTCCATGAGAGTCTGTACACAGCTTCTTGAGTGGGAGAGCGACGCCTTCCGAGGACATCTATGTAATAAACCCTTGACTTGCTGCCTCCTCTTGACAATCAGCTGCCAATGTAGGAAACACCACGGCATAAATAATTGAGCTTGTTAATTCAGCCTCTATGCTCACGTCCCCGGCAGAAGCCACAACATTTTTCCCCTCCTAGACATCAATATCCCCGTTTTCGCTCACTGTTATTCTCGTCACTTTGTCCTTCTCGCGGTGGCTGGGTAAGGAGTAGATGCCTGCCTGCCTGCCTGTCTCCCGGGTTCCGGACAAAAGTTCGTATAGAAAAAGTTCGTTTGGCAATAATTCGTAAGATAAAGTTCGTTTGCCTAAAGTACGTCAGGATAAAGTTCGTAGGGTATAAAGTTCGTCATGTCAAAAGTTCGTAATGGAAAAAAATCGTAATGGAAAAAAAATCGTAAGGTTAAATGTTCGTCGTGCCAATGTTCGTTAGAAAAATGTTCGTACGCGTTAGGATCGGTTAGGTTAGGTTAGGTCGTTATGAATATTTTACATATATACATACGTACCATACGAACATCTGCATACAAACTTTAGTGTACGAACTTTTTGGTGCGTACTTTTTTCAAACGAACTTTATCCCTTACGAACATTTGCTTACGAACAATTGCGTACGAACTTTATGCATACGAACTATTTCCATACGTACTTTGGTCCTAAAATCTTGTCTCCCTGTACTTGCTTCAGCCGTTGCAATATCAGACAAGAAACAGAAGTCCTCAGACGATGGTTTTTCTATGGGTAGAAGGAGGACGTCGTTAATCGTTGTGTTCTGATTGATGTTCAACACGTTCAACATGGATGCGCGGACGTGGGCGGGGGCGCGGCCATCTTACCTGAGATTGAGGTCACTTCGTGGTTTTTGGACTTAACGAAGCATCTGTCTCTTGCCTTCACCTTCACCCTTTCGGTTTTCAGTGTTGAGTGTTCAGCCTTGAGCCGAGCGTCGCCATTCCGTCAGTGTTCCTCGCCTGCTGTATGCTTTCGATGCTCCCTTGGTGTCGACTTGTCGGCTTATCATCACCAGGACTCATCAACACCTTCAGGGCCTCGACACATGACACACGACACGGCACTGTAACCCTGCTCTACTCACACGATTATCATCTTATCACGCCAGGCAGGGCCGCTCTACAATCTATCCTCCCCTCCCCACTTGAGCCACTCCCCTCCCCCTGTCACGTGGCGTGGCTGAGTGACACAGTAACATTGTTTCGAGCTGGACATGACGGTATATTTGATAATAAACTTTCTATTAAAGGAGAACTATAAAGCTCCTAAGGATGCTGTTGCAATAAGGGACTTCAATGTACTGTGAGAGAGAACTTTCAGGTGAACGATGATGAGAGAACATGACATGTTAAGAACTTTAAAATGACACTTTTCCTTTTTGAATGGAGGAAACATTTGCCAATTTCCAAATGTATGCAATTCTTCCAAAAACTAGGGATTTATGGAATAGTGTCGACAAAGGTTTGCTGGTTTGAAACTCTCGTTGCAATACAATCAGGACCAGGAGTTTTATTTACTACAATCTTATCTGTTGCTGTGTCTTCCGTAAAGTCGTAATCACTTGACAGATTAAGTTAACTTGAGCTGAGGTTATTTCTCAGATTCGGTAAAAACGGATACAAAGTAATCATTTAATGTTTTGGTCATCTGTAATTCCTTATTTGCTATTATACAGTTTTTCCGGGCTAAGTGGACACTATTTATTTGTGATAATTTCTTTTATTATGTACGTAACTGAATTTTTTTTTATTGTTCTTACTGTCTAATCATCTTTTTTGTTTCACGTGTAAACCTATCATATTTTACCTCATCGTCTTCGTTTTCCGGTAACAAATATTTACAATAGGCTACATGCATTTTTTTTATGGAAAAATCCTGAATCCATTTCGCTATTCACTGGCGTCATTATAAAAAATATAAACCTGATCTACTAACGAGCGGAGGCCGACCATCAAGCCTACTGGCGCCACAAGTATATGATGTATAAACAAAATGAGTTTGTTATTACGAGATCGTCTTTTGCAAACTGTAACGTATAACTTGACGGCCTCATTTAAGGAGTGATTTTGTTATCACTGCTGTCGAATTCTAAGCAAGTATTAACGTGTATCATTTAGTCACCTCGTGGGTTATTAACGTGTTGACTTATCGCTTTCTAGCAAATTATCATACAAGTCGTGACCTATATGTAATTTTAGGGGATTTCCCCATGAAGTGACATGTAGATTAAAATGCCCAAATATGAGGCTATCAAACTGATTGCTTGCCTTACATTGATTAGCTGTTCGTACAATTTTCTATCGCTAGCAATGTGTACATAAATAATAAATGAGTCCGACATAATTTTTTTTAACTGTGTTTTTAGTTGCAAAATATAACTAACTTCCACGTCATCTATTTTTAGGTTTGCAAGATTGTCAAATTAGGACTGGCTTTCGTATAGAACAAAACGTTTCCACATATTATTTTGCCATTTGCAGCTTAACATTAGAATTTTAGGCAAACTATATTCTCCTAAGTCTCTATTTTCTGTGTTTAATCAAGTTTCTGATACAACAAGAAGGCTTCAAGATATTTAGAAAAAAAATTATGAGGCTGCGTGCGTTTAACTTGCAATTTTTTATAGAAATTTGGACGTTGACAGCAGGTTGTTTTTCTCCTGAAATCGGAAACTTGTTACTTAATAGTCCGCCAAGACGAGTTGTGCCAACCGGGTTGAGATGCAGGACATCGTTCTTTAAAAGGAAAGGTTTGGTTTATTGTAAAAGTCGTTCCACTATTTGATGAAAGTTTTACCTTACTCTGTATAAATAGAATTGAGCCGGTTATTTGTGCCCTATTGAAGAAAACAGTGGGTGTACAAGAAAAAGTGAGGAATGTAGATGGAAATTAGTTAGGAATGACGGAAAAAAGCTTATTACGAAAGCCTAGTGCCACGGATGTAATCAATGCGTTCGTGTGGTAGGCTGGTGACATGATGTGTTGCACTTTTTCAAACACAGGATTTTTCTTTTCAACTTCACCAATGTGTAAGTTTGCTGTAGAAAGAAAAAGTTACAGTGTTTGTATAATCTTAGTGACCGATAATTCTATCTTGTTTGCGTCTTCAGTGGCGTGAGATGTCATCAACCCAGTTTTCTTTTTTTCATTTGCCTCTTTTGGTACATATGTCGTAGTTATAGTAGTAGTAGTAGTAGTAGTAGTAGTAGTAGTAGTAGTAGTAGTAGTAGTAGTAGTAGTAGTAATAGTAGTAGTAGTAGTAATAGTAGTAGTAGTAGTAGTAGTAGTAGTAGTAGTAGTAGTAGTAGTAGTAGTAGTAGTAGTAGTAGTAGTAGTAGTAGTAGTAGTAGTAACAGTAGTAGTAATAGTAGTAGTAACAGTAGTATTTATAATAGTAGTAGTAGTAGTAGTAGTTATAGTAGTAGTAGTAGTAGTAGTAGTAGTAGTAGTAGTAGTAGTAGTAGTAGTAGTAGTAATAGTAGTAACAGTAGTAGTAATAGTAGTAGTAACAGTAGTATTTATAGTAGTAGTAGTAGTAGTAGTTATAGTAGTAGTAGTAGTAGTAGTAGTAATAGTAATAGTAGTAGTAGTAGTAGTAGTAGTAGTAGTAGTAGTAGTAGTAGTAGTAGTAGTAGTTATAGTAGTAGTAGTAGTAGTAGTAGTAGTAGTAGTAGTAGTAGTAGTAGTAGTAGTAGTAGTAGTAGTAGTAGTAATAATAGTAGTAGTAGTAGTAGTAGTACTAGTAGTAGTCAAACCCGAACTATATGACCGTGGGATTGAAATCTTTCACGGTAGCGGTGTGACTGTGACTAAGGATGGACAGAGACACTTGGGTGCAGTTATTGGCACGGAGGAGTTCAAGAAAGAGTACATCGGAGACAAAGTAGCTGGATGGGTGAAGGAGGTGGAAGTCCTGTCTAACATGGCCAGGACTGAGCCCCATGCAGCCTACTCAGCCTACACGCATGGGCTGAAACATCGGTGGAACTATGTTATCATATGGCATCAGCCCTCTCCTCAGGCCTCTGGAGGACGCCATCAGGAACACCTTCCTACCAGTGTTACTGAGACCACGCATCCTTGGAGACAATGAGAGGGCGTTGCTTGAGCTTCCACCAAGACTTGGTGGACTGGGCATCACCTCCGCAGAAAGAATGGCTGCCACAGAACACCAAAACTCCATCAAACTCACCAGGTCCCTCACAGAGATGATAATAGCTCAGGACGCTCATGGTGAATTAGACGACAGTGTGATCACTGAGCTAAAAAAACAAATATCCAAAGACAGGCAACAAGAACAAATGGACAGCTTTGAACACCTAAATAGCGTCTTGCCTGTGGATGCAGTGAAAAAAATTCTCACTGCACAGGAAACAGGAGCCTCTAACTGGCTAACATCACTGCCCATAAGAGCAAACGGTTTCAGCCTCAACAAACAAGAATTTATTGATGTCCTTGCTCTGAGGTATGGCTGGCCAGTGGAGGAACTCCCTAAAACCAGTGCATGCGGAAACCTCAACAGCGTTGACCACACCATGGTATGCAAAAAAGGGGGCTTCATATGCATCCGCCATGATGAAGTGAGGGATCTGACGGCCAGCATGCTCAGGGAAATGTGCCATTACGTTTCTACCGAGCCAACTCTTCTTCCCCTGACCGGCGAAAACCTTGTATATGCTACAGCTAACACCAGCAACGAGGCTCGTGTGGACATCAGTGCCCGTGGATTCTGGATGTGTGGACAGAAAACCTTCGTGGACATCCGCATCTTTGATCCGATGGCTGCCTGCTACAACAACCTGTCCTTAGAAGCTGCTCACAAGAAGAACGAGGACGACAAAGTCAGGGCATACGAGGAGAGGATCCAGCACGTGGATCAGGGCAGCTTTACGCCCCTGGTTTTCACCTCATCCGGCGGAATGGGCTCCAAGGCGAAGTGTTTCTACGGAAGACTAGCTGACGTAATGGCAGAAAAGAAACACCAGCCAAGGAGCCATGTTGTCGCCTGGATGAGATGCCGCCTCGCCTTCTCTCTACTCAGGTCTGCCCTCCTATGTCTCAGAGAACTAGGTACTCCACCCCTACCAACACAAACTTTTCGGGCCTCGACTGTGAGGCCACAGTAGTGGAAAGCGGACTGAGGGTAGATCGTAGGGACTTGTAAATAATATATATATATATATATATATATATATATATATATATATATATATATATATATATATATGAAGAATAGTAATATAATTAGATGTGTAAGCTAGAAATATTAATGATTAGAACTATGGTTGGATGCCACAGTCACTAGCGAACAGAGTTGGGGTTGGTGACCTCCAATTAGTGGAGCCCCGCAAATAAACAGCGGGTGGAGGTATTTGTAGTAGTAGTAGTTGTTGTAGTGGTGGTAGTAGTAGTAGTAGTAGTAGTAGTAGTAGTAGTAGTAGTAGTAGTAGTAGTAGTAGTAATAGTAGTATTTATAGTAGTATTTATAGTAGTAGTAATAGTAGTAGTAATAGTACGCCCGTGGATTCTGGATGCGTGGACAGAAAACCTTCGTGGACATCCGCATCTTCGATCCGATGGCTGCCTGCTACAACAACCTGTCTTTAGAAGCTGCTCACAAGAAGAACGAGGAAGAAAAAGTCAGGGCATACGAGGAGAGGATCCAGCACGTGGATCAGGGCAGCTTTACGCCCCTGGTTTTCCCCTCATCCGGCGGAATGGGCTCCAAGGCGAAGTGTTTCTACGGAAGACTAGCTGACGTAATGGCAGAAAAGAAACACCAGCCAAGGAGCTATGTTGTCGCCTGGATGAGATGTCGCCTCTCCT
>JAXIVD010000150.1:195000-210000 GCA_036785275.1 Cancer borealis | reverse complement strand
ATGGCAGTCAAACAACCTTGATGTGCTTCTGGAGGAGGCCAGAGTCATCCAGAAAAGACTGCAAAGACCTGTCAAGACCGAAACCCAAAAGGATAAAGCCCGTAACTTTGCCGACAGGATGCGGCAAGGCAACGTATCCTCGGCGCTGCGGACACTCACCGACAAGGAGTCTGGTGGTGTGCTGCCGCTCAGCAGGGACATCATCGACCAGCTGAAGAAGAAGCATCCTCCACCCAGCGAATCTGAGGGACTCCGACTGCACGGACGTCACATACCACCAAACGAAGTAGTAGTAGTAGTAGTAGTAGTAGTAGTAGTAGTGGTAGTAGTAGTAGTAGTAGTAGTAGTAGTAGTAGTAGTAGTAGTAGTAGTAGTGGTAGTAGTAGTAGTAGTCTTTCTTTCTTTCTTCCTTTATTTCACAATAGCGAGTATACATTGTCGCATTGCATATAGTGACAAAAATAAATAAATAAAGTGTTATTAAAGTGTGAACAACACTCTAAACGGTATGACAATGATTAAGATAAAAATACTAAAATATACAACGTAAGACATTAAGAAATATGAGAATTATTAAAATAGTTAAATTATGTACATGAAAAAAAAAATCACTTAAAAAGTAGACTAAAATCCATAATATAAACAAGGAGACCTTCTTCTTTCATGATTCTGTATGAAACGTATTCTTGATTTTATAATATCTAAACTTTCCTGAAAAACATTTACATTATATTCATTTTTGAAATAGTTAAAAAAATATAACATTGCAAGTCCATCCTTAATGTGAGGAACATTTAGCCTTAGAATAGGATGACATGACCTTAATAATCTTTTACAATATCTGGCTTGTACAAAGGCTGCGTGATGCTTAAATAACAACTGGTCACACCGGGCTGCCGTGATATGGTTACTTGCAAATACAGGAACACCACAGATTCTTTTTAGTGCCTTACTGAATGCTATATCAAGTGTTTTAAATATTTTTGAATTACAAACAGTGTGATGGTTCCATAAAGGAATCCCATAATCAGGAAGGCAAAATGACTTAAAAAGAAATAAAAGAGTTTGTTTATCAACAAATGCAAAGTCCCTAAAAATACTATTAGAGGAAGCATAAAAATTTTGAAGTCTAAAAGCAATATCTTCAGTGTCTTTGAAATTAAAAGTAACTTTGTGACCCAGATACTTTATAACCTTGACCACCTGTAACCTTTGCCCATTTAACTCAATATTCTCAGTTAATTCATCCATCTTATTACTAAATATAACACACTTTGTTTTATCCTTATTAATTTTCAAAAAATGTTTATCAATACATGTAGTAAGTTTATCAAACAATATAATCATCTGAGCTTGTGTTTCTGCAAGTAACACCAAGTCATCAGCGTAAGCTATTATGTTACATCTTGAGAAGCCAAAACAACATCCAACATTAATATCTGATATTTCATCAATAATATCATTCAAATAAAGATTGAATAAGAAAGGAGATATAATGCCACCCTGTCTCACACCTTTTTCAATAAAACTAGAATTACTTGTGGAGTTCTTCCAATTAACATTAGCTTGCTGGTTTCTCAGGTAGTGCAAAATCAGTAATACAACATCCACAGGAATGGAGCTCCTTAACATTTTTTTGCAAAGTAAGAAATTATCAACTCTATCAAAAGCTTTACTCAAGTCAATAAAAGTTGCCAACCCCGATCTTTTTCGCTTTGAATATCTAAACATAACTTCTTTTAAAACAAAGCAAGCATCTGTGGTAGATGAACCTGCTCTAAAACCAAATTGTTTAAAATTCAAAACCAATTTTTCACTTAAAACATCTAAAACATGTAATTCAAAGATCTTGAGAAGGCATGATGACTGCATTACGGGTCTATAGTTTGAAGACTCTGTTACATTTTTCTTTGCATCCTTTAAAACAGGAGTAATAGTACCCTTTAACAAACTTATAGGTAGATAGCAATGAACAAAACACATATTATAGAAATGAGCAAGATTGCATAAAAATTGGTCAGAAGCATTTTTAAGAAATATTGAATGAATCTGATCATGACCCTGACCTGCATTAAGTCGAGATATAAGTTTTCTTAACGTTACATTGGATACACGTAGACACATTTTTCTGCTTTGTGACCAAACCCTTTTTAATTCATTACACATATCAGCTTCATCATTTGAATCACACTCAGGCTGATCAAGTAAAAACTTAGTATAAAAAACATGTGCTATATTCATATCACCACTTTTGCCATCAATAACATTTGATACCTTGTTGACACCTCTACTTTTCTTTACATCTCTCCAGAAACTGGTCTTATTTTTACATTGAAATTTATTTACAATAGAATTACAAGCTTCCTTATGGTCATTCCTTTTACATTCCCGAAGAACACTCTTAAATTCTCTTCTACTGGCCAGCATTTCTTCATGTAAACTTGTATCTCGTAACTTGCCATGATTTACCCAACTAAGGTACTTTTCTCTCGCAACTTTGTGTTTGTCTTTCACACTTCTGTTCCACCCTGGTATAACATGCAATTTGTTCTTCTTTACATACTTTTTCATGTAGTAGTAGTAGTAGTAGTGGTAGTAGTAGTAGTAGTAGTAGTAGTAGTAGTGGTAGTAGTGGTAGTAGTAGTAGTAGTAGTAGTAGTAGTAGTAGTAGTAGTAGTAGTTGTAGTAGTGGTAGTAGTGGTAGTAGTAGTAGTAGTGGTAATAGTGGTAGTAGTGGTAGTGGTCTTTATCATGCCAAAGCTCTTCTTCCAAAAGACCTTTAAGGGGAGCAAAACAGGAGACAACGTGAAGGCAGTCAAGAGAAAAGTGGCGTTATGGCAGTCAAACAGCCTTGATGTGCTTCTGGAGGAGGCCAGAGTCATCCAGAAAAGACTGCAAAGACCTGTCAAGACCGAAACCCAAAAGGATAAAGCCCGTAACTTTGCCGACAGGATGCGGCAAGGCAACGTATCCTCGGCGCTGCGGACACTCACCGACAAGGAGTCTGGTGGTGTGCTGCCGCTCAGCAGGGACATCATCGACCAGCTGAAGAAGAAGCATCCTCCACCCAGCAAATCTGAGGGACTCCGACTGCACGGACGTCACACACTACCAAACGAAGTTATCTTCGACATGATAACCGCGGAGATGGTGTGGAAGAAATCCCTCCAGACCCACGGCAATGCTGGTCCCTCAGGTCTGGATGCAAAAGGATGGCGCCGCCTATTGAGCAGCTCCATCTGTGGCAGTGGCGCTAGTGACCTCTGTAGTGCCCTAGCAGCACTAGCGAGGAAGCTTGCCACCACCACCTGTCACCATATCGACGCCCTCACTGCCTGCCACCTTATTCCTCTGGATAAAAAGCCAGGATGCAGGCCCATTGGCATCGGCGAAGTCCTCCGTCGCATCGTGGGTAAATGCATCATGGCAGTTGTCAAGGAGGATGTAAGGATGGCGGCTGGGAACCTGCAAGTGTGCGCAGGACACCAGGCAGGGGGGGAAGCAGCCATCCACGCCATGAGGGAGATCTACGCGGGAAAGGATTGTGAAGCGGTACTGTTAGTGGACGCATCAAATGCGTTTAATTCCATTAACAGAAAGACAATGCTTCACAATATTAAAATTAAATGTCTCTCTCTAGCTACATACGTAGGAAACACGTATGGTGAACCGTGTGACTTGTTTGTAAATAGTAGTAGTATTAATTGTTTTAAGGTGCTCAAGTCAATGGAGGGGACAACACAAGGTGACCCAGTGGCCATGGCCATATACGCAATAGGTCTCTCAGTGCTTCAGGATGTGATTGCGTTTGAAAACACCAAGGTGAAGCAAGTGGCATATGCCGACGACCTTTCGGGGGCCGGCACAATCTCAGACCTGAAAAGTTGGTGGGGATTGATAAAGGACAATGGACCCACCATAGGATACACACCCAATGCAGCTAAGTCCGTCCTTATTGTGAAATCTGAACTTTATGACCACGCTCTGGATATTTTCGGTGGTAGCGGGGTAATAATAACAAAGGACGGGCAGCGGCACTTGGGTGCTGTTATAGGAACAGAGGAGTTCAAGAAGGAGTTTGTAGGAGAAAAAGTGCTCGAGTGGGTGAGGGAGGTAGAAATCCTATCTGATATAGCTAGGACGGAGCCTCACGCAGCTTACTCTGCCTACACGCATGGCCTACAACATCGGTGGAATTACGTCATGCGCACCATCCCAGGCATCAGCCCTCTCCTCAGACCGCTGGAAAACGCTATAAGGAACACCCTCCTTCCAGCGTTACTGAGGTCTCCAGCACTGGGGGATGACGAGAGGGCCCTGCTCGAACTTCCACCAAGACTGGGCGGGATGGGGATCACCTCTCCTGAGAGGTTGGCAACTAGGGAGCACCTCAACTCCATCAACCTAGCCAGGTCCCTCACAGTAAAGATAGTTGCTCAGGACGCACACGGGGAAATAGACCAAAATGCGATTGCTGAGCAAAGGAAGCAAATTTCCCTAGACAGGCAACAAGAGCAGAAGACCAGCCTTGAACGCCTGAAGACCATCGTGCCTGCCGCGACTGTGCGAAAAATCCATATTGCACAAGAGATGGGAGCGTCTAACTGGCTAACGTCACTGCCAATCAGAGCAAGAGGCTTCAACCTCAACAAACAAGAATTTGTCGACGCCGTTGCTCTGAGGTATGGCTGGCCAGTTGAAGGACTCCCCAACATCTGTGCATGTGGTTCCCCCAACAACATCGACCACACCATGACCTGCAAGAAGGGGGGATTCGTGTGCATCAGGCACGATGAGGTGAGGGACCTGACAGCCAACATGCTCAGGGAGGTGTGCCATGACGTCGCCACCGAGCCGACTCTTCTGCCACTTGGAGGAGAAAACCTGCGGTTGAGGTCGGCAAACATCTCCGATGAAGCTCGAGTTGACGTCAGTGCTCGGGAGTTTTGGACGAGGGGGCAGAGAGCCTTCTTCGACGTCCGGATCTTCGACCCGACGGCAGCATGTCACCGCGAGCTCTCTCTGGAGGCTGCCCACCGTAAGAATGAGCAGGAGAAGACGAGAACCTATGGCGAAAGGATTCAACACGTCGACCACGGCACCTTCACGCCTCTGGTCTTCACCACGTCCGGCGGGATGGGCTCCAAGGCTAAGTGCTTCTACTCAAGACTAGCCGATTTGATGGCAGAAAAGAAGCACCAGCCAAGGAGCCATGTTGTCGCCTGGATGAGGTGCCGCCTCTCATTCTCCCTTCTCAGGTCTTCCCTCCTGTGTCTCCGGGGTACCAGGCACGCCACTCCCTCCACCACGGACATAAGTGGCCTTGATTGCGAAGCCACAGTGGTAGAGAGTAGAATAGGGGTGGGTAGGTTAGGGGATTAAATAAGGATGTAAATATAGGGGTAGATGGATATGGTTAGGGGTTAGAATATTATGGTTGGATGCCACAGCCATTAGCGACCAGAGTTGGGGCTAATGACCTCCAATTTGTGGAGCCCATGCAAATAAAAAGGGTGGAGGTATCTTTAAATGTAGTAGTAGTAGTAGTAGTAGTAGTAGTAGTAGTAGTAGTAGTAGTAGTAGTAGTAGCAATTGTAGTAGAAGTAGTAGTAGTAGTAGTAGTAGTAGTAGTAGTAGTAATAGTAGTAGAAATAGTAGTAGTAATAGCAAAAGTAGCAATAGTACTAGTAGTAGTAGTAGTAGTAGTAGTAGTACTAGTAGTAGTAGTAGTTCAAGACTAGCAGATATAACCGCAGAAAAGAAGCACCAGCCAAGGAGCCACGTTGTCGCCTGGATGAGATGCCGTCTCTCTTTCTCCCTGCTCAGGTCTGCCCTCCTTTGTCTCAGGGGTACTCGATACTCTGCCCCCACAGCCACCGATACAGCTGGCCTGGACTACCAGACCACTGTAGTGGAGAGTGGCATAAGAGTGTAGACAACATAGTTATATAGATATGTAAATAAGTATTGTATTTAAGTAAATAGTAGATAAGTAGTAGTAATATGGTTGGATGCCACAGCCAGTGGCGACCAGAGTTGGGGCCACTGACCTCCAATTCGTGGAGCCCTCGTCTATTTAATAAATAAACATGGGGTGGAGGTATCTGTAGTAGTAGTAGTAGTAGTAGTAGTAGTAGTAGTAGTAGCATTTGTAGTAGTAGTAGTTGTAGTGTTGTAGTAGAAATAGTAGTAATAGTAGTAGTAGTAGTAGTAGTAGTAGTAGTAGTAGTAGTAGTGGTGGTGGTAGTAGTAGTAGTAGTAGTAGTAGTAGTAGTAGTAGTAGTAGTGGTAGTAGTAGTAGTAGTAGTAGTAGTAGTAGTAGTAGTAGTAGTAGTAGTAGTAGTAGTAGTAGTGGTAGTAGTAGTAGTAGTAGTAGTAGTAGTGGTAGTAGTGGTAGTAGTGGTAGTAGTAGTAGTAGTAGTAGTAGTAGTAGTAGTAGTAGTAGTTGTAGTAGTGGTAGTAGTGGTAGTAGTAGTAGTAGTGGTAGTAGTGGTAGTAGTGGTAGTAGTAGTAGTAGTAGTAGTAGTAGTAGTAGTAGTAGTAGTAGTAGTAGTAGTAGTAGTAGTAGTGGTAGTAGTAGTAGTAGTAGTAGTAGTAGTAGTAGTAGTAGTAGTAGTAGTAGTAGTGGTAGTAGTGGTAGTAGTGGTAGTAGTAGTAGGAGTAGTAGTAGTAGTGGTAGTAGTGGTAGTAGTGGTAGTAGTAGTAGTAGTAGTAGTAGTAGTAGTAGTAGTAGTAGTGGTAGTAGTAGTAGTAGTAGTAGTAGTAGTAGTAGTAGTAGTAGTAGTAGTAGTAGTGGTAGTAGTAGTAGTAGTAGTAGTAGTAGTAGTAGTAGTAGTAGTAGTAGTAGTAGTAGTAGTAGTAGTAGTAGTAGTAGCAATAATAGTAGAAGTAGTTGTTTATGTTGTTGTTGGTGGTAATTGATTAATTGATTGGTTGAGGCGCCGCAACAATGAGGTCATATATGGTACCGAACATCATTGACAAGGACAAACTTTAAAGTAATCGGTAGAAAGTATAACTACTTCGGTAGCAACAATAACAAATTAAAGGAGGTGGAGAAAACCAGCCTCCTTCAGAAAGGTCAATACTTCATAGCTCGGAGATACCGCCTCCCTCCACAACGCCAGAGAAAATGAGAGCCAGTGCCGCCTTGTGTATAGGCACTGCGGAAATAGGGGGTGCTGCAATGTGTGGAACACCATCTCTACTCCACTAAACCTCATCTTCTCTTCCTAACTATAACACAGTTGTCTGTGACTACTGACAGCAACCCCCTCTTTGTTCCCTCCTACTTTCTCTATCCTCATTTTCAATCCAAAGCTGGCTGTTGCGTATATGTGCGTAACGATATTACTTGCTCTCGTGCACCCAATCTTGAATCTTCCGACTTTTCTACCATCTGGCTAAGACTTCAATGTCACTCTCTAACTAAATTAATCTGTGCTGTTATCTGCCGTAACAATATCATCTTCAAATACCAGTAATGGGCTATTATCAATATTGTAATCAAATACCAGTAATAAGCTATTGTTGATAAAAAAAAAGTCTTTATATTAATAATAGCCTATTACTGTTATTTGAAGACTGTATTAATAATAGCTTATTACTGGTATTTAAAGTCTTCAAACATCAATAATAAGCTATCAATACATTGTCTTCAAATAACAGTAATAGACTATTATTAATATTGTAATCAAATACCGATAATAATCTATTATTACTTTAACGTTTTCACATACTAGTAATAAGCTATTAATGGTATATCGTCTTTAGATACCAGTAATAGGCTATTATTAATATAATCTTCAAATATCAGTAATAGACTGTAATCAATATATAGTCTTTAAACTCTTTCATCAATAGAAAACGTCATAATCTTTCCAATTCTAACTCTTCTCGTGATTTCTGGCATCTAGCCAATAATATCTACAACAGTTTTATTTCATTTTTCCCTCCTTTACTTAAGGCGTTTACATGTAATGTCAAGACCTCTTGCCAAGATGCAATGACTAGGCAAATTCTGACCAACATATCGCAAACACTTTCAATATACGAATTTCTGCGTTTGCCAATGTTTTGCCTCTAGTCATGTAACGAATCACAGCTCACCAACTTCAGAACTTCATCTGTGTAGACACTGAGTGAGATAATATTTCGATTAAATAAGACGAAAGTAAGACGTTCAAGACCATAACAGTTGTAGAAATAAATAAGATTTATAATATATATGTTGTTTTTTTATAGAAAAGCTAACCAAAAACAAGCATAAAGCTTGAAATATATTAGGGAAGTGTTGAAAATTACGAACTGTGGGCCCTCTACGTGGGTGGAGCGAAGCGGATGTGAGTGTTTTCATGAGAAAGAATCTGGGTATATATTTCAAATAAATCAGAAGAAAGTAAGATGTTTGAGACTATTATAGTTGATCGTCTACATAAGATTTATATTATATATATTGTTTTTAATATAGAAGAACGCCAAAGACAAGCAAAAAGCTTGTAATATATTAAAGAAATGTAGAAAATAACAAGATGTGACATTCAAACATGTGTGGGTGTTGATGTTTCAATGCATTTTGTGGTTGTAGCTTCGACTTACAATTGTTCCCTTTTTCCTAATAATAAGTAAAAAGCATATCATATTGTTTACAATTATTTTCATCAAATTAAAGTAAGAAATAAGATGTTTGTATATTGCACAAAAATATGTAAGTCAAAGAAAATTTAGACACTGAAGACAGATCCAGTTTCGAACACAAAAATTTCACTTGGAGCGAGCACAGATACGAAGGCCGGGCCCCGCGTCATGTGAAGACATCCAGTGCTCACACATACACACACACACAAACACACACACTCTCATACACACACACACACACACATACACACTCTCATACACACACACACACACACACACACACACACACACACACACACACACACACACACACACACACACACACACACACACACTCTCATACACACACACACACACACACTCTCATACACACACACACACACACACACACACACACACACACACACACACACACACACACACACACACACACACACACACACACACACACACACACACACACACTCATACACCCACACCCACACACTCATACACACACTCACACACTCTCATACACACACACACACACACACACACACACACACACACACACACACACACACACACACACACACACACACACACACACACACACACACTCACTCATACACACACACACACACACACACACACACACACACACACACACACACACACACACACACACACACACACACACACACACACATCTTGCTGCTACTGGTAAGGTGATATGTATACTACGATAGATGGACATGTTGTGGGCTTAGGACGAGTGTGGAGGGTGCTGTAGTTTCAATACAGAATCAGCAGGATATACATTTCGAATAAATAAGATGAAAGTAAGATGTTTGAGATCATGACAGTTGTTGAAATACATAATATTTACATTATTAATGTTGTTTTTAATATAACAGAAATCCACAAACAAGCATAATGATTGTAATATATAAGGGAATTTGTATCACGTAGCGAGATGTTGGCCTCTACCTTAGGAGGAGTCAAGGATGGAAGCGGTGCGAAATATACGGAGAAACCATGATATCTATTTCGAATAAATCTGAAGAAATTAAGATGTTTGAGATCATTTCAGTGCTTATAATTTAAAATATGTATATAATATATGTCGTTTTTAATATAAAAGAAAACTAAAAACAAGCATTAAGATTGAAATATATTAGGAAAATTGTGGCAACACCAACCAAGACATTTCTCCTTAAAATCGTGTTCGTAAAAACAAACGAAGTTTGGCGACACATGTAAACGCTTTTAAATGAACATTTATACTATCATAGTTTTGAGAATGTTTAAGCAATTTATACATAATAATTTACCTAGTGTTTACTTAGATGTTCAGTATTTAATGTGTAATATATTTATATGAAGTCCTTGAAAGAGAATGTTTAAGCATACCTCGCCTTGGGATGAAGATATTTTTGACGTTTTGTTAAGTCTTCACAATTGTAGAACAGATCATCGTCAGGATCCATTGCCGTGCCTCCACCTCTTGGTATCATCCTGCAGAAAGAACAATAAATAGAACCAAAACATACAACACATAACACATTTATTTACAATCACTGTGTACTGTGTATACGATCAAGTGCATTTTTACAACCATTTGTTTAGGATTGCAGCTCCAGTACAACTCAAAGTGCATGGTGTGTTGGTATTTTTTATGTTTATTCTTTTTATCCATTGCTGAACTCCCGTCTTTTTACAGTCCCTTATTATTTGCCCATTTATGCCATTCTGACCTCCTTTCCTACTATCATCGATTTCAGAATTCTGCTTTCTACGTAACTTCATTGTGTATACATTCTCCATTGTTTAGTTGTCGTGCCTCGTTATGACTACTGTATATTTACGATCCCATATTATGTTCCCATTATGTTAATCTGACCTCCTTTCCCTCTGACATCTATTTCAGTGCACCAATTGAGGACTTAGTATGACGGCATGCGAACAAGATTTGCACGAATTAGTGCAACACGCTCTGGTCAAGGGCCTGTGCTGGATGAGCTGACTGAACGGGACAAGTGGATATACAACTTCTTTCAGTTACTGCGACCACACATTGTGCGTGTCCCCAGCCTCGAAAATTCCATGTAGTTTTTCTATACTACATGGCATCACTTATTTTCCTGCCAGCTTCGGCTGGAAGGATGGATGGGAGGGGAGGAACCATCCACTGTACTATCCTTTCTCTAATTCAAGTAGTTAGTGTAGAGTAGTTATATCAAACAGCCTTCGCCGGGACCCTAGGGTCTGTTGCTGTTTGTGTTCTCTTGTATTCCCTTGTTTGAAACCCCCGCCGCCATATAGGCGGGGTGGTCAGTGGCCTTACATAAGAACATAAGAACAAAAGAACATCAGAAATGAGGAGTACAAAGGAGTACAAAGGAGTACAAAGGAAGAACAGACAGCAACAGTCCTACTGGACCTAACGAGGCTGTCTGTTTAGCTATACTACTACTACTATAATATCTACGTGATAGAGACAAAAGGACAGCAAAGTGGAAGGCTCCTCCCCACCCACCCACCCCTCCAGCCGAAGCTGGCCGGAAGAGGAAGTGATACCATGTAGCATGAAAAAACTAACATGGAATTTGTATAGGAAAGAAATAAAAAACAAGGAGTAATCTATGCTATAAAAAAAATAATAATAATAAAAAAATAAAAATAAATAAAAATAAAAAATAAAAATAAAAAAAACGCAGTAGTGAAATATTCGACTTGGTGAACAGGTGCTAAGTGCTTATCGAGTTTTTTCTTAAATGATTCAATTGTAATACTGTTGACAATTTGTGCTGGGAGAGAATTCCAAACATTTACGATTCTATTGAAGAAAAATTGCTTCGCTTCATTTGATCTAAAGCGCTTACCAATGATCTTGAAGCCATTGTTACCGGTGGAGCTTGTGAGATCGGTAGTTACATAATCGTTTATGTTAATATTATCAAAACCATGGAAAATTTTATAAACCTCAATTAGGTCCCCTCGTAACCTACGTTTGGATAAACTGAATAAGTTCAGCTCCTTTAGACGTTCTTCGTAAGACTTGTTTCGCAGTCTTGGGATCATTTTAGTAATTCTTCTTTGTATTCTCTCCAGCTTATTAATATCTTTTCTATAGTATGGTGACCAAAATTTAATGCAATATTCTAGATGAGGGCGTACGAGTGCATTATATAATGTAAGGATAACTTTTTCAGATTTATAATCAAAAGTTCTACCGATGAAACCGACCAGTTTGTTAGCTTTTTTTACAACGTCTGAACAATGTTTACCTGGTTTGAGGTCGTTACTAATAGTTATCCCTAAGTCTTTTTCATAGTTAACCTTGGAAAGTTCAGAGTCATTCATTGTATATTTAGTGAATTGATTATTGCTACCGATATGCAAAACTTTACGTTTATCAACATTAAATTTAATTTGCCATTTCTTTGACCAATTGACTAACATGTTGAGGTTTGATTGAAATTGTAGTTTATCGGCGGTTGTAGTTACTTTACTCGTGATTTTCGTATCGTCGGCAAATTTTGATATTTTACAAGTGAGGCCTTCATCAATATCATTTACGTAAATTAGAAAAAGAATGGGACCAAGTACTGAGCCCTGTGGCAACCCGCTTTTAACGTCTCGCCAGTTAGATGATTTACCGTTTATGACAACGCGTTGTCTTCTTTCGGAAAGCCAGTCTTCAACCCATTTAAGAATATTTCCAGATATGCCGTGTGATTCTAATTTTTTTTTAATAACCGTTTGTGGGGAACTTTGTCAAACACTTTTTGAAAGTCGAGATAAATTATATCGACCGCTTTTATCTCGTCATAAATGTTGAATACATCGTTATAAAAGTCAAGGAGATTCGTTAAGCAAGATCGTTTGTTTCGGAAACCATGTTGAGAATTATTAATCATGCTATTTTCTTCAAGAAAAGTCACTAGTTTATCGCGTATTATAGTTTCCATTAATTTACCAACTACGGATGTGAAGCTGATTGGTCTGTAGTTAATCGGTAGTGTTTTATCTCCTTTCTTTTGTATAGGGGTAACATTTGCTAATTTCCAAATGTCGGGAACTTTTCCAGAATTTAAAGATTTATTAAGAGGTTTGCTGGTTTGAAATGTTGCCTCTTTTAAGACTCTCGGTGCAATACAATCAGGACCAGGAGTTTTATTTATTTTATTTACTTGCAGAAGACTGCAAGAGGCCAGTTAATGACCTACACGAGGCAGTTTCTTGTCCCTCACCCTTGGAATAATCCAATATTTAGCCATCTCACCTGTCATCCCTATCCATACTCTCATCCAACCGTCTTTTAAAGCTACCTATTGACTCAGCACTTACTACGTGTCTACCCAGTCTATTCCAATCGTTCACGACTCTGTTTGTGAACCAATAGCTACCTATGTCTGTCCTGAATCTAAGTTTTTCTAGCTTGTACCCATTCCCACGTGTCCTATCCTGGCTACTAAATTCTAAAACCTGATCAATGTTTCCCTTATTAGTTCCTTTTACCCATTTGAAAATCTCAATCATATCCCGTCTTGTCCTCCTTCTCTCTAGGGAGTGGAGATTAAAACGTTTTAACCTATCTTTGTAGGGTAAATTTCTCAGCCTTACAGACTGTGTGCCGTTCTTGGCGCTGTCCAGTGATGTTTGTTACACAGTTGATCCTCGATAACTCCTTGCGGATTGTTGACTAAGTTGTCAATCCACGAGCGACATACGAAACCGCTGAGAAGCACAAAAAGTTGTTCTCTTTAGGAGAGGCAGGGGCTATACGTGTATGTGGCGGTTATGTTCCGTCTCCAGCCCAGGCGGAGGTGGGTGGATAACATCTAACACTCGGGATGTTTTCCACACCCAAGGCTGCTGGAAGGAGTTTTGGCGGTAGAGGCCGATGGAAGTGACGCCAAGATTATTGACAAGGGAGTTATCCAAGACAATGTGACAGGCAGTGGAGATGAGGCGTTTGTTTGTGGAGTAAGATGACGGGTAGGAGGGGACCATCTACACTATCGTTGCCGCGGATGTTTGAAACTTTGAATGGGAAGGCTTCAAGGCACCTACTGGATACCGATTCCCCATCCCAGTGATTGGAGGGAAAGTAGTGTGATGCCTCCAATTTTATCTCAAACAGGCCTACTGAATGTACCTTTTTGTTTTGTTTAGTCTGCCCTTAGATCCTGTATTCCCAAGGTGATACTGAATTATATAAATGTTTTTACTCACATATTCATAATTTTATACTATATGTTTATATTAATGTTTGTATTGGAATTGTTCCTCCAAACTTTCAAATCCTATGCAGTCGTCCCCCCCAAAAAAGACAGTTTTCTATGGAAAGAAATTAGTATCATAATCTAACCACTATTAATAGTCATTGACTTGTCAAAATGCTCTCCATAGTCAAATATAATTAATCTACTTAGTTATCTTCTCACAAAACTTTGTTAAGAATGACGTAATATTGCACCATGTGATGTGATCCCACGCCCCAGGGCCTGTCGAGCTGAGAAAAGTCACGTACACCAGAATTTTCCCCTATATAGTAACCCAGAGATCAAGTTCAATAGATATCTAAATGTTACTTATTTAGCGTCAAAATTAATTTCCTATAAGCTGATAACCATTTCATGTCTCAATAATCAATTAATAATAAGATCAAAGGAGGAATATTCTCGAAACCCCCCCTTCCCCCTCCTCGTCTCCCGCCTTTTTTTTTTCCCCAGAGAGCGTCACTAGGAACTCAACTTTGATCACGTCCACAGGTGAGTGACATCGCTCTCGAAATTAGTGATGGGCGTTCCGGCTCTTTTCCGAGAACCGAGTCTTTCGTTCTCGTTCACTCCAAAGAGCCGGCTCTTCCGGCTCCCAAACGGCTCTCAAATATTTTATTTTAGTTCCCCATATTCTGTTTATAGGCTTTATAATTTAGAAAGAATTTCTTAGGATAACTTAGCTAGTTAGCTTTCAAAACCTACTGAATTAAGGAAAGGTGAAAAAACTTTAAAAAAACGTTTGTTCATTTATTTTAATTTAAACCAAATTTATATCAAATCATACACTAAATCAAATGTACCTGTTATTTAATTAAAAGGTTAAAAAGCCTTAAAAAAATTACCTTAATTAATACCAATCATAGAAAACATTAATGAATTTTTACACAATCCACCTAAACAACTTGTTTCACAGTTTCAGGCATGCAGTGTATTCAAACTGAGAGGAATTTCTCTGACTTAATAATAATACCCATAAACATTATTAAAGATAAAGTTAAAATTAAAACATAAGATATAGTTAAAGTTAAATCAAATACAATGCTTCTCAAGTTTTCTTCTTCTATTTTTTTTCATTATTTATATACCGGTTACG
>JAXIVD010000150.1:182500-192500 GCA_036785275.1 Cancer borealis | reverse complement strand
ATCCCTCTTTGCTAGAGGTCAAAGCACTTGGAAATACAGTTTTCTTTGTTAACTTGAAGGGGTAACTTAACTATTTTACTACATAATTTCTATGAATAGGCTTCATTCTCGTAAGTATTATTATTATTATCATTACTATAATTATTAACAATCGGTAATTTTTGCATTTTGTTAGAAAATTGCAAAAATATGGAAAAACTAGAAAAAAAAAATTAACGGCTCTCAAAAAAATCTCAAACGGCTCTCGAGAAAGATCCGGCTCTTCTCGTTCATCTGGAAGAGCCGGCTCTAAGAACCGACTCGTTCACTAAGCGCCCATCACTACTCGAAATCCCTCGATATTTGTGAAATTCAATGCCTCTCACCATTAATATATAATCCATAATCTTCCCCAGTAGCCTGACAATATATGTAAACCCCTATTGAGATCTATTATAAGTGGATAATACCAATTTCCTTCTCTTAAAGAAGGACAACGTGGTTTCAAAACCGCATGGCCTCCTTTTGTCCCCCCCCCTCCCCCAAAATAATATTTCATGGTGTATAATATATATTTTTCATGGTAATTCCTATGTTATTGTGACTGTGCATTAACTTCTGAGTTAAGGAAGTGAATTATAGACTAGGAACTCAACTTTGAT
Organism: Cancer borealis; assembly: GCA_036785275.1. Classification (NCBI taxonomy): domain Eukaryota; kingdom Metazoa; phylum Arthropoda; class Malacostraca; order Decapoda; family Cancridae; genus Cancer; species Cancer borealis. The sequence continues at coordinate 191,859 of JAXIVD010000150.1, read as the reverse complement.
CACGTCCACAGGGAAAGAATGCCTCCACGACAGTTACACCAATTTCTCATTTACTTTCTTTTGTTTTGTAAATAAATGAACGACTAGAAAGCCAATGCCAAACTTCCGAGTTAAGCCTTAGGGAACTATGTGTCACGTAGGACGGTCTGATAGACCCAGCTCATTGATTCAGGAGTAAGAATCGGGTATTCTTACTTAGTGAGGAAGAATTATTATGTCTGCATAACCAGAAACAATGAGATCACCTTACTTTCGGAAATCCCCTGAGAAAAGGTTCTTTAACTGTTCTCAGGCCCAGTTACAAAATTATAAAAAATTTTAAGGTGATGTTTTTCAGGGAAGGGAGTCAAGGGTATAACTTGTTATGTGTGAAGAGTTTGGTATCTCGAGGTGAGATAAGTATTGCCAACTCTGTATTTATTTTCTTTTTTGAGGAAGGTTATTTCTGCCATGAACCATTAAGTTGTCTGATACTATAACTAAGCTGTGTTTCTAAGACTCAATGATCAACCTGTGATATTCAAAGTATACAGTAAATAAATAACCCAAGTAAAATCTGAGAAAGTGATTCCGTGTTAATAATAACCTCCGTTGGTGTGGTAAGGTAAGTGTGGGAAAGTGCTCAACACTCTTGAAAAAGGATATGAAACAAATCCACGAATCCATGTGCCTTATTGAAACTCAGTCCACTCTACCAAATAACTAAATTGTTAAATCAGTCCCCTTTTCTTTTCATTGGTCGCCTATATTTCCCTGGTAGTAATTATTTTCTCTTTCGAATATTTTAACTTTCCTTTAGGAAGAAACTAAATTCCCTGAGAATCCCCTAATTCTCATTAAACCTTTGGGGGTGGTGGCAGCTTTTCTTTTAATATACAGGGAAATAAATAACATTAGGGACCATTAAAAAGTATAATTAATCAAGGTAAAGGTCTTGTTAATTGCCATAAGAGTTCCCCATTAGAAGTTAATTTAATGACAAGGCACCACACTGGTGGTCCTTCAGCAGTGAAGTGAAAGTAAAACAAATTAAATAAAGAATAAAATAACAACAATTTATTAACAACTATAAATAAAATAACGCCCCCGTCCCCCCCCGGGCACCACAGTAGTGTTGTTTGAAGGGTGTGCACCAAGGGTGTGCAAGGTGTAGGGTGGCGGGAGAGGAGGAGGTAGAGGGATGATTTGGAGTCAGTGTAGATGACGGCCTTGCTACTGGTGTGTATTTGAGGTATATCAGGGCTTGATGAATGTCAAACATTTCTGCTGTGGTGATGTCAGTCTCTGTGGGTAGTTTGCAGGTGTTGGTGATGGTGCCGGTGCCTGGGTCGTAGATGGCTGCAGCTGTGGAAGGAGTGATGGGGCAGCGAAAGCCATCTGTGTAGACCCTTAGGTGGTGAAGGTACTGTGTCTGGTCCAATTGCCGGAATAGTGTAGCTGCCTGGATGCCTGCAGAGGGCTTGGGGTAAGGCCGGGCCGGAATCGACTCCGGAATCGATTCCGGCGATTCCACTAATGAGTTACTGGAATCGATTCCGGTGAGTGGAATCGATTCCATACTTAAATGAATACTTGCCTCTTCCGATTCCCAGTCGGGACATTTGATTGGTCGACACCTTGTGACGTATGAAGTGGGTTGCCAGTGCGCCTGGCAGTATATATATATATATATATATATATATATATATATATATATATATATATATATATATATATATATATATATATATATATATATATATATATATGGAGTTGCCATCCCCACCGCACCTCAGTCAAGCCGTCTTCAGGGGGAAACTTGTGTCGCGCAGCACCATATATGCTTAGTAAATTATATATGAATAATTTTCATGGTTTGATATTTCCTTGTTATACATTAAGCCTCCGTGTCATTAAAAGTAAAAGAATTTTTTTTTAAATATTCATACTGATCTTATTGAGACTGTCAAAAAGATGTGTGTATGCCGAGAATACTCTCTACGGAGTCCAGCCACCGGCCAGAATGAATACTGGTTGCCGGAATCGCTAAGCTTTGCAAACGAATACCCTCACTGGTATCGTCCCGCGTGGCCACCGGCCGAAACGAATACTGGTTGCCGGAATCGCTACGCTTTGCAAATGAACACCCTTAATGAATACTGAATACCTCTCCCCGCTCTGAGTGAGTGAGTGAGTCCCGAGTGGGCGGAGCTAACCTGCGGAATCGATTTCGGAATCGATTCCAACGATTCCGTGGGCTTCGGTATTCGGAATCGTGAATACTCAAATTACCGATTCTTGCCCACCCCTAGCTTGGGGGGAAGATCTGGGATATAAAACACTATTGATGTTGGATTTAACGTATTAATCTTTCAGCTTGAAGTTAAGGCAGTGCAACTACATTAAAACGGATTATTGTAAATACTGTATTCATTCCACTCATCTTATTGTAGATGAAAAATGAGGTTGTTATTTATACAAAGATATATTACCTTACCATTTATTTGTTCACTATTCCCAACATTCTTCTGATTAAAACCAGACAAATTATACATTTTCCAAAAGTCAAAACATAAATGACGTGCAACATTTATCTCAAACCAAATTATGAGAAAGTTACAATAATTAATTAGAATGTGGTGTTGCATTACAGTAAATAATATTATGTGAAGTGTTGCATTACAGTAAATAACATTATGTGAAGTGTTGCATTACAGTAAATAACATTATGTGAAGTGTTGCATTACAGTAAATAACATTATGTGAAGTGTTGCATTACAGTAAATAACATTATGTGAAGTGTTATATTACAGTAAATAACATTATATGAAGTGTTACATTACAGTAAATAACATTATGTGAAGTGTTGCATTACAGTAAATAACATTATGTGAAGTGTTGCATTACAGTAAATAACATTGTGAAGTGTTGCATTACAGTAAATAACATTATGTGAAGTGTTGCATTAAATTAAATAACATTATATGAAGTGTTGCATTACAGTAAATAAAGGCCTCTTCTATTTGTTCTCAATAATCTACTCCGGATTCTGCTCCGAATCCGAATCTGTTTTGGATTAAAAGCGTTTACATGTGTCGCCAAACTTCGTTTGTTTTCACGAACACGATTTTAAGGAGAAATGTCTTGGTTGGTGTTGCCACAATTTTCCTAATATATTTCAATCTTAATGCTTGTTTTTAGTTTTCTTTTATATTAAAAACGACATATATTATATACATATTTTAAATTATAAGCACTGAAATTATCTCAAACATCTTAATTTCTTCAGATTTATTCGAAATAGATATCATGGTTTCTCCGTATATTTCGCACCGTTTCCATCCTTGACTCCACCTAAGGTAGAAGCCAACATCTCGCTATGTAGTACAAATTCCCTTATATATTACAATCATTATGCTTGTTTGTCGATTTCTGTTATATTAAAAACCACATTAATAATGTAAATGTTATGTATTTCAACAACTGTCATGATCTCAAACATCTTACTTTTATCTTATTTATTCGAAATGTATATCCTGCTGATTCTGTATTGAAACAACAGCACCCTCCACACTCGTCCTAAGCCCAGTGCCCACAACATGTCCATCTATCGTCGTATTCAGATCACCTTACCAGTAGCAGCAAGATGTGTGTGTGTGTGTGTGTGTGTGTGTGTGTGTGTGTGTCTGAGTGTGTGTGTGTGTGTGTCTGAGTGTGTGTGTGTGTGTGTGGGTGTATGAGTGTGAGTGTGTGTGTGTGTGTGTGTGTGTGTGTGTGTGTGTGTGTGTGTGTGTGTGTGTGTGTGTGTGTGTGTGTGTATGAGTGTGTGTGTGTGTGTGTGTGTGTGTGTGTGTGTGTGTGTGTGTGTGTGTGTGTGTGTGTGTGTGTGTGTGTGTGTGTGTGTGTGTGTGTGTGTGTGTATGAGAGTGTGTGTGTATGAGAGTGTGTGTGTGTGGTGTATGAGAGTGTGTGTGTGTATGAGAGTGTGTGTGTATGTGTGTGTGTGTGAGCACTGGATGGCTAGACTTGTGCTGCCTGCTAGCGAGCAGGCCTTAGGACTAAGGAGTGAAGTGACGCGGGCCCGGTCTGGCGTCCTCGGGCCTTCGTATCTGGAGTGCGGGCTCGCTCCAATGAAATGTTTGTGTTCGGAACTGGATCTGTCTTCAGTGTCTAAATTTTCTTTGACTTACATATTTTTGTGCAATATACAAACATCTTATTTCTTACTTTAATTTGATGAAAATAATTGTAAACAATATGATAAGCGTTTTACTTATTATTAGGAAAAAGGGAACAATTGTAAGTCGAAGCTACAACCACAAAATGCATTGAAACATCAACACCCACACAGGTTTGATTGTCACATCTTGTTATTTTCTACATTTCTCTAATATATTACAAGCTTTTTGCTTGTCTTTGTGTTCTTCTATATTATAAACAATATATATAATATAAATCTTATGTAGACGATCAACTATAATGGTGTCAAACATCTTACTTTCCTCTGATTTATTTAAAATATATACCCAGATTCTTTCTCATGAAAACACACACATCCGCTTCGCTCCACCCATGTAGAGGGCCCACATTCGTTATTTTCAACACTTCTCTAATATATTTCAAGCTTTATGCTTGTTTTTGGTTAGCTTTTATATAAAAAACAACATATATATTATAAATCTTATTTATTTCTACAACTGTTATGGTCTTGAACGTCTTACTTTCGTCTTATTTAATCGAAATATTATCTCGCTCAGTGTCTACACAGATGAAGTTCTGAAGTTTGATAAGCTGTGATTGGTTACATGACAAGAGGCAAAACACTGGCAAACGCAGAAATTCGTATATTGAAAGTGTTTGTGATATGTTGGTCAGAATTTGCCTAGTCATTGCATCTTGGCAAGTGGTCTTGACATTACATGTAAACGCCTTAATTGGGTGCAAATAGAACAGCAGAATCTGTTTTGGATTCGCTGGATCAAAACAATAACAATGAGAGGCCAGTCGCTGCCCAGCCGTCACACTAGTCACTTCTCCGAGGAAGTGTTGAGAGTTATAACTTTCATTTCCTGATGCATTTAGGGTGACAGCGGCACCCCTAATTATCACCAACCTGCTTATTGTACAATAAAAAATCTTTATATAACTAAATGTGTTATTGAAAACACCATTAGATTCTTGAAAAGTAGATTCAAGTCTGATGAACCTCAAGGTTAACCTTGACAATGTTACACCTATTATTTCTTTACAAATACTGCTCCACCTCTTTATTATAAATATACTATACATAGTGTACTCAACATATCTGTGAAGCTTTCTGGCGGTGCTCACCATTATTTACCTCTCAAAACTTCTTTGAAATTATGATAGGTTATGTTAGGTTGGTTAGATTATGTCAAGTTATGGTTATGTTGAAGTTGTTAGGTTACGGTTATGTTATGGTTAGGTTCAGTTAGGTTCGATTATATAAGATTTTTTTACATTTTATCACCCGGAAGTTAGGGTTCGCAAATTAGTTTTTTTGGGGGTTTGGGTATTAAAATGTAAAAATCTTATGTAACCGAACCTAACTGAACCGCACCAAACCTAACTTAACATAACCATAACCATAGACTACACCATACTTGACTGGACACTCGCTACAATCGCTGACAGACGATATACATTTCAGTCCTATTGATTCCGCTGCTATGAGTGATGACAGATAATACTTCATATTATCAGTTCATATTCTACTTAGGACATTGAATGTCATGTCTTTACAATCAGTAATGATTGCTGAACCATGGCTGAACATAAAAAAGGATTTTACAACTTTTGCAAATAGGAAATTAACATAAAGATTACAAGTTTGAGTGAAAAATCGTGTGGGAGTTGTGTATAAAGCATATTGTTTATAGCAAAAAAATCTGGCAAATTCGCAATAATTTCTGAAATAAAACATCACATATTGTGAAATAACCATTCCTGAATATGATTTGATTGTGATCAAATGTCATATAATCGTTATATCGTCTTGGGAATGAATTTTTCATAACAATTCGTGGCGCGAAAGGCAAAAGACGAAAGAGGTCACAAGAAGAAGAAGACCAAAACAATCCTTTACAAAGGTCAACAACATAAATAGTTAAATTCATTGGTCCCATGGCGCTATTATAAGTCTCATGGAAAATGTTCATGAGCAGAAGAAGAAGAGAAGTGCTTCCTCCATAACGGCTTGTGGTGTTGTTATGATCAGCTGATTCCACAAGGTTAGTTCTACGTGTGACCAGACTGGTAGTTGTATTGTTGTAAATCCAGAAAAAACGGAAGCCAGGCTAGCGTTAGCAAAAGCTAGTGTGACCGTAGCTTCATCAGCTTCTATTGTATACTCTGAATCATGCTTGAAATAAAATTTGAAACTATTTCCAAATATTTTGTTTGTTTTCTACGTTTTCACTGAGCATGGCAGGATAAAAGGAAAAGTACGTACGCCGGGAAAGTGATGTATGGTGATAAGATCATTGGAAAGAACATTGCTAGATAGAAGAGGAGAAGGAGGCAATGAAACCAACAAGCTGACTAGAGACCATCACCAATAAGGAATTACAATGGAGTTATTTTACACAGTCTCTGAGAAACGCTCTCTCGATGACACTCAGCAAACATCGTAAGTTGATTAGGAATGTTAAATTTTTTCTTCTTGATGTTATTTATGGGTATATGAAAGTATGAGTGAAGTATGAGTATGAGTGAATTGATTACGAATGACTTAGGGTGTTGTGTTCAAGTTCTGGTTATATTTTACAATTACTCTCAACACTAAGGTGTTGTGTATCCTGCCATGCTCAGTGAAAACGTAGAAAACAAACAGAATATTTGGAAATAGTTTCAAATCTTATTTCAAGCATGCATGTATATTAGTATGGACTACATTGGCTATATATGTATGCGTTTTCAGTTTAAAATTTCAATATTCCTGGAAATTATTGCAAATATGGTGTTTTTATTGGTGTCTTAGGATTTAATAATTGTCGCCCACCGATGACGTATGTTGACTAATTTGTTTTTGTTGCTCATAAACATATACTTCACATCACTCTGAGTTGTTTGCTTTTTGTTTGAAGTTTTGAAGTTTCTATGATGATTTTAAGTATTTTATTCAAATAAAACAAACAAAAAATCGCCTCAGGACACATTTACGAAAGACCCGATTTCGAGTGCACAGTCACATATGGTGTATTCTATGGTATTGCATATTAATATAAACTACATGGGCTATGCATGTAAGTGTTTTCAGATTGAAATTCCAATATTCCTGGAAATTATTGCAAATTTGGTGTTTTTTACTGGTGTCAGGATTTAATAATTGTCGCCCACCGATGACGTATGTTGACTAATTTGTTTTTGTTGCTCATAAACATATTATTCACATCACTCTGAGGTGTTTGCTTTTTGTTTGAGGTTTCTATGATGATTTTAAGTATTTTATTTAAATAAAACAAACAAAAAATCGCCTCAGGACATTTGCGAAAGACCCGATTTCAAGTGCACAGTCACGTATGGTGTATTCTATGGTATTGCATATTAATATAGACTACATGGGCTATGCATGTAAGTGTTTTCAGATTGAAATTCCAATATTCCTGGAATTTATTGCAAATTTTGTTTTTCTTGGTTTCTTAGGATTCAATAATTGTCGCCCACCGATGACGTATGTTGACTAATTTGTTTTTGTTGCTCATAAACATATTCTTTACAACACTCTGAAGTGTTTGCTTTTTATTTGAGGTTCCTATCTTAATTCTAAGTATTTTATTTGATTTTTCTAAAAATCTGCCGTAGGACGGGTTTGCAAAAGGCCAGATTTCGAGTGTCCAGTCAAGTATAGTGTAGTCTATGCCATAACATAACTGCAAACTAACCTAACAACCTTAATCTAACCATAACTTAACCTAACTTAACCAACATAACATAACTTCAAAGACGTTTTGCGAGGTAGATAATGGTAAGCACCCTTTAAAACCTTCACAGATGTGTTGAGTACACTATGTATAGTATGTAAGACTTCATGTATATAATAAAGAGGTGGAGCAGTAGTTGTAAAGAAATACCTCTTATTTTTATATGTCTAATCTGTAGCGCCTATAGGCTTTCCCTGGTTAGGTTAGATTTGGGTAAAACTTTACTTTTACATCCAGCCAAAAAACCTTACATTCCCACATGTCCTCATGTTTATTGGGAGAAGATGGGGAATGGGGATATCTTATTAACTATTTATTTGGGACGATAATGAGTGTCAGAATCATTTGTGTATATCAATGTAGAGTAGAGCTTCCCCTTAACCAAAATAAACTTTGGGGATATCTTATTTAACTATCCATATGCTACGGTTATACATATTTTTGCAAACATTTATGCAGAATTTTTGTACCATTTAATCTCTTTCACGTACAAGTAAATTGTTTTTTTGGGAGTATATATCAAAATTCAAAGAAAATAAATAATCCGGTTAGAGGCTGCTGTTATATCACCTTCGTTTCTGGTATTCGTCACCATTATTATACAATTTTAAGCCTACAGTAGTATTTCTGAAACATTTTTCTACCACTTAATATCTTTCTCGTATATATACACTGTTTTTATTGGAGGTATATATTAATAATAATTCCGAGAAGAGGCTGCTGTTATATATCTCCTTTGCTTTTGATATTCATCACCACTATTATACAATTCTGTGCCTACAGTAACATTTCTACAATATTTCTCTACCGCTTACTATCTTCCTCGTATATATACACTGTTTTATTGGAGGTATATATCAATATTAACTTCTGAGAAGAGGCTGGCTCAGGCTGGTGTAAAAAACCCGCGAACGAGTGTCGTCTGCTATAACCCACTTCCCAAATCAGATTCGACGGATTCAGGAATCTGTTACAGATCTCGGGTTAAGATGGTAAATAGAACACGATTTCGCGGCTAAGCCCCGCCCAGAGCGGCCAAGCCCCCACCCAGATTCAGTGATCTGAAACGGATTCACGCAAATAGAAGAGGCCTTAACATTATGTGAAGTGTTGCAATACAGAACATATAAATTATTACTAATACTGTGTGAGTAAGTCTGCCTCACATCACACTCACCATGAATAAGAGCAATAGTTAAATAGCAGCAGCAGTGTAACAAAGACCAAAAAAGTAGGATGGGGTATACAAAGTAGTGATGGGCGTTCCGGCTCTTTTCCGAGAACCGAGTCTTTTGTTCTCGTTCACTCAAAAGAGCCGGCTCTTCCGGCTCCCAAACGGCTCTTTCAGCTCTCAAATACTTTTTTTTTAAGTAGTTCCACATATTCTGTTTATAGTCTTTATAATTTAGAAGAAATTTCTTAGGATAACTTTGCTAG
>JAXIVD010000150.1:175000-180000 GCA_036785275.1 Cancer borealis | reverse complement strand
TGGTCTGCTCACCATAACACCATAAATGTAAGTGGATATAACTGGTCTGCTCACCATAACACTATGAATGTAAGTTGATATAACTGGTCTGCTCATCATAACACCATGAATGTAAGTGGATATAACTGGTTTGCTCACCATAACACCATGAATGTAAGTGGATATAACTGATCTGCTCATCATAACACCATGAATGTAAGTGGATATAACTGGTCTGCTTTTCGTCGCTGGTTATTGCAACGTTTTCGTGTTCTGTTAGTCAACTTTTATACTTTGGTCACGGGGTTACAGAACACTAATTTCTAAAATGACTTTCATTAAAAATCTTTCCTTTTTCTATATTTTAATTAACAGAAAATCTTTCCTTGCTCCTTCTGTTACATAATAACATCATCTTATCCCTTTGCTTTGACACATATAATCAGGCACATAAGTAATTCCTCTAGGAGCTATAACATATTCATAATTGTGGAGCAACACAATATAAGTCATTTTGGAGCAACATATAATACGTAATCATGGAGCAACTCATAATAAAGTTAATCAAAAGGCATACACATCATACATCATAAATCCTACATAAAATATCCTTGCACTAAACATCCTAAGGCTGCTTTTAAGATTGCGTTAGAAGAGAGCTTCTACTTACCCCAAATATTAGTAGCCCCATTGTGAGCTGAGCTGTATGAACCTCCTCAGGGGTGAGCCAGAGTCTATCTGCCTCTAATGCAGTCTCTCTGATTTTCAAAATCTTGGTAGTTACCTATTTTCTCCAGTCACAGCGACTGCGAGTTCCTAACTTTCAAAATGTAAGGCTATGTCTCTTAAGCAATTTTCATAAAATTCTGTCTCTTTCGATTCCATAAAATTTACTTCTACAACGGCTGGCACTCAACCGACTTTTCCCTTGTGCCTTTCCTCACCGTTCGTCAAAGACACTTGAAACTTTCTCTTTCTTCCCTCCGTGCCCAACATCTGGTTTATGGCTAAGGGGTCCCTCTGGCACCCTCTGACCCTCTCTGTTTATCTCTGTTTATCCTTTGTACAACACAACTTTGTGTGTCGACTCACGACATGCTCATCATAACGCCATGAATGTAAGTGGATATAACTGGTCTGTTCATCATAACACCATGAATGTAAGTGGATATAACTGGTCTGCTCATCATAACACCATGAATGTAAGTGGATATAACTGGTCTGCTCATCATAACGCCATGAATGTAAGTGGATATAACTGGTCTGCTCACCATAACACCATGAATGTAAGTGGAATAGTGGATATAAGGCGTTTACATATAATGTCAAGACCACTTGCCAAGATGCAATGACTAGGCAAATTCTGACCAACACATCGCAAACACTTTCAAGATACAAATTTCTGCATTTGCGACTGTTTGGCCTCTGGTCATGTAACCAATCACAATTCATTCAACTTCAGAACTTCATTTATGAAGACACTCAACGGGATAATATTTCGATTAAATAAGAGGAAAGTAAGACGTTCAAGACCATAACAGTTGTAGAAAATTATAAGATTTATATTATATATGTTGTTTTTGATATAAAAGTTAACCAAAAACAAGCATAAAGCTTGAAATATATTAGGGAAGTATTGAAAATAACGAAATGTGGGCCCTCTGCGTGGGAGAGGCGAAGTACAGGAGCAAAGGAGGGTGGGTGTTTACCTGACAAATTATGAATACGGCGCCAGACTGAAACAATGGAAGTAGAGGAAGTCAAGGTAGACACATAAGCACGCCAGCTGTTGGACTGAGCCAATCTAGTGGTCCGGCGGAACCTAGCCGAGGCACGTTTGAAGTTAACAAAGGCCAGGAGCTGGCTGGGAGTGTCCCGTTTACATCAGTAACTACTCCAGGCCGCTCGTTTCAAGCGAAAGGTGGTAGTGCAGGCAGGGTTCCACCAGGGAACACACTTGGAGGTAAAGGGGCGGGAAGTCTGAGGGATGGAAACAAAAGCAGCAGCGAGGACGGACATGGTAAAGTAGATCAACATATCAGAAGAGGAGGAAAAATCAGAAGAGGCGGAGGGCAGACAGTGAGGCAAAAGCACGCCAGTCTGCCCTACCAAAGCACCAGCGAGGGGGACTGGGAAGAGGGATGTAGGAAGTAGGCGAAAGAAGAAGCGGGAAATGATCACTACAGGGATTGTGGTCAAGAACCGACCAGTGGAGATCTAGCAGTAGGTCAGGGGAACAGAGGGCGAGGTCGAGGCAGGAGAAAGTCTGGGTGCGGAGGTCAAAGTGTGTGGGGGCGGCAGTATTAAGGATAGCAAGGTCAAAGTCTTTAAGGAAAAGGTCAAGGAAGCAGCCACGAGAGGTGACCACAGAATTCTCCCAAAGGGTGTGGCGACAATTAAAATCACCAACCGCAAGGAGGGGGGAAGGGAGGTTAGAGAAAAGGGAGCGGAGAGCATCAAAATCGAGAGGCTGGGAAGGAGAAAGGTAAAGGGAAACGAGACACCCAACGGCGGAGGTAGATACGAAGGACCGTACAGGGAAGTGTAGTAGGGATAGAAGCAACAGACTAGTGAAGAAGGATAGCAGAAGAAGAGATAGAGTGCAGGGAGGAAAAAAAGCAGTGCTGGGGCTAGTAAGGCTAGTAAGGAACGTTTTCTGAAGGCAGAGGACCATGGGGGCATAAGAGGAAATGAGTTGGCAAGGATCCTGTTGATGGGCACGAAAACCACGAATATTTCACTGAAGAACAGACATGATCAATAGGGAATAAGAATCGGAATGGGGGAAAGTGAGGGAGGAGCGTTCGCAGGAGGTAAAGGACTGGGGTCCATATCCATGAGAAGCATGGGAGAAGGAAGAGGGTCAGGAGCGGGTGAGGTAGGGGGAGAGGGAGAAGGTTGAGAGGGGAGATCGATACGGGAGTAGCCAGGTGGTAGGGAAAGAGAGAGGAGAGATCGGGCAGCAGAGGAAGGGCAGATGAAGGGGACTGCCCCGAAGAACAGGCGGGGTAAGACAAGGGGGGGGAGGGGAGAGTAAAGCAGGGAAGGGGGAGAGGGCGGAGCGCCGGGGGCAGAGGGGGAAGAAGGGGGTTGGGAAGGGGAGACAGCAGAGGAAGAAGGTGGAGGAGGGGGAGTCGAGGTAGGAGGGAGGTGCTTGGGAGGGGGGTGAACGGAAGCCACGACCTGGATAGGAGCAGCCGGGAGAGAAGGAGACAAGGCGGTAGGAGGTGAGGACAAGAGAGCTGTGTTCTTTATGAACGCGACGATGGCATCGAGGGTATCACCCTCGGAAAGAGCCGTCGAGGAAGGTGCAGGGCGAGTCTTTTTAGAGAGGTTGGGAGGGGGCGAAGAGATCAAGGCGGGAGCAGGAGAGGCTGTTGGTGGGGGAGGGGAGACCAAAGCCTCAGAGCGGTGTTGTCGCTTGGTAGAGTGGAAATGCTGGGGGCGTGGGGAGGGAGGTACAGGTGTACAGGTGGTGGTGGAGGTAGGAGTATCAGCAAAAGAATTAGAGCAGGAGATGGAGGATGGAGGGGGGGAGAGGGAGAAGGAAGAGGAGAGGGGTGGGTGGAAGGAGGGATAGGGGAGGGAGGCCGAGGACCAGGATGGGAAGAAGAGGATGTGGCTGGAGAGTGAGGGACAGAGACATGGCGAGAAGGGGTGAAGCCTAGGTGACGTGCTTTCTGACAAGCCTCACATAATGTGAGACCGTCACGGAAGCGAATACTAGCGACCTCAGCCTCAAACTTATATGCTGGGCAGCCGCGGTAGAGAGCACCACAATTGTAGCAGCACCGGGTAGTGACAGGGCATTGATCAGCAAAAGGGGCTGAGCGCTGCCGCCAGGGACGGGGTACCTTGTCCCCCACAGGACTACCTGGTTTAAAAGGCAGCCCTTATGGCACCGAAAGTTTGCCCCGCAGCAGCGAGCAAAGACCCCGGCCTCGATGCCTACCGGCCCAGGCACCCTCCAGCCAACACAGGACAGCCCACAATAGGCAATCCCCTTGGCAGGTGGCACCAGTGACCCACACCAGCCTAGGGTCAGGATCATCTTGTCGGCTCTCATGGACACACAAGTCCCTCCACCACGTCAAGGTAGATCCCACAGGAGGGCCATGAATGTAAGTGGATATAACTGGTCTGCTCACCATAAAACCATGAATGTAAGTGGATATAACTGGTCTGCTCACCATAACACCATGAATGTAAGTGGATATAACTGGTCTGCTCACCATAACACCATGAATGTAAGTGGATATAACTGGTCTGCTCACCATAACACCATGAATGTAAGTGGATATAACTGGTCTGCTCACCATAACACCATGAATGTAAGCGGATATAACTGGTCTGCTCACCATAACACCATGAATGTAAGTGGATATAACTGGTCTATTCACCATAACACCATGAATGTAAGTGGATATAGCTGGTCTGCTCACCATAACACCATGAATGTAAGTGGATATAAGGTTTTGAAACACAGACGGTGTTATTGTAAGTTGAATGTTATGAGGCAGAGGATGGGAAAGGAAGTGAGACATTAATGAAAGGTTTTGAAACACAGAGGGTGTTATTGTAAGTTGAATGTGATGTGGCAGAGGATAGGAAAGGAAGTGAGACATCAATGAAAGGTTTTGAAACACAGAGGGTGTTATTGAAAGTTGAATGTGATGAGGCAGAGGATGGGAAAGGAAGTGAGACATCAATGAAAGGTCTTGAAACACAAAGGACGTTATTGTAAGTTGAATGTGATGAGGCAGAGGATGGGAAAGGAAGTGAGACATCAATGAAAGGTTTTGAAACACAGAGGATGTTATTGTAAGTTGAATGAGATGAGGCAGAGGATGGGAAAGGAAGTGAGACATCAATGAAAGGTTTTGAAACACAGAGGGTGTTATTGTAAGTTGAATGTAATGAGGCAGAGGATGGGAAAGGAAGTGAGACATCAATGAAAGGTTTTGAAACACAGAGGGTGTTATTGTAAGTTGAATGTAATGAGGCAGAGGATGGGAAAGGAA
>JAXIVD010000150.1:0-170000 GCA_036785275.1 Cancer borealis | reverse complement strand
GAATTTTGGATATAACTACTACCTACAGTACTACCTACTACCTACAGTACTACTTGACATAACCGAACCACACTGTACCTGACCAAACCTTACATAACCTAACGAATGTCGTATCCTCATAGTGCTCCCTTATAGATACGGCACGTGCCTAACTTTTGGGTAAAAAGCTTTTATAAATCAACCAAACTGGGTAAAGATTCGTAAGATGACCCATTTGATATCTTGTTACCTTTACAATGCATAGAGGTGATTACAACACAATTAATACCCACCTGAATTCCATTGACTGGGACTTTTAATTTGCTTACCTCAATGTATATGAAATGTTTTCCAAAATTTTCCAAATACTTTCACCAATCATTGATAATTTTATTCCAGCTAGGCTCATAATTCCTCATCCATCCCTCCTTGGCCTGTGAAACCCCCTTCTATCCTTAAAAGACAGAGAAGTACTGCATGGTCTCATTATAAGCTTATGCGTGCCATCCATGGCAGAAACTCTGATATCACTGCTGATGCCTTATCAATTTTCTCGATATCAATCACCAGTTCCGCAATTTTTCTATTACTTGTCAAACTAACCGTGAATCTAGTTTGGTCGATCAACTAACATCAAATCCCAAAGTTTTTCACTCATATATTTGCCACAAGAAGGTTGGTAGACCTGGTATAGACCCTCTAAGATCTTCATCTGGCTTGGTGATTGGTGATCCTTATGCAATGGCTGAATTCTTTGCCTCATCCTTTGCTTCAGTATACTCAACTACATCCCCTGATACACCTGCCCCACATCAAACTACTAATATAATTGCTCCTGATCTGGATACCTGCCTGAATGATGTCATCCACGCCATTGACACTCTTGATGGATCCTCTTCCATGGGCCCTGACGACATTCATCCAATTTTTCTAAAATCATGTTCTTCATGATCCCCTACTACTAATCTTTCAAACTTCTTATACTTTCGGATCCCTCCCTCAAATTTGGAATGAGTCACTGGTTGTCCCAATATACAAGAAAGGATCACATTATGACCTTACCAACCTATCTCCCTAACATATATTTGTGTAAAATCACTACAGCGTATCATAACCAAGTTTATTTACGAATATGCTGACTCTAATCACCTATTTAATAATGACCAATTTGGCTTTAAGCCCAGATCACCTGAGGACCAGCTCATCCTAACTTACAATGACATAACCCTTTGGCTGGATAAGGGTTTTAATGTAGACCTCATTCTTTTCGACTTCTCCAAGGCATTTGATGTGGGGTGTCATGACATATTAATAACCAAGCTTTACTCTTTGGGCATCAGAGGGAGACTCCTTGACTGGATTACAGACTTCCTCCATGAGCGGAAAATGAAGGTTATTGCCAGCCACTGCGCAAGTGAAGTAAGAAATATACGCAGTGGTGTTCCCTAAGGCTCTGTCCTGGGTCCTCTTCTATTTCTCTTTTATGTCAACTTTCTAATCAATGATATTGTCTCCACAAAAATTTTCGTGGATGATCTCAAACTATATATTAAAATCAATACTGCTAATAACTTAGACCATATCTCTGACCTTCACACTTGCCAAACCGATTTTAATACCTTGGCAGCAGTCTCAAGATCCTGGGGCTCTCAATGAACACAATGAAATGTGCTGTATTAAGGTTTCAACTAGGGGTGGGCAAGAATCGGTAATTTGAGTATTCACGATTCCGAATACCGAAGCCCACGGAATCGTTGGAATCGATTCCGCAGGTTAGCTCCGCCCACTCGGGACTCACTCACTCACTCAGAGCGGGGAGAGGTATTCAGTATTCATTAAGGGTGTTCATTTGCAAAGCGTAGCGATTCCGGCAACCAGTATTCGTTTCGGCCGGTGGCCACGCGGGACGATACCAGTGAGGGTATTCGTTTGCAAAGCTTAGCGATTCCGGCAACCAGTATTCATTCTGGCCGGTGGCTGGACGCCGTAGAGAGTATTCTCGGCATACACACACCTTTTTGACAGTCTCAATAAGATCAGTATGAATATTCTAAAAAAAATTATTTTACTTTTAATGACACGGAGGGTTAATGTACAACAAGGAAATATCAAACCATGAAAATTATTCATATATAATTTACTAAGCATATATGGTGCTGCGCGACACAAGTTTCCCCCTGAAGACGGCTTGACTGAGGTGCGGTGGGGATGGCAACTCCATATATATATATATATATATATATATATATATATATATATATATATATATATATATATATATATATATATATATATATATATATATACTGCCAGGCGCACTGGCAACCCACTTCATACGTCACAAGGTGTCGACCAATCAAATGTCCCGACTGGGAATCGGAAGAGGCAAGTATTCATTTAAGTATGGAATCGATTCCACTCACCGGAATCGATTCCAGTAACTCATTAGTGGAATCGCCAGAATCGATTCCGGCCCGGCCTTAGTTTCAACGTACCCCAGCTAATTGGGTAGATCTGGGCCACAATGGGGAGTTATTTTTAAATAAGAACATAAGAACATAAGAAATTAGGAGACTGCAAGAGGCCAGTTAATGACCTATACGAGGCAGTTCCTTGTCCCCCACCCTTGGAATAATCCAATATTTAGCCATCCCACCTGTCATCCCTATCCATACTCTGATCCAGCCGTCTTTTAAAGCTACCTATTGACTCAGCACTTACTACGTGTCTATCCAGCCTATTCCAATCGTTCACGACTCTGTTTGTGAACCAATATCTACCTATGTCTGTCCTGAATCCAAGTTTTTCTAGCTTGTACCCATTTCCACGCGTCCTATCCTGGCTACTAAATTCTAAAACCTGATCAATGTTTCCCTTATTAATTCCTTTTACCCATTTGAAAATGCCTGACATGACATCCCTATTCCCATACAGGAGTCCTCTTCAGACCTCGGCATATTAATTCATACCTCCCTCAAATTCCACCAACATATTTTTAATATTGTCCACAAGGCAGGAGGTCTATCTCAAAGCATACTAAAATCAACTGTTAACTGTGATTCATCCTTCATACTGCCCCTTTACATCACCCACATCAGACCCATTCTTGAATACTCCTCCTCTCTCTGGAACCTGACTTCTCGAATCCGTGCAGCGTCGCTAGACCAGGGCTATTCACGCCCCACGGACCAGAAACTTTATCTTATCTTGACACACTAAAATCTCTCAATTTATTCTCTGTCAAAGGTAGGCTACTTCGCCATGAATTGATTCTCTACTGGAAAATCTTTCATGGACAGTCTCTCTAACCCCTGATAAAATTTTCCCTCGTCCTGTCCACAACTTTAACACCAGAAGCCATCAATTCTAAATATCTCATTCCAGATGTAAACTTGATATCAGGAGGAAGTTTTTTTTAGCATGAGGTGGGTTTGCCTGTGGAACTCCCTACCAGACTCCATGGTGTCTAGTCCCTCGCTGGAACAATTTAAATCCTCCCTGGCCACTCATTTTGGGTGATCTCTTCCACTATGCCTGATACCAACCGTGGAAAATCTTAAGAACAACTCCAAATCGATTGTGAATATTATGTACTTTCGAGAAGCATAGATAGAGTACTTAAGTGTCTGTGAAGGTTTTAATGATTGCTCGTTGATATTAAGCTCACAATACAATGTTATGTTATGTTATGTTAGGGGATCTAGGTTAGGCTTGGTTGCGTTGGAATAGTGTCCTGGGGGGGTCGCAGCCCCTCCGGCTAGGTTATGATAGGTTAGGTCAGGTTATGCTAGGTTAAGTTTTTATGATGTGATTTTTTTGATTTCCGGCACATACTTTCCCCAAATATGGCCGCTTTTGTCCTTAGACTTTTTTTTTCGGCTCACCGTATCTCGTCTATTATGGCCTCCCCCATCCAAAAACCCCGCTTTCCCGACATGTTCCTAAGCTTGTTGGGGAGAGGGGGGGCTGCGCCCCCTCTGGACCCCCACAGGACATTATTCCAACGTAACCAAACCTAACCTAGACACCCTAACATAACATAACCCTAACATTGTATTGCTTAATATCAACGAGCGATCAATAAAACCTTCACAGACACTTAAGTACTCTATCTATGCTTTTCGAAAGTACATAATATTCACAATCGATTTGGAGTTGTATTTCTTAAGAATTACCCCAACCGCCCATTCTGTCACACCCCCACCCATCCCCAACATTGACTTAGTATAAATTACAACTAGCTGCTTATGGTACACCTTCCAGCCTATACTTTTCATAAAATTATTGATCTATTATACCACAACACTTTGGGCTGGCGCACCAGCAGTGTATGGCTTCTGTGACCTCTCCCCTCCCATGGGTAGAGTCAGGAAGCCCACCCGGTAAGAATACCAGGTAAGAATCCAGCTGGTCTGGGAATCTGGTAAATGTTGAATACCAAATAAACAGTATCAAAATAAATTTCTAACATAACTAAGTGCATATTGAATCAATCTGTTAATTGTTTAACCTTTAGTTAACCAGGTGAGTAAACCAGCACGTCACACATTAATAAGTGCCTAAAATACCCCTTAGAACCCTTAGTTACCCTTACCAGCACATCACACTTTAATAAGACCCTTAAATAACCCTTAGTTACCTTATTGTCCTTATCAACACCACTTCTTGGGAATTGGATGGGGCTGTGCAGGCTATGACGCCACAACCTCTTGTCTAGTGGCCCCAAAGTGCTGGTTGCAGGTGAGTGAGTGGATCAGATTGTGTTGAGTTGACCTGACCTTTGGAGGAAGGTCCTGGTGTGTTTGAGTACCTTGAAGGCCAGGCCAGGGTGTTGAGAATTACCAGCATGCCAAACACACTGATCGATATTCTTCTTCTTCTTCTTGGGAATTTGATGGGCCGTGCAGGCTGTGGTGCCACAGCCTCTAGTGCCCCAAAAGTGCAGGTTGCAGATGAATGAGTGGATCAGATCCTGTTGAGTTGACCTGTCCTTTGGAGGAAGATTCTGGTGTGTTTGAGTACTTTGAAGGCCAGGCCAGGGTCTTGAGAGCCACCTAAGAGGTCTGTTATTGTTGGTCTGCGGAGGTGGAGAGACGACAGTGAGTGAAGGAGTGTCATGCGGTGGGAGTGGTGACGAGGACAGTGAAGGAGGAGGTGTTCTGGGGTGTCTGGTTGTGTAGGGCACCAAGGGTAGTGGGGGTCATCAGTCATGCCCAGCTTGTGTAGGTGGGAGTTTAGGCGGCTGTGTCCAATTCTTAATCTGGTGACGGCAGTGTCAAGGGCACGGCTGGGGGAGTAGGTCCACCAGTGGTGTCGTGTGTCTTGTCTAATGCGTCCAAGTGAGGTGTACTGTAGGGCGTTAGTCAGGTCTGTGTCCCAGTGTAGTCTACAGGCTGTGTGGAAGTTAGTCAGTGAGTCAGTCTGGTCAGTGGGGAGGTGTATGGGGAAGGGGTGGGAGTGTGCCTCCGCTGCCGCTCTATCGGCCACTGTGTTACCCATGATGCCGACGTGTGAGGGGACCCACTGAAGGTGAATGGAGAAGAAGATAGTTGGAGAAGAAAGTGGTGAATGGTGAAGCAGAGGGAGTGGTGTGTTTTGGGGCGGTGGTGCCGGATGAGTTGGAGGGCTGAGAGGGAGTCTGAGAAGAGAGTGACTGAGCAAGGGGAGGTGAGTGTGGTGGCAAACCTGAGGCCCTCTCTGATGGCAAAGAGTTCTGCCGTCAGAATGGAGGCAGAGGCCGGAAGCCTCCAAGGCAGTGGCAGTGGAACGTACTGGGACATACATAGCAGCTCCAACAGAGGGAGGTGTTGGGAGGCGGGAGCTGTCAGTGTATATGTGGAGGGAGTTGTGGTAATTAGTGTGCAGGAGGTTGTTGAAAATTATCCTGCCCTGCACCGGACAGTGTGCCTTTGACCATTGTGTGTCTGTGTGCAGTGTCAAGGATATTAAGGAGGAGAGGGGAAACCAAGGGCCCAAAGGGGAAGTCTTCTCGAGAGTGAGAAAGTAAGGGGGGGTCACCTGGAGGGAGGCAAAGAAGGAGAGGGCTCTTTCTACAAATGGTGTGTGGGCTTGATATGGTAGGGGGCCAAGAAGTGGTGCCCTACTCTGTCGGAGGAGGAGGGCGTGGCAGCTGGGGGAGGATGCAAGTTTGGTGTAGGTGCGGACAAGGAGGGTGGAGCGTCGGTGTGACAGTGAGGATAGGGAGGATTCTGCCTGAAGGGCTGTGACTGGGGAGGACCTGAAAGCTCCCAGGGCTATACGCATGGCTGTGTTTTGAATGACATCCAATTTATGGAGAAGTGAAGGTGAAGCCGCCCCATAAACCTCACATCCGTAGTCTAAGCGACTCCGGATATAGGCACAATAGAAACGGAGGAGGGTAGCCTGTCCGCACCCCACTTGACCCCTGCAAGGGACTTCATTAAGTTTAGTCTTTTAAGGAACGAGGTCACCAGGTAGTGTATGTGACGGCCCCAGGTTAGACGGGGGCCGTCCACTACTATGCCTAGAAACTTATATTGGGTTTTGAAGGGAATGGGTGAACCTTTGATGGTGACCACAGATATGTTGGGTATTCGCCTTCTGGTGAAGCACAGAAGGCTAGACTTCTGGGCACTCATCGTTAGGCCCCAACGTGATGTCCAAGAGTCTATGGCATCAAGCCCACGTTGAAGGTTAAGTTGAGCCTCCTGGATAGTGGAAGCAGAGCAAAGGAGGGAGATGTCATCAGCATATAAGAGTGCATGTGTGCATGGAGAAGAGGGAAAGTCTGAAAGTAAAACATTGAAAAGGAGAGGACTGAGAGGAGAACCCTGTGGGACACCTCTGATGACTGGGTAAGACCTAGAGTAGGAGTTACCTATCACCAGAGAGAAGGACCTGGAAGACAGGAAGGACTGAACCCAATTGAGTGGGGAACCATTGAGTCCCAGGCAGGAAAGTTTTTCAATAATGGCATTATGTGAAGAGGAGTCAAAAGCTCCTTTGAGGTCAAGAAAAGCTACCAGAGCGAATTACTTGTGGTTATGAAGCTACAGACATCATCATGACGCGGATGGTTTGCCTCGTACTTTTCTGGTGGGTGCTGCAGACCTGTTTTATGAGTGGGGCCGCTGTGTCTACCCGGACTGATGAGGCGCCATATGTAAACAAACAGCAGGAACGACTGATTTATAGCAAGGATACTCTGCTGGCGTTGACGAAGTCTAGCACTGTTGAAACAATTACTGTGACTGTGCCAGATGTTGTGAAAAGGAATGTGTTACAACAAGAAGGAAAAAGTAGAAATGGTAAAAAGAGGGGAAGGCGTGGTGGTGTGAGGGTGAGGTGCAGACGACGCGGTGCTAGACTCCCTCTCCCTATGTGTGTAACAGGAAATGTTCGATCAATCAGGAACAAGATTGATGAACTTAGTGCTCTGTGCAAGTGGAATTATGCATACAGAGAGGCATCAATCATCTGTCTGACAGAAACTTGGTTAAATGGTGATAACGACCCCGACTCAGCATACCAGATTGATGGGTATCAATTAATAAGAAGCGATAGATCCCCAGACTCAGGAAAACATGCTGGTGGTGGAGTGTGTGCTTATATAAATAACAGATGGTGTAAGGATATAACTATGATTGAAAAAGTATGTAATGATTGCATTGAATACATGATACTTTCCGTGAGACCTTACTATCTACCAAGAGAATTTAATAAGATTTTTATAATAGTTGTTTATATTCCTCCAAACGTTAATATAAAAAATGCAGAAAGTTTATTATATGATGCTGTGTGCAAGATTGAAAACATGTCACCCGAAGCTGTTAAATTAATAACAGGTGATTTCAATGGTTCTAAGTTTAAGAATTACGTTCCTCATTATCATCAGTATATTGACTGCTACAAGGGAGGAGAAATTATTAGATCATTATTACTGTAACATAAGAAACAACTATAAGGCAAACAAATTGAAGCCCCTTGGTTTGTCAGACCATGCTATGTGTCTCTTAACACCTATTTATAGACAAAAATTGAAAACTTGTAAGCCTGTCATTAAGAAAATATATGAGTGGGATGACAGAGTGAGTGATACTCTTAGGGGCTGCATGGAAATGACAGAATGGGATATACTGTATGATGAAAATGTTAGTATTGATGAAAATGTGGATGTCTTAAATTGTTACTTATCTTTTTGTGTGAAAAACATTTTGCCTGTCAAAAGTGTTAGGTGCTACCCTAATAATAAGCCCTGGTTTACAACAGAGTTGAAAAAATTGCTACACGAGAAAAGACTATCTGTGGTTCGAAATGATCGAGTAAATCTAAAAATCATTCAGAAGAAAGTTGATGATACAATTAGTTTGGAAAAAGAAAAATACAAGAAAAAAATGGAAAATTGGTTTAAGAAAGATACAAAGGCTGCTTGGCAAGGTTTGCACAACATCACTGGGATGACAAAGAAATCAGTGTCTTCAGACATAACAAATATAAAAGATTATTGCAATTAATTAAATAAGTTTTATTGTAGATTTGATGTCCAAGATTATTCTGTAGAACAGAACAGCCTTTTTGAGCTTTTATGTAACAAGGAATATGAGAAATTTACTGTAACGCATGAGGATTTACTAGAAAGTTTGAAGAGTTAAGAACAATACAGCGTCAGGGCCTGACAGAGTAAATGCTAAAGTTGTAAACACTTGTAAATATGAGTTGGCTCCAATTTTATGTAGGATTTTCCAGAGTTCTCTGGATAAATCTTATATACCTAAATTGTGGAAGACATCTGAAATTATTCCTGTTCCAAAACATCAAACACCTAAAGGTTATAATGATTAGCTTTGACATTTATATTTATGAAATGTTTAGAAAGCGTTGTTAAAAATTTTTTGTATTTTGAAGTGAAAGACCAAATGGATGTATACCAATTTGCCTATAAGAAGGATAGGTGCGTGGAAGATGCTACACTATCTATTACAAATTATATACTTAAATTTTTGGAAAATGTAAACAATAAATCCAGTAAGCACTTTGCTAAAGTATTGTTTGTTGATTTTTCAAGCGCTTTCAACACTATACAGCCTCACATGCTAATGGAAAAACTCATAGGTCTTAACATGAATCCATCACTTGTTCTGTGGATACGTGAGTTTTTGGTAGGAAGAGTGCAATATGTAAAACTTAAAGAACAAACCTCTGACTTAATTGTAACAAATACAGGTGCGCCTCAGGGTTGCGTTTTGTCACCCCTATTGTTTTCATTATACACAAATGATTGCAGAAGTAGAAATGACTGTAGTAAGATATTCAAATATGCAGATGACACTGCCATAGTTTCTCTTTGTGTAAATAATGATGTTATGTATAGACGAGAAGTTAACAGTTTCAGTACATGGTGTAAGGATAATTTTTTAGAACTTAATGTTAAGAAAACTAAGGAAATGATTATTGATTTTAGTAAGACTCCAGTACAACATGAACCTTTGATAATTAATGAAGGAACTGTTGAAATAGTAGAAGAATACAAATATTTAGGAACGATTATAGACAACAAATTAAAATTTTCCTCTCACATAGATAGTATATATAAGAAAGTAAATTCAAGGATGTTTTTTGTTAGAAAACTTTGTAATTTAAATGTAAGTAATAAAATAATGGATTTGTTTTACAGAAGTATACTACGGTCAGTATTTTCATTTGCTATATATTGCTGGTACGGAAACAGTACTTTGGAATCTAAAGGTAAAATAAGCAAGGTGATAAAGAAATATAGCCGATTAAATGTCAAAAATACAAAATCATTGTTAGAAATATATAAATGAGCGGTTACTCAGAGGAGCAATGTTATAATAAATGATCCCAGTCACCCATTGCACTCATGTTATGAAATGTTACCATCTGGCAGAAGGTGGAGATCTGTGCAGGGCTGAACTTATCAGTATAGGGAGTCATATATTCCATCAAGTATCAGGATATTGAATAGTACTTAACTGTCCAAAAGAAGGTGGCACACAGGAATATCAGCAATGTATGTTTTAATGTATGTTTTATGTATTATATGATTAGGAATTGTATAGATGATAGTGTTACTCATTTTTAAGGAGAGACCCGAAGCATGCTGGGCCTGTGAAGGTGCCGTACGAGGCTCAAGGCATGCACTACCCTGTGAGGACAGGGGCTGCTGGGCTGCTGGCTGTGTGGCATGGGGCTGAAGCTCAGGCTGGGGAGGTGTGGGTTGAGGTGGGGGAGGGATGGGTTGAAGCAGGCAAGGAGCAGGATGAGGTGGGATAGGAGTGGGTTGGGGTAGAGGGCGAGGTGGTAGGGGTGTGGGGAGAAGGAGTACCTTCTGTAAATGGGTATCCCTCCTAGGAGAGCCGGGGCAAGAGGGGGGTTTTGGCCGACGCCTGGGAGAGCGACGGCCCCTCTGGGATTTGGGTGTTTGAGGTGTGCATAGGTTAGTGGATGGGCGTTGAGGGGTGGAGCAGTCCTGGGCAACCAAAAGAATTACTGTGACCTTAGGGCTAAGTGGCTTGGGAGGGGCTGATTGTGGGGCAGGTGCAGGTGGGGGTGCCTGAGGAGGTGTTGTATTCTCCTCTGGTGAGGAGGTTGGTCTAAAGGACCCTGGGCGGATGCCCCTCAGCTTACGCTTAACCTCCGTTATAGTGTGGTCAGGCTCATGTTGGAGCTGTTGTAGTTGCAGTGCCTGGAGGTATGCCGGGCACTGCCTATAGGTGGAGCGGTGGTTGCCATCACAGAAAAAGCATGCTTCAGGCCGGGCACAAGCCTCGGCGTCATGGTAACCACTGCACCTCCCACAGTGGTTTTTGCCGTTGCAGGAGGCGTTGCCATGGCCAAACAGAAGGCAGCGGGTGCACTTAAGGACAGGGAGGGTGTGGGGCCTAACACGGTACACTGCAGAGTTTAGGGCAATCCTATCAGGGAGGGCCCCTCTAAACTTAATACGAATGGCCATATTGGCCATCGTCTGCCCTTCCCTGACAAAAGCTGGGAGTCTAAAAACGTCTATGATTTGAGTTGGGGCATCATCAAGTATGGTAAGGTTGGTAAGTATGTCCTGTGTGGCCATTTCGGGGGATACTGGGTATATCCTCCCGAACATGTAGGTGGGGTCATCGTCTGTCACAACTCAGCATTTAACAGACCACTCCTCCAGCGTGGTGACCGACTCAGGAGGTTGAGAGAGGTTTTCGAGGTTGGCTACCTCGAATTTTATGCCCCTGCCGCCACCTGTGATGGTTAGGGTCTTCTCAATATATTTTTTGCCAAAGGTATTACTATACTTTATGCCATTAAACAGTCGATGGTTATGGCTACCCTCAGCTTGTTGCTCTTACTATTTACAACATTTTCACTGATTACACTACCTGTCGGAAATGAATAATAACACTGCAATACGTCCGTGAATGTGGTACATTTTTGGACTGTATCTCTAAGTCAACATAAACAAACAAACACTATCAATTGTTTTTAGCACGGGCTTTGGTTTCAAGCATGGGATTGGGTGTTGTTGCTACAGAGGATTATTATATTGTCTATATTTCCTCTGTCCAATGACGTGCCACCACCAATTGCCAGCACCAGCTGCGCCAATCACAGCTTGCTATATGTAATAGTAGGCGTGGCACAGCTAGAAACATAGGTCAGGAGACACTTTTCTCCTCAGTTGTATCATGGCTACCGTTGAAGTTAGGTTGAAGGTTGTGAATTGGATTATTGGCAAATAATCGCTAAATTCCATTCCAAAAACGATTTGATGTACGACTT
Organism: Cancer borealis; assembly: GCA_036785275.1. Lineage (NCBI taxonomy): Eukaryota > Metazoa > Arthropoda > Malacostraca > Decapoda > Cancridae > Cancer > Cancer borealis. The sequence goes on along the minus strand of JAXIVD010000150.1, from coordinate 158,252 downwards.
TCTGAGGGAACACGGCGTCCTACCAACAGGTGTTCAGTGCTATCCTCGTGGAAGACACTGAACTTTATGACACTCGAGTAGAGGATGACCCACAGCCAGGAACTTCAGGCTCTCGTTAAGGTATTGTGAGTTCTGAAATTTTACTTGGTAAATTTGCAATTCAACCAAAAATTAGGTTAGGTTAGGTTACAACAGTATCTGTGGAGGGGTCCAGGGGGACTGTGCCCCCCTTTTAGGATAGGTTAGGATAAATTAGGTTAGGTTAGGTTAAAACAGTGTCACAGGGGGGGGTCCAGGGGGGCCGCAGCCCCCCCGGTTAGGATTGGTTAGGGTAATTTAGGTTAAATCTGGGGAAATTTCCCAAAATCTAGGGAAATTCCCCTAGATTTTTCAAAGGCCATATATCACTCACATATGCCTCCCCCCCAAAAAAAACCCGATTCCCCAGGCTCCCCCAAGCTTGCTGGGGGGTGGGGGGTGGGGGGTGGGGGGAGGGTAGAGATATGGAATATTGGCATAAAGTATAAATTTACCTTGCCAAATATGGAGGAGTAGATTGCCCTGGCCACTTTACCAGGGTGAATAAATCACCTGTTCCCCTCAGCAGGGTGGATGATGATAAATTTAGAAGAAGAGGGTTGGAGTGGTTGAGGTTGGCGTGGGGGCACAGCTCTAGCGTTAGGTGAGGGTGGTGAAGCAGCTACTTGGGTGAAGGAGCAAGCATTGCATTTGGTGGACTTAACTGTACGTTAGTGGGTCTCACCAGACGATGGAGAAAGAGAGCGAGTCCGTTTGAGGACAGTGGTGGTGGCGTCCATGTGGGCGGCAGCAGCTGCCGGCGGGTCACAGCCGTCGTCAGTCAGCATGAGTCCATTTGCCGTTCGTCGGCTGTCGATGCGGCGGGACTCAATACTGCAGTAAATCCTGCACTTGGGCACTTGTAAGGCACCCACCGAACCGTAAATAAGGTTGGGATGGCGTGTGTGGTTGCGGCTGAGAGAGGTAGGTCCATACTCTACCGTGGTTCTAGTGCGACTCCTCGATCGATATTATATAAACAGTTAAACACACACTGCACTACACACCTAAAAGTAAACAGTCAAGATCAAAGTCAAACACACACTAATGATATTGATAATAATAATAATAATAATAATAATAATAATAATAATAATAATAATAATACCAAACACAGTAATAATAGTCATAACAATAAAAAAAATAGTATTATATGAGTAACTGTAACATTTCTGTCATATTAATTCTTCTTCCAGGGAGAATTAAAAACTCACAGAAACTCACAGACGACTCCTGGAAGAGGTTGATTAAGCCTGTGACTTAATCAATTACGCACTCTGAATCTTCAATCTGAATTACAATCTGAATTACGCACTCTGGATCTTGTGGTCATGTGGTCAAACCTGTGATCGAGGCTCCCTTTTGTTGCAGTATAATCCAATCTCTGTTCTTCATCTATCCATACTTTATCTAACTTTCTTTCAAACTCACGAACTGATTCAACATTAACCACACTGACTGGGAGGCTATTCCAATTATTCACAACTCTGTCACAGAAGGAATACTTTCTGATGTCTAATCTTGCTCTTTGCTTGAATATTTCTTTCCATGTCCTCGAGTTTCCAATCTTTCCTGCATCTTAAATAAGCCTTCATATACATCTCTATCGTACACTCCATTAACAATTTTAAAGGTTTCCACCATGTCCCTTCTTGATCTTCTATATGCTAGTGTTGATAGATCTAGTTTCTTCAACCTTTCTTCGTAGGAGAGATCTTTCAGGCTTGGTATCAATTTTGTTGCCCTTCGCTGAACCCTTTCAACAGCCTCCACATCCTTCTTCTTGTAGAGACACCACACCTGATTCGCCACATACAAAGATTTAAATATTTCCTCATCCACGGCAACAAATGTCCTTATTAACCCAGTCATCATGTTTGCTTTATTTATTTTCTCTGTAAAATGTTCATTGAAGTTTAAGGCAATAATAAAACTGATGCTGCTGGGCAAGCTACCCTCCACCTCGGTAGAAACTGTGACCATAATGTATATACACTGACGGACTCATATAGTTAGTCCGTGCTAACCAATGACTTTATGAGATCTCTCTTATACTAGTCATTGGTAATTGTAATTGTAATGTGGGGGGGGGGGGAAATGTGCCAGGCAACAAAGGCCATATGGCACTATTGGGGTAGTAGGGTTGGGTAGCATAGCTAGGTGGGGGGAGGATCGAGTAGGGGTTAGATTAGATGAAGGACGTTAGCGGCACGGAGAAAGGATGTATTCCATTGAAGAACAGACATGATTAGTAGGGAATAAGACTCGGAATGGGGAAGGTGAGGGAGGAGCGTTCGCAGGGGGTAAAGGACCGGGGTCCATATCCATAGGAAGCAAGGAAGAAGGAAGGGGGTCAGGAGCAGGCAAAGTAGGGGGAGAGGGGGAAGGTTGAGAGAGGAGATCGGTGCGGGAGTAGCCAGGTGGTAGGGGAAGAGAGAGGATAGATCGGGTAGCAGAGGAAGGAGGAGGAGGGGCAGACGAAGGGGACTGCACCGAAGAACAGGCGGGGTAAGACGAGGAGGAGAGGGGAGAGTAAAGCGGGGAAGGGGAAGATGGCAGAGCGCCGGGTGCAGAGGGGGGGAAGGGGGACTGGAAGAGGGGTTGAGGAGGGGAGACAACAGAAGGAGAAGGTGGAGGAGGGGGAGTCGGGGTAGGAGGGAGGTGCTTGGGGGGTGGGTGAACAGAGGCCACGATCTGGATAGGAGGGGCCGGGGGAGGAGATGAGGAGGTAGGAGGAGAGGACAATGGAGCCGTGTTCTTTTTTTTTATGAACTCGATGATGGCATCGAGGTTATCATCCTCGGAAGGGGCGGGCGAGGAAGGTGCAGGGCGAGTCTTTTTAGCGAGGTGGAGAGGGGGTGAAGAGATAAAGGCGGGAGCTGGAGAGAGAGTTGGTGGGGGAGAGGAGACCAAAGTTTCAGAGTGGTGTTGTCGTTTGGTGGAGTGGGAGCGCTGAGGGCGTGGAGAGGGAGGGGTAGGAGTACAGATGGTGGTGGAGGTAGGAGTATCAGGGTCAAGGACAGCAAAAGAATTAGAGCAGGAGATGGAGGATGGAGGGTGGGAGGGAGAGAAGGAAGAGGAAAGAGGTAGAGGAGAGGGATGGGTGAAAGAAGGGGTAGGGGAGGAAGGCTGAGGATCGGGGCGGGAAGAAGAGGACGTGGCTGGAAAATAAGGGGAAGAGGCGGAGGCAGCAACATGGTGAGGAGAAGGGGTGAAGCCTAAGCGACGGGCTTTCTGACGAGCCTCACGTAATGTGAGACCGTCACGGAAGCGAATACCAGCGACTTCAGCCTCAAGCTTGTAAGTTGGGCAGCCGTGGTAGTGAACATTATGGGGGCCGCCACAATTGCAGCAGCGGTGGGTAGTAGTATGGCATTGATCGCGGATATGGGTAAGGCCACACAAAGGGGAGCGGAGAGCGGAGCGGCAGTGTTTTTCTGGATGACCAAAACGCCAACAGTTTCGGCACTGGCGAGGTGGAGGAATGTAAGGCCGGAAGGGGAGCATGACGCTCCCAACGTAGACATGGGTAGGGAGATCGTGGCGTTTAAAGGATATCCGTGCAATATTGGTGGAGTTTTTCTGGCGACCTCAGGGTGACAAGGTATAACAGCGAACGGTGACAGCGTCGTACTCGCTGAGTAGGTCTAGTAGGTCAGTGTGACAGTCTGACCAGACCTTGTCGTCAATTGGGCAGTCTTGTGGGGGGATTGCAACAGTGCCAGTGCATGTGTTGAGACGGTCGTCAGGGGTCGCACAGAAGCGGGTACCGGATGGAGCCAATAAGTTGGCCATGGCCTGAGACTGAGCCCCAGACTCCACGCGTACCAGGCGTGAACGGTCAGGTCGGGTTTGAAAATGGACTTTGCCCACTTGTTCCTGTAAACAACGTTGAAATAGGAGGGTATTCTCAGCAAAGGGAGCGGAGGGGGGGATAATGAAGAAACGATCCCAACGGGCAGGGGCGAAGAAGAGGTCATGGGCAGAGAGGGCAGAAGGGTGAGCAGAAGGGTGAGACACGCCACGAGAGGAGCCAGTTTGGGGCTGTGCCGTAGTCTTCTTAGAGGAAGAGGGAACATAAGGGGCTAAGGTGGTAATATAGGAAGATGTAGATGTGACGGGGAGGGAGGCTGGAGGGGTGGTAGGAGTGGAAGAGAGAGTCGGGAGAGCGGTAGACGCAGGGGAGGGAAGAGAGGTAGTAGAAGGGGTGCTGGAAATAGGGATGGTACAAGGAGGAGCAGGGAGAAGGTGAAATGAGGAGACTACAGGGGGTGCGAATAGAAGCTGTGGTAGTGGTAGAGGAGGATGAGGAGTAATGAGGACCGAACCCTGGGGGGGGTGGGGGGGTGTAGCAGGAGAGAGAGAAGATGTGGGAGGTGGGGTATAGGATGGAGAAGTTGTAGAGGGGGCAGGGGTACAAGGGAGAGTAGGGGGAGTAGAAGGTGGTATGGTATTAGGGGTCTGAGGAACGGGCAGAAAGGTCGAGACCAGCTCCATCGGGCAGGCAGAGGTGTCAGGGGGGGGTTGACCAGCAGCAGAGGCCTCGAGGGACTGGTCGGATACCACTCGAGGGGGGCATGTTAAATTTTTCTTATCCATATATTGATGTGCTTTGATAAAAATGGCATCGGGGGTCACGGGTAAACCGCCTACCGGATTGGCAAAAGGGGCCGAGCGCTGCCGCCGGGGACGGGGTACCTCGTCCCCCACAGGACTACCCGTTTTAAAAGGTAGCCCTTGTGGCACCGAAAGTTTGCCCTGCAGCGGCGAGCAAAGACCCCGGCCTCGATGCCTACCAGCCCAGGCACCCTCCAGCCAACACAGGACGGCCCACGACGGGCGATCCCCCTGGCGGGCGGCACCGGTGACCCACACCAGCCTACGGTCGGGATCATCTTGTTGGTCCTGACGGACACACAAGCCCCCCCACTACGTCAAGATAGATCCCATGGGGGGGACTAGTCATTGGTGTTAACCCTTCAAGGAGGAGCAATAGGGAACAAAAGCGATTGTCACCGCCACATACACTGTTCAAAGGACATATCAAACTTTTTTATTTCTAATTTACAAGACACCAACAAAAAAAAACGTTACAAAGTACAGCATAAGAGAGCCAAGGATCTTTTCTGTATAAGATCCTTGAAAAGAGCAGTAAGAGATGAGGATATCCCATCACACGCTTTGGTAAGACGATTGAGTCACTCACCCAGCAGGAAGGCTCTGTAGCAAGCTTCAACACACACACACACACACACACACACACACACACACACATCTTGAGACGAGTACACAGTACACAACATCAGTCAAGGCTGGGAGAAGTGGAGGTGCGAGGGGTGAAGGGCTACCAGAACTTCTTCATATTGAGAAATGCAGCCAACCCAACGCAGACTGCTTAGTCGCGCCAGCTGCACACTGCTCACACTGCTCGTTTTCCTCTTCGCCGCTCAGATCCGGGGATTTTGGGAAAATATTCGGGGCTTAAGGCTAGGGTTGCCATATAAAAACTATCAAAATTCCGGACACCTTCACTTACAGCTGATATAATATTGGAAACATGTAAATTAATGAAAAGAAACTCAACTGATTTACCTTTGCATAAGGCTGATTATCTTGAATTCCATTCCGTTCCTGGTTTACACACTAAACACTCAGCTTCCCATTCATCACTGCCTTTTTTGAAGCACGGGAGCTTGTTCTGCATCTCTGTAGTAAATTTGCACTTTCGTTTGGGCATTTTGACATGGACAAGTAATAGTTGTAGTGTCAAGGTCACAAGGCCACAAACAAGCGAACAGTAATCTAAACCGACCCCTGTCAAAGCTCGTTAAAGACTGGCGCGCGACATGAGGCGACTTTGGGACAGCTGGGAGCAACGAATTCATACCGGATCCATACACGTTAGAATCTTGACCGAAACCAGACCAAAGCAGCTGCCACCCAGTGAATCCCTAGCCTACCTCTCCCATCATTTCAACCAACAGAAATTTATGTGTGTGTGTGTGTGTGTGTGTGTGTGTGTGTGTGTGTGTGTGTGTGTGTGTGTGTGTGTGTGTTATCAATTATTGATGGAAGCTGAAATTCCGAACATTTGAGGGATTTTAAAAAATCCCCCCAGACGCAGATTTTGACACCTGAATTCCGGACAGGTCCGGGAAAATCCGAACGTATGGCAACCCTACTTAAGGCCCAGTAGCCACCCTCTAAATCCACCACTGCACGAGCCCCTGTGGTTACCTGTGGGCGTGGTGGTGTGGGTGTAGGATGGGTTATTGGTACTGTATGACCGCCCTCACACCGAGGGGCCGCCGCTCTCACGGGGATGTGTTGAATATATAAGGCAGGGTGGTGGCGAGGTGCTCCCTTTTGGTTGAGTGTCCGCCCTTGTGTTGGTTTTCTTCTTTTTCCGCTTCTAGAGTTCTCCTGTTAGACTGGTACGAAGCTGAACCCCGCGGACTCTGGCGAAGGCCAGGGTCACAAGGGGGCCCCTTAGAGTGGCTGGTTATAGGAAGGCCAGGGGCGAGGCAAAAACTGCTAGGGTTAGGTAAGTCCCTCTGGGGGGCAGAGTCACCTGCACCCTTCGACGCCTTTTAGGAGGCGGGGGAGCGTTACGGCTGTCTCTGTAGGCATTTTTAGCTATGTTCTTTCTCGTTGAGCAGTCTTGTTATTAGGTTGTTTATTTGTATGTTAAGTTGTTAAATTTTTCTTTTTTCTGTTTTTTTGGTGGGAGTTGCACACCAAACATTCAGTAGTTTAGGAGACTCTGTTTTTCACCAGAGACTGTCTCGTGTGCGAGTGATAGCGACAGAGTTAATTAATGTTAGGGACTCTGTTTCTGTACTTCTAGTAGAGTCAGAACGAGAGTAGTGTGAATGTGGTGAGCGTGTCAGTGATAGAGTCCCTAGGTCTCTTGGACTCTGCTGTTTTTTGTCAACAAGTTCAAAGAAGATATGCAAGATGCCTCGTGTCAAGATCAAGTATAGAGGCACCCCGGATAGAGAGAGCAAGCATAGGCTATTGGAGATATTATGCAAAAAAGAAATCCATGTAACAAAAATATTTGATGCCAACGATGGGTTTGCCGTGCTGTTATTTGATGAGGAACATAGCGATAGGATTTTTTACAAAGAAATAAAAGAAATCCTAGACAAAGAAAACTTCACACCATTGTTACCTCCAGAACAAAAGGTGAAGAGAAGTATTATTTGCACTAGACTTGATAACATAATATATGAACGTGATGAGGCAATAATCGGAGACGAAATGGAACGAAATAACTCATGGATAGAGGGAGATATTAAAAATATCTTCAAATTCCTTAACTCCAACACGATTAAGATAACTTTTTCTCAGTCAATAACAGCAAAAAAAATGCACTGAGAGAGGTTTTTTGGCATTTAACATGAGTCTCAAATTATGATATTAAACAAGAAACGTATATACCTGTTCGTTGTTGCATGAAGTGTTTTTACTTTGGAAGATCATGTAACTAGAGACTGCAAAAAAGGAAGTGAATTCAAACTCTGCTCAGAATGCGCCCAAGAGGGTCATGTGTGGCACCAACGTAAGGAACAAATTAAAAGATGCGTAAATTGTAATGAAAACCACAGCCATGCGTTGCATCAAGAAAAAAGAAATTATACGAAAGAAGAGACTGGAAGAAAGCAAAAAGAAAAATTTCTCTTATGCAGGCGTGGTTAGGAGCAACACATCTCAACCCATCATCCCACTACAGCAAACTAACGCAAATTATGCCTCATTAATTACTCGGGAAGATGCCCTGCTCATCGAGATATGTCTCGGACACGCCTGCATGCGTAACATAGATGTTCCTGGTTCATATGGAGTGGAGTTTAATAAGATCTTGACACTAAATAACCTGCCAACAGTAAAAGTTCCTGATATGACCTACTCTAATACGGATAACACAGTACCCCCCAGTGCTTCTGCTATAGTTAGGCCCTCATCGTAACCCAGTCAAGACACTCAAAACTGCAGACATTAATCAATCATCATTTAAGTATGTCACCGAAAACACCGAACTAGTCACTCCCTCATTAAAACCAAGTAAACATATACCTTTTAAAGTGCCACAAGAGAATGCTTCAGCAGAAAACACTAGTCAAGTAATCACTGCTTATGATGATGAAGTTCACATAAGCTCAGAAAAGTTGGGCCTCACTTTTATCACAGAAAAGGACGGAGGTTGGCTTACAGCAGATTTTACTAAAGAAACATTAATGATAGGAATATCAAGAGGCATATACAAATGGACTTGCCGCAGCAGTAGATACGGAGAAATGGATATATTAACTATGTTGAAAGCAGATAAAATAATACTGAAAAATTGTTGGAAGAAGGTAGATAAGGATGTTTTCAGAAAAATAAGAACTGGAATTGTGTCAGAAAGATCGCCTCTGGATGAAAGAGATTCTAGACTAAGAAAACTCAGCAATTAGTCAAGCCAAATAATGGATAGACAAATACAATCATTCAATAAAACAATGTACTCAAATATTAAAGTAATCCAACATAATGTCTTACACTGGCGCACAAACAAAGAAACACTAATCATGAATTACTTGAAACATAATCCAGACATCCTTCTACTAAATAGTCATGGACTAAAATCTGAAGAGCAACTAAACGTACCAGGTTTTCATTGTATCAAAATAAATTATACAGAAGAAGTCAATGATGGGTCAGCAATATTAATAAAATATGGTCTGAGTTACAAAGTAATGGATGACTTTGACACTGATTTTTTAGCAATTGAGGTAAACACAGTATGGGAACCAGTAATAATAGCAACCACTTATTTGCCTCCAAGGCGACCATATCTACCTTATACCGACATGTATAAATTGCAAAATAATAACATTCCAGTCTTTATATTAGGGGACTTCAACGCCTCACATCCATGTTTTGGTTACACCTCAAGTAATGTAGTTGGTAGAAGTCTTGCCCAATTAATTCATAATGGTAATTTAATACACCTTGGACCACACTTCAACACATATTTCAAACACAACACAGTTTCTGAGCCTGACAAAATCCTAACAAATAAACATAATTACTTAAACACTTATTCAGAACCAGGGGACATAGCATCATCAGACCATATTCCTATTATATTGAGAATTTCAACATAACCAATTATAATTAAAAGGAAAGAGTCATATAACTTTAGAAAAGCTAATTGGGATATGTTTCAAAGAATTCTAAATGATAAAATTAAAGTTAACAACCTACAAAACAAAGATATGGGATTCTTAGAAAGAGAACTATTCAATTGGATGGAAGTAATCAAGGAGGCAATTAATAAAAGCATACCCCAAAAAAATTACAATATTGTGTATCAGATAAATTCCACCGAGCATATTGATTTGTTACAAATATTAATGAACAATTTAAAAGATGATATAATGAATAATGGAATGTCAATGCTAAAATTTCGATTTTTTCAAAGAATTAAAGTAGAATTGCAGGAAAAATGTATACAAGAATTTAACAAAAACTGGGAAAAACAAATCAATAGTATTATAAATAACCACAGACACAAAAAAATGTTGGGAAAAGATTAATAGTTTAAGAGGTAGATCAGTTCCCCAAAACAATTATTTAATAGATGACACAGGCAAAAAGTACCACACTGATATAAAAAAATGCAATATAATGGAAAAGAAATGGAGTGATATCTTCCGTATAACCGATTACATTATATGAAGTGTTGCATTACAGTAAATAACATTATGTGAAATGTTGCAGTACAGAACATATAAATTATTACTAATGCTGTGTGAGTAAGTCTGCCTCACATTGCACTCACCATGAATAAGAGTTATAGTTAAATAGCAGCAGCAGTGTAACAAGGACCAAAAATATAGAATGTGGTATACAAAGAGCGGGGTATTACAAGTCATACAAAGGGTGTGTGGGGAGTGTGTCATAAGACAAGAGTGAGTGAGGTTAGTGTGGTCACTACGTAATGGTGTAAGTGCAGTCTCACACTGTCTATTCTTGTGGCTTGGGTCTGTACAAGGAGAGACTGATGGTTTAACGGCATCAAGTTTATTATTAGAGAGGTCAGACCAGAAGGATTGCCAATGCTGGTCTGCTCACCATAACACCAGGAATGTAAGTGGATATAACTGGTCTGCTAACCATAACACCATGAATGTAAGTGGATATAACTGGTCTGCTCACCATAACACCATGAATGTAAGTGGATATAACTGGTCTTCTCACCATAACACCATGAATGTAAGTGGATATAACTGGTCTGCTCACCATAATACCATGAATGTAAGTGGATATAACTGGTCTGCTCACCATAACACCATGAATGTAAGTGGATATAACTGGTCTGCTCACCATAACACCATGAATGTAAGTGGATATAACTGGTCTGCTCACCATAACATCATGAATGTAAGTGGATATAACTGGTCTGTTCACCATAACACCATGAATGTAAGTGGATATAACTGGTCTATTCACCATAACACCATGAATGTAAGTGGATATAACTGGTCTGCTCACCATAACACCATGAATGTAAGTGGATATAACTGGTCTTCTCACCATAACACCATGAATGTAAGTGGATATAACTGGTCTGCTCACCATAACACCATGAATGTAAGTGGATATAATGTTTTGAAACACAGAGGGTGTTATTATAAGTTGAATGTGATGAGGCAGAGGATGGGAAAGGAAGTGAGACATCAATGAAAGGTTTTGAAACAGAGAGGGTGTTATTGTAAGTTGAATGTGATGAGGCAGAGGATGGGAAAGGATGTGAGACATCAATGAAAGGTTTTGAAACACAAAGGGTGTTATTGTAAGTTGAATGTGATGAGGCAGAGGATGGGAAAGGAAGTGAGACATCAATGAAAGGTTTTGAAACACAGAGGACGTTATTGTAAGTTGAATGTGATGAGGCAGAGGATGGGAAAGGAAGTGAGACATCAATGAAAGGTTTTGCTATAAAGGCTTCAATATCAGAGATGATCTCACTAGGGGAAGGAGATGAGATGATTCTCTCCTGAATCCCCGTTACATATAATTCATCCTCTCTCCAAGATCCCAGTACTACTATTCCTACCATTATCACAAATCATTGATGTTCTTTCTAAAAACTGTCCACTCCCATATAAACCTTTGCTACATACTCTATCTATGTTCTTCCAAGTCTGATACACTTTTCTACTCGTGCAATTTGAACTCCTTTACAGATGGCTCTAAATCCCACTATGGCTCTGGTTTTGCCATTCTTTCACAAACCCATATCCTCTATTTGATGTAACCATTTCACTGTAACTAACCGTTCTTTCCTTCCCTATACTTTGCCTTGCCATTATCTCTTTGCTCTGCTGTCTGCCTTTTACCTTAACATATCGCCACATGACCTTTGATGTCTGGCGCTTACTTTATTAACATTAACTCACTACAACCATTGCCAGCCAGAGCCAGTAGCAGCAGCAGCACATTGTTCACATAACACAACCTCAGAAGTGGGTCTTCATGTGTCGGATAATGACATTCCTTGTCTTAAACTGCTTCCCACAAACATCACACTTGAACTTTCTCAAGGCAGAGTGTGTCACATAGTGCTTGGTAAGGTTAGAACTTGTAGCAAATCTCTTCCCACATTTTTCACATTTATAATTCTTAACACCAGTGTGTGTAAGGATGTGTTGAGTGAGGGAAGACTTCAGAGTGAATCTTTTTCCACATTCTTCACATTTATAATTCTTAACACCAGTGTGTGTAAGGATGTGTTTAGTGAGGTGAGACTTGTCAGTGAATCTCTTCCCACATTCTTCACATTGATAATTCTTAACACCAGTGTGTGTAAGGATGTGTTGAGTGAGGTGAGACTTCTCAGTGAATCTCTTCCCACATTCTTCACATTGATAATTCTTAACACCAGTGTGTGTAAGGATGTGTTTAGTGAGGGTAGACTTCTGAGTGAATCTCTTCCCACATTCTTCACATTGATAATTCTTAACACCAGTGTGTGTAAGGATGTGTTTAGTGAGGTCAGACTTCTGAGTGAATCTCTTCCCACATTCTTCACATTCATAATTCATAACACCAGTGTGTGTAAGGATGTGTTTAGTGAGGGTAGACTTCTGATTGAATCTCTTCCCACATTCTTCACATTTATAATTCCTAACACCAGTGTGTGTAAGGATGTGTTGAGTGAGGGTAAACTTCTGAGTGAATCTCTTCCCACATTCTTCACATTTATAATTCCTAACACCAGTGTGTGTAAGGATGTGTTGAGTGAGGGTAGACTTCTGAATGAATCTCTTCCCACATTCTTCACATTCATAATTCTTAACACCAGTGTGTGTAAGGATATGTTTAGTGAGGGTAGACTTCAGATTGAATCTCTTCCCACATTCTTCACATTTATAATTCCTAACACCAGTGTGTGTAAGGATGTGTTGAGTGAGGTGAGACTTGTAAGTGAATCTTTTCCCACATTCTTCACATTTATAATTCTTAACACCAGTGTGTGTAAGGATGTGTTGAGTGAGGGTAGACTTGTAAGTGAATTTTTTCCCACATTCTTCACACTTATAATTCTTAACACCAGTGTGTGTATGGATGTGTTGAGTGAGGGTAGACTTGTAAGTGAATCTTTTCCCACATTCTTCACATTTATAATTCTTAACACCAGTGTGTGTATGGATGTGTTGAGTGAGGGTAGACTTGTAAGTGAATCTCTTCCCACATTCTTCACATTCATAATTCTTAACACCAGTGTGTGTAAGAATGTGTTTAGTGAGGGTAGACTTCAGATTGAATCTCTTCCCACATTCTTCACATTCATAATTCTTAACACCAGTGTATGTAAGGATGTGCTTAGTGAGGTCAGATTTCTGATTGAATCTCTTCCCATATTCTTCACATTTATAATTCTTAACACCAGTGTGTGTAAGGATGTGTTGAGTGAGGTGAGACTTCTGAGTGAATCTCTTCCCACATTCTTCACATTTATAATTCTTAACACCAGTGTGTGTAAGGATGTGTTTAGTGAGGGTAGACTTCTGAGTGAATCTCTTCCCACATTCTTCACATTTATAATTCTTAACACCAGTGTGTGTAAGGATGTGTTGAGTGAGGTGAGACTTCTGAGTGAATCTCTTCCCACATTCTTCACATTTATAATTCTTAACACCAGTGTGTGTAAGGATGTGTTTAGTGAGTTCTTTTTTATTCTTGAAAGTATTGCCACACTCTCTACACTCAAACTTTTTCTCTCCTTTGTGGATGGAGTTGCCTGCCTCAGGGTGATTCTTCTGATCACACTTGAACTTCCTCACACATGAGACAGACTGCTGGTGTTGCTCCTCACTACTCATGTTGCTGTCCTTGCGTGCAGTCCCCACTGCAACACTACTTCTGGCAGCACACCAGATGAGTGAAGTCAGGTGTTGTTGCAAGAAGCCTCAGGGAAGCTGAGTGAGAGAGGGTCCTCCAACACTGTTCAGCAAGATGATGGAGACTTTCTTGATCCTCACGCGGCACCAGTCAGGACCGGCACCCTGGAGGTGGCGGTGCCATTACACTTGTGCTGCTCCAACGGACCTGGAAATGACATTAGGCTCTAAATGTTATATTTTGCAAACACACCAGAAATGTGCTCAGTAAATCCTTGGGTGTAGCCGTGTTCCAGCCTTGCAGTGTAGGCAACCCTCATTACCTGTATGGCTTACATTCCACAAAACTTTATTACATTTATTTAATTTACTTGACGACCCCTGGAGGAGGTTCCCGAGCATCTGGTGTGACCCTTGGACCACATCAGGTGCAGTGAGGGAGAGGACATGAGTTAAGTATGAAGGGGAAGGGTAAACCTTTGGACTCTGTTTATTTAAAGGAGGTTCCCAAGCATCTGGTGTGACCCTTGGACCATATCAGGTGCAGTGAGGGAGAGGACATGAGTTAAGTATGAAGGGGAGAAGCAAGTAATCAATCACATCTGTCCGATGCCGCACGCAACCTGTCCTTGAAAACAATACAGAAAATTAAAGAAAGAGCAAAACAGTGAGAGGAAGTGACATGGACTATTGAACAAAAGTGCACCAGTGAGTAGCCACTTGATGCTGCTGTGCTGGTGCTCATCCTAAAAAAAGAAACTCTGGCAAGAATGGTGCGTAGACAACGCACGACACCAGACGGGGATGTTTTAACTGGGGGAGCATGCTGGCCCCCCAGTTAAGAGGTTATTACGGGAGTTCAGTTTAGGTTAGTGGGGTCTGGGGGAGCTTGCCCCAACCAGTTAAGAGGTTACTACTTGAGTTCAATTTAAGGTTAGGTTAGGTTATGTTTGTGGTGTCTGGAAAAATAGGTTTTTCACCTAAGATATATTTAGGAGTTACTTAAAGTTTGATAAGGTTATGTTAATTCAGAAAATGCAATGTACATTTATTAGCGTAAATCACTAATTCGTCTTCCCCAACCAAAAAACCCCGATTTCCCACAGGTCGTCGGGGATGAGGGGTTGGCATGACTTGAAAACTAGACATTTGCGATGGAAAAGAGGTAGAAAGTCAACCATTTCATTACATGTATCACCAGAAACACATAAGGCACATCACAAAATCATTGGATGGGTGACACTGTGAATTGACTGGTTAACATATTGTTATGTTAACAAAGCTAGGTAAATATTAGTAAGATGACCCATTTGATATCTCTTTACCTTTATAATGCATTGCAAATTCAACCTCAAATACTTGTTCATCAAATATGAAGTGGTACATACTACACATAGTGTAATGTACTCAACACATGTGAAGGTTTCAGGAGGTGCTCACCATTATTTATCTGGTAAACCATCTTTGAAGTTATGTTAGGTTGATTATGTTGTGTTAGGTTATGGTTAGTTAAGGTTAAATTAGGTCGTTAGGTTTATATAATCTTTTTATATTTCATTAACCAAGTTAGGCATTTCATCCTAGAATTTTTTTCGGATTGCCATATTATGACCTATATTCCATTATAATAACGAGCACCGCCTGAAGATGTGTTGAGTACACTATGTATAGTATGTAGGACTTCATATTTATATTGATATCGTCCGAGCAGTAGTTATGCAGATTTACCAAGGTAAAGAGATATCAAATAGGTCGTGTAATGACGTGTAATGTACTAACAAGTGTTCGATGGTGTCCTGAATGTTCCTGCAGCAGGGACAATGTGGGTGACGGGACAGACGCAGGTGTTGTTGTTGTTAAGGGCAGCGAGGATCCTTGGGGTCCTATGTGCCCTGGTGGAGTCCTGTGAGGGTATCACAGGCAAGAAAGCTGTCCTGTCTTCTTGAGGAAGGCACAGGTGAGGCGGATGACGGCTGGCCGCCGAGAGGGGTGAATGTTTGCCGCCGCGAGCAGGGTGGGCAGGTCGAATGTGGTGACGTTCAGGGCTTGGAGTTGACTGTGTAGTACTGCACGATGCGAGTAAAAACGTGAACAGTGCAGCAGAAAATGCTCAATAGTCTCAGGGACTGTTGTTTAGCACCAGGGGCAGTAAGGGTCAAAGGACAGACGCAGGCGGTGTAGGTGAAATGTGAGTGTTGTGTCACTACTCACTTGTGTGGCCCAGGCGGAGGTGGGTGGACAACATCTAACACTCGGGATGTTTTCCACACCCAAGGCTGCTGGAAGGAGTTTTGGCGGTAGAGGCCGATGGAAGTGACGCCAAGATTATTGACAAGGGAGTTATCCAAGACAGTGTGACAGGCAGTGGAGAGGAGGCGTTTGTTTGTGGAGTAAGATGACGGGGGGGAGGGAGCGGCACCATCCACACTATCGTTGCCGCGGATGTTTGAAACCTTGAATGGGAAGGCTTCAAGGCACCTACTGGATACTGAGTCCCCATCCCAGTGATGGGAGGGAAAGTAGTGTTGTTTGAAGGGTGTGCACCAAGGGTGTGCAGGGTGTAGGGTGGCGGGAGAGGAGGAGGTAGAGGGATGATTTGGAGTCAGTGTAGATGACGGCCTTGCTACTGGTGTGTATTTGATGTTGAGGTATATCAGGGCTTGATGAATGGCAAACATTTCTGCTGTGGTGATGTCAGCCAGTCTCTGTGGGTAGTTTGCAGGTGTTGGTGATGGTGCCGGTGCCTGGGTCGTAGATGGCTGCAGGTGTGAAAGGAGTGATGGGGTAGCGAGAGCCATCTGTGTAGACCCTTAGGTGGTGAAGGTAGTGTGTCTGGTCCAATTGCCGGAATAGTGTAGCTGCCTGGATGCCTGCAGAGGGCTTGGGGGGAAGATCTGGGATATAAAACACTACATGTTGAAACTAACGGATTAATCTTTCAGCTTGAAGTTACTTGGTTTATTTGGTGTTGTTTAGAGGTCTATGCCTCCCAGTCGTGGTGGTCCACCGCTGCTTCCCGACCTGGTATCCCGACTCATTAGGTCTACCTGGTCTGGCACTGAGTTTGATGACCTGCAGATCGCCGTGTAGCCTGGCACTGCAGGTTCATCAGGCACTGTCCAGAGGAATTTATCCAATCCAGACTTGAATCTATCCACAGTGTAGCCAGTGATGCCCCTTACTTCCTTGGGAAGAGTATTGAAAAATTTGGGGCCATCATGAGTAAGGCTGGAGGCCAGCAGGGTCTTGACCTTGGGAGGGGCACCAGATGGCAGGCTCCTCCTGACACACTTGCGGCCCGTCCTTTCATTGACATGGGCTTGTATTGTTGAGGATGTGGGGTCGGGGATTTGTTTTTCTAGCACCTTCCAGATGTATATAGCTCTGTATCTATCCCGTCTCCTTTGTTGAGAGTACAGACCCAGTTTCTGCAGGCGGCCCCAGTAGGATGTGTCCCTCATTCCGTTCACTTGTCTTGTGAAGGACCTCTGCACTTCCTCCAGCCGCTGTATGTCCCTACGCTTGTGTGGTGACCACAGCTGGCTGCAGTAGTCCAGGATGGGCTGCACCAGGGCCCTCCAGAGGGTCAACATCACCTCTGGCTCTCTTGTGGCAAAGGTCCTTAGGATCCAAGCTGCCATTCCTTTGGCTTTCTTTACTGTCTCTGCAATATGGTGTTGGAAGGAGCAGTCCTCGCTCAGGAACACACCCAGACATTTCACGTGCTGGCGTGGGGTAATCTCCAGTCCTCCTTCAGTCATTATCTTGGTTTCTTCCTTAATGTCTTGGGCCACTCCATGCCTTAGCAACTCAAATTTATCTTCATTGAATTGCATATTGCTTCTTGTGGCCCAGTCATACACCAAGTTGAGGTCTTGCTGCAGGTGAGTTACGTCTGCAGCGCTGGTGATGGCCCGACTCACACTGGTGTCGTCGGCAAATGATGAGAGGGTTGAGTCTTCCATCCTTTGGCCGACGTCTCCCATGTGTATTAAGAAGAGAAGAAGGCCCAGAACTGAACCCTGGGGCACTCTACTGACCACGTCAGCCTCTTCTGATTTGTGGCCATCTACTTAGCAGGTCGAATCGCCTTGCTCCACTGAGCCTGCAGTGCCCCCAGAGTCAGGACCTGCCGCCTCCCAACCTCTTTTATCGGCTCGACCCGCCTCCTCCAGCGCGGCCACTTCCTCCCTCACGAGACGTCCCCACTCATCCAACGCTGCTACTTCCTCCTTCACCTCCTGCGTCCCTGCGCGGACGTCACGCATCTCATGCAGTAGCTCAGCTTTGATATCGCCACAGAGCTCCTCCGCGAACTGCCGTGCCTCGTTTCTCACGACCTCAAGGCCGCTTTGCACCGCCTCCCGAAACTCCCATGCCTGAGCGTTCATTCTCTTTGCCTGAGCCTGAGCCTGAACGTCCATTTTCGCCATGAAAGCCCGCAATAACTCAGCCACGCCAGGCTCTCCACTTCCTGAGGCACCATCAACACCATTGTTATTTACCTTGTTGGCCGCCATTCCCTTGTCACCGTCACTATACAAATTCGCCACGACACCGGACACGATTTTCCACTCACAGATCCCACTTCTGACACCAACTGCTGCGAACTGCCTCTCGTTGACTTTAGCTTTCTGGGCAGCTCCGCCACAGCGGGATTCGACGTGTCCACTGCCGGGGAGATAGAGTCTAGGACACTGGTGACACCAAACACAGTCTTCCCTTTTAACCCCTTTATTCAGCATACGCTTAATAACAACACAAGGCGGGGCGGTGTTCCACGACACACAGTGTAGGTAGGGAGTAGCAAGTATCCAAGAGGGGCGTGGTACGTCGAAGACAGTAGAAGGTGTTCTGCCGTGAGTGGCGCCACGACCCTCGCTCGACACCTCCTCCCAGGCAGGATGGTAGGGGGGAAGTAGGGGCAGTGGTGGCCACCAACCATCACTTCACAGCTGCTTCACTCTCGTTAATCCTGCCGGCCTTAGTTAAACCTGCCGGCGCTGGTTAACCCTCCCCCCCAACCACTAGTTTATTTACAAGTCAATCGTTAACACACCCACAAACGCATAACTGGACACACACATTCGCAACAATATATTCAGTCATAGACTACACCATACTTGACTGGACACTCGAAATCGTATCTTGTACAAATAGGCCCTACAGCAGATTTTTAGAAAAATCAAATCAAATACTTAGAATTAAGATAGGAACCTCAAATAAAAAGCAAACACTTCAGAGTGATGTAAAGAATGTGTTTATGACCAACAAAAACAAATTAGTCAACATACGTCATCGGTGGGCGACAATTATTAAATCCTAAGAAACCAAGAAAAACACAAAATTTGCAATAATTTCCAGGAATATTAGAATTTCAATCTGAAAACACTTACATGCATAGCCCATGTAGTGATATTAATATGCAATACCATAGAATACACCATACGTGACTGTGCACTCGAAATCGGGTCTTTCGCAAATGGGTGCTGAGGCGATTTTTTGTTTGTTTTATTTGAATAAAATACTTAAAATCATCATAAAAACCTCAAACAAAAAGCAAACACCTTAGAGTGATGTGAAGAATATGTTTATGAGCAAAAAAAACAAATTAGTCAACATACGGCATCGGTGGGCGACAATTATTAAATCTTAAGACCAATAAAAACACCACATTTGCAATAATTTCCAGGAATATTGGAATTTTAAACTGAAAACGCATACATACATAGCCAATGTAGTCCATACTAATATGCAATACTAAAGACTACACCATACTTAACTGTTCACTCGAAAACTTGAACACAACACTCTAAGTCACTCGTAATCAATTCACACATACTCATACTTCACATACCCATAAATAACATCAAGAAGAAAAAACGTAACATTCCTAATCAACATACGATGTTTGCTGAGTGTCATCGAGAGAGCGTTTCTCAGAGACTGTGTAAAATAACTCCATTGTAATTCCTTATTAGTGATGGTCTCTAGTCAGCTTGTTGGTTTCATTGCCTCCTCCTCCTCTTCTATCTAGCAATGTTCTTTCCAATGATCTTATCACCATACATCACTTTCCCGGCGTATATACTTTTCCTTTTATCGTGCCATGCTCAGTGAAAACGTAGAAAACAAACAAAATATTTGGAAATAGTTTGAAATCTTATTTCAAGCATGATTCAGAGTATACAATAGAAGCTGATGTAGAGAGTTAAGGGTGTGTGTGCCTTTTGGTTCATTGATTCAAGCTACGGTCAAACTAGGTATTGCTAACGCTAGACTGGCTTCCGTTTTCCCTGGATTTACAGCGATACGACTAGCAGTCTGGTCACACAAGTAGAACCACCTTTGTGGTTTGTTTTGGTATTCCTCTTCTTCTTCTTCTTGTGACCTCTTTTGCCTTGATCTTTTCATGCGAGAAATAAATGCTATATTTGCATCGAATTAAAATTTATATTTGGGTGTTTTCTTGTATTGTCGTCTATCCTATTTATTTTCATACTCATAAAACGTCATTGAAAAAAGAAGTGCAATATTTTTTTTGTTGCATATATACTGAATAAACGATAGTTTCTCAACTCAGATCTCCTGTGACATCAAGATCAAGATCAAGCCACGAATTGTTGTGAAAAATTCATTTCCAAGCCGATATAACGATAATATGACATTTGATCACAATCAAATCATATTCAGGAACGGTGATTTCACAATATTTGATGTTTTATTTCAGAAATTATTGCGAATTTGCCAGAAATTTTTGCTATAAACAATATGCTTTATACACAACTCCCACACTCAAACTTGTAATCTTTATATTAATTTCCTATTTGCAAAAGTTGTAAAATCCTCTTTTAGGTTCAGCCATGGTTCAGCAATCATTACTGATTGTAAAGACATGAAATACAATGTCCTAAGTAGAATATGAACTGATATATGAAGTATTATCTGTCATCACTCATAGCAGCGGAATCTGTAGGGCCTAAATGTAATATCGTCTGTCAGCGATTGTCGCGAGTGTCTAGTCAAGTATGGTGTAGTCTATAATTCAGTCTTATCTGAATTTAATTTCAACTGCTTAAAGTCCATCCATTCTTTAACACTTAGCAAAACACTATTCAGTCTCTCAACAGTACTTTCAATATCAGAAATAGAAAAATAGAATTGGGTGTCATCAGCATATACCGTATTTTACGGCTTACAAGTCGCTGCATCTTGGAAGACGCACCCTAATATTGGAGAGATTTTTTGAGAAAAAAAATTAAGTCATTCTCACACAAAAACAGTGTATCGTACAACTTCTAGCTTGTATGCGATAGTATATGTAAATCGTTTTGATGAACTCGCCATGGGTGATAATTTCCAGGACAAACAACAGCTTGTGATACGTGTGACAGCCGGGTGGTAATTGATATACCGTGGTGGTGGTGGTTGGCTATCGTGCCCTCGAAGGGGGCACACGGACTAACAATAGAGCCCGTCGGAGAATTCGTTGTAAAAAAGCAGTGTGCGGTGGTGGCGGACTCTGGTCAGTCTACACCTACCCCAGAAAATAAGCAGTATTCTTAAAAATATATAGGGGTGTTGTCGGGAGTGTGTGCGTGTGGCCGCCGTGCCCCCGAATGGGGGGGCACTCGGACAAAAGTTCGTATAGAAAAAGTTCGTATGGCAATAATTCGTAAGATAAAGTTCGTTTGCTTAAAGTACGTCAGGATAAAGTACGTAGGGTATAAAGTTCGTCATGTAAAAAGTTCGTAATGGAAAAAAATTCGTAATGGAAAAAATTCGTAGGGTTAAATGTTCGTCGTGCAAATGTTCGTTAGAAAAATGTTCGTACGCGCAAAAGTTCGTATGGAAAAAGTTCGTATGCAAATGTTCGTAAGCAAAACGTTCGTACGCAAATGTTCGTCAGGGATAAGGTTCGTCTGATAAAAATACGTAAGTAAAAGTTCGTACGCTAAAGTTCGTATGGTATAAAGTACGTATGTAAAATATTCGTAGGCGGCGGTGGTGGTGGTGATGCTGGTTGTCTTCAGGGTCGGCTCTCAGCGACACCCCACCATTTCTCATGGATTTCGGACAAAAGTTCGTATAGGAAATCTTCGTATAGCAACTATCCATAGTAACTTATTACCATACAAACATGCTTACGAGCCCATGAGAAATGGTGGGATGTCGCTGAGAGCCGACCCTGATGAGTGTGTGTGTGTGTGTGTGTGGTGCCCGGGGGGGGACGGGGGCGTTGTTTTATTTATTTATTATAGTTGTTAATTGTTGTTCTATTCTTTATTTAATTAATTTGTTTTCACTTCACTGCTGAAGGACCACCAGTGTGGTGCCTTGTCATTAAATTAACTTCTAATGGGGAACTCTTATGGCAATTAACAAGATCTTTACTTTGATTAATTATACTAATTAATGGTCCCTGATGTTGGATATTTCCCTGAATATTAAGAAAAGAAAGCTGCCACCACCCCCAAAGGTTTAATGAGAATTAGGGGATTCTCAGGGAATTTAATTTCTTCCTAAAGGGAAGTTAAAATATTCGAAAGAGAAAATAATTACTACCAGGGAAATATAGGTGACCAATGAAAAGAAAAGGGGAACTGATTTAACAATTTAGTTATTTGGTAGAGTGGACTGAGTTTCAATAAGGCACATGGATTCGTGGATTTGTTTCATATCCTTTTTCAAGAGTGTTGAGCACCTCCCTATTAACCTTACCACACCAATAGAAGGT
Source organism: Cancer borealis (assembly GCA_036785275.1). Taxonomy (NCBI): domain Eukaryota; kingdom Metazoa; phylum Arthropoda; class Malacostraca; order Decapoda; family Cancridae; genus Cancer; species Cancer borealis. Next base: position 136,043 of record JAXIVD010000150.1, on the reverse strand, counting down.
TAGTATTAACACAGAATCACTTTCTCAGATTTTACTTGAGTTATTTATTTAATGTATACTTTGAATATCACAGGCTGATCACTGAGTCTTAGAAACACGGCTTAGTTATAGTATCAGACAACTTAATGGCTCATGGCAGAAAAACTTCACCTTCCTCAAAAAGAAAATAAATACAGAGTTGGCAATACATATCTCACCTCGAGATACCAAGCTCTTCACACATTACACATTATACCCTTGACTCCCTTCCCTGAAAAATATCACCTTAAAATGTTATAATTTTGTAACTGGGCCTGAGAACAGTTAAAGAACCTTTTCTCAGGGGATTTCCGAAAGTAAGGTGATCTCAATGTTTCTGTTTATGCATACATAGTATAATTCTTCCTCACTAAGTAGGAATACGCGATTCCTATTCCTGAATACATGGGCTGGGTCTATCAGACCGTCTTACGTGACACATAGTTTCCTAAAGCTTAACTTGGAAATTTGGCAGTGGCTTTCTAGCCGTTCATTTAACTACAAAAACAAAAGAAAGTAAATGAGAAATTGGTGTAACTGTCGTGGAGGCATTCTTTCCCTGCGAACACAATGAAGGGTGAGCCACGAGTGGTAATTCACTTCCTTAACTCAGAAGTTAATACACAGTCACAATAACATACAGATTACCATGAAAAATATATATTATACACTATGAAATATTATTTTGAAGGGGAACAGGGGACACAGGAGGCCATGCGGTTTTGAAACCACGTTGTCCTTCTTTAAGAGAAGGAAATTGATATTATCCACTTATAATAGATCTCAATAGGAGTTTACATGTATTGTCAGACTACTGGGGAAGATTGTGGACTATATAATAATGGCGAGAGGTATTGGATTTCACAAATATTGAGGGATTTCGAGAGCGATGTCACTCACCTGCGAACACAATGAAGGGTGAGCCACGAGTGATGCTCTCTGGGAAAAAGGCGGGAGATGAGAAGGGGGAAGGGGGGGGGTTTCGAGGATATTCCTCCTTTGATCTTATTATTAATTGATTATTGAGACGTGAAATAGTTATCAATTTATAGGAAATTAATTTTGACGCTAAATAAGTGACATTTAGATATCTATTGAACCTGATCTCTGGATTACTATATAAGGGAACATTTTTGTCTACGTGACTTTTAGCACGTCCCGGGCCTCGGGGCATGATCGCCTCACATGATGCAATATTACGTCATCCTTAACAAAGTTTTGTGGGAAGATAACTAAGTAGGTTAATTATATTAGACTATGGAGAGCATTTTGACAAGTTAATGACTATTAATAGTGATTAGATTATGATATTAATTTCTTTCCATAGAAAACTGTCTGGTGGGAGGGGTTGACTGCATAGGATTTGAAAGTTTGGAAAAACAATTCTAATATAAACCTTAATATAAACATATAGTATGAAAGTATGAATGATGTGAGTAAAAACATTTATATAATGCAGTATCCCCTTGGGAATACAGGATCTAAGGGCAGACTAAACATAACAAAAAAAGGTACATTCAGTAGGCTTATTTGAGATTAAATTGGAGGCATCACACGACTTTTCCCTCCGGGTGAAATGTTTTTACTCACTAATAATAAAAAATTACATCCTAACAGGTTTACAATTTAGGAACTGGTTTAGTGGTCACTAAGGCTACAACCCACCTTGGTTTTCCATCAGTCTAACATTCACTCGACCTTCCCCACCACTCCATTACTTCTGCAGCCCTTCCTGGCTAAAACACTGGCAACGTAATATGTGGTTCCTGAGAAACCAATTGCCTGGCTACTGCTGCTACTTGGCTGTAGTTCAGATTATTGTAGGGCACACCCCAGTCCACATGCTCATGAGAGAAGTATGGATGATCTCGTCAACTGTACAAGATCCCGGACACTCGGTAGCTAAGTTGAGCCTTCCCTACCCTTGGCTTTCACACCAAAACAAACAATAACATAAATTTTCAGTCATTCATCTTCATTTGCTCACAACATTCGCATTCAATCACCCTTCATTCGTTTCCGCAGCAAGTGGTCATACAGGAAGCATTTGACAGAGCTTAGGCTACGTCCTGATGTCTCCTCCACCTCCTAACACCGGCAGACTGTAGCTTAGAGGCCTAATCACACTACTGCCAGGTGTGATTCCCTCACGTTAAAGTGGCCTACAGCTTCCTGAACTAGTCCATTGTGTGAACTACACACAATCCTGTGAACTTATCTTCTACTTTAAAAGTTCACCACTCCTTCAGGGCTCAAACTAGGCCCGGGGGAATTAAGGTGGATAGTCTAACGACCTGTCACACCTGGGTCGATTCACAAACAACATACCTCCAAGGGGACTGCAACTTAACACCACTAATTGTCCAAACCTGTTCCTCTACACCTTAAAACTAACACCCATTGTGGCATAGTTCTTTGGGGTTGTTTCTGCCCAGCCACTGTATCCACACTCCTCAATACATCGCTGAGGTCCACCACACAGCCGTGGAGGCATCGGTTCATCATTGTCTTTCCCGGCACACAAAACTTCCAGAGGAGTCAGTAACCACTCCTCTTTGTCCACATGTGGCTTTGGTCTTGACTGCCATGTGAAGACTGAGGATCCGATGTCTCCTGTAGAGATCTTGAACTGCTGCGACACGGACTCCAATCCGTTGTCGTGGACCATAGACTGGGGCATTCCGAGGCCTGCGACGTACTGCTCCATGCTCTCCAGAACAGTGTGTGTGTGTTTTGTTTGTGTTGAAAGTTTAGGGTGCCTCTAAGTTGTTGAATCTTTAACTCACTAACCTTACTTAATTTCATCACTAAAAAAAAGTAAACTCGAGCTTTACTAAATGATTACGGCAATGTGGGCAAAACCTGACACAAATAGGTGCCTAATTAAACAAAAATAACATCAACTTGCTTCCACAAAATCATTATCTTCCTTTACATCTAACGTTTCCCGAGTTATCCAAACTATAGCGGGATAATCGTTAGGGTACCTTAATCCAGGCTAACTTATTTACTAACTTAATCCAGACTAACTTAACCTAACCCAGAGCTATACCTTAGCAAAAGAACAAATCATGTGTCACGTAGGGCCCTGAGTACAACTACTTCATTTATCATTCCTCTTACTTGATTATTGCATTACAAGAAACTTTTTCATCCTCACTTGCTGTGGTAATTGTTAGGTAGTGTTCAAAACACTTTGAATCCCACCGCTTAAGCCACCAGTGTGGTGCCCGGGGGAGGGACGGGGGCGTTATTTTTATTTATTTATTATAGTTGTTAATTGTTGTTCTATTCTTTATTTAATTAATTTGTTTTCACTTCACTGCTGAAGGACCACCAGTGTGGTGTCTTGTCATTAAATTAACTTCTAATGGGGAACTCTTATGGCAATTAACAAGATCTTTACTTTGATTAATTATACTAATTAATGGTCCCTGATGTTGGATATTTCCCTGAATATTAAGAAAAGAAAGCTGCCACCACCCCCAAAGGTTTAATGAGAATTAGGGGATTCTCAGGGAATTTAATTTCTTCCTAAAGGGAAGTTAAAATATTCGAAAGAGAAAATAATTACTACCAGGGAAATATAGGTGACCAATGAAAAGAAAAGGGGAACTGATTTAACAATTTAGTTATTTGGTAGAGTGGACTGAGTTTCAATAAGGCACATGGATTCGTGGATTTGTTTCATATCCTTTTTCAAGAGTGTTGAGCACCTCCCTATTAACCTTACCACACCAACAGAAGGTTAGTATTAACACAGAATCACTTTCTCAGATTTTACTTGAGTTATTTATTTAATGTATACTTTGAATATCACAGGCTGATCACTGAGTCTTAGACACACGGCTTAGTTATAGTATCAGACAACTTAATGGCTCATGGCAGAAAAACTTCACCTTCCTCAAAAAGAAAATAAATACAGAGTTGGCAATACATATCTCACCTCGAGATACCAAGCTCTTCACACATTACACATTATACCCTTGACTCCCTTCCCTGAAAAATATCACCTTAAAATGTTATAATTTTGTAACTGGGCCTGAGAACAGTTAAAGAACCTTTTCTCAGGGGATTTCCGAAAGTAAGGTGATCTCAATGTTTCTGTTTATGCATACATAGTATAATTCTTCCTCACTAAGTAGGAATACGCGATTCCTATTCCTGAATACATGGGCTGGGTCTATCAGACCGTCTTACGTGACACATAGTTTCCTAAAGCTTAACTTGGAAATTTGGCAGTGGCTTTCTAGCCGTTCATTTAACTACAAAAACAAAAGAAAGTAAATGAGAAATTGGTGTAACTGTCGTGGAGGCATTCTTTCCCTGCGAACACAATGAAGGGTGAGCCACGAGTGGTAATTCACTTCCTTAACTCAGAAGTTAATACACAGTCACAATAACATACAGATTACCATGAAAAATATATATTATACACTATGAAATATTATTTTGAAGGGGAACAGGGGACACAGGAGGCCATGCGGTTTTGAAACCACGTTGTCCTTCTTTAAGAGAAAGAAATTGATATTATCCACTTATAATAGATCTCAATAGGAGTTTACATGTGTTGTCAGACTACTGGGGAAGATTGTGGACTATATAATAATGGCGAGAGGTATTGGATTTCACAAATATTGAGGGATTTCGAGAGCGATGTCACTCACCTGCGAACACAATGAAGGGTGAGCCACGAGTGATGCTCTCTGGGAAAAAGGCGGGAGATGAGAAGGGGGAAGGGGGGGGTTTCGAGGATATTCCTCCTTTGATCTTATTATTAATTGATTATTGAGACGTGAAATAGTTATCAATTTATAGGAAATTAATTTTGACGCTAAATAAGTGACATTTAGATATCTATTGAACCTGATCTCTGGATTACTATATAAGGGAACATTTTTGTCTACGTGACTTTTAGCACGTCCCGGGCCTCGGGGCATGATCGCCTCACATGATGCAATATTACGTCATCCTTAACAAAGTTTTGTGGGAAGATAACTAAGTAGGTTAATTATATTAGACTATGGAGAGCATTTTGACAAGTTAATGACTATTAATAGTGATTAGATTATGATATTAATTTCTTTCCATAGAAAACTGTCTGGTGGGAGGGGTTGACTGCATAGGATTTGAAAGTTTGGAAAAACAATTCTAATATAAACCTTAATATAAACATATAGTATGAAAGTATGAATGATGTGAGTAAAAACATTTATATAATGCAGTATCCCCTTGGGAATACAGGATCTAAGGGCAGACTAAACATAACAAAAAAAGGTACATTCAGTAGGCTTATTTGAGATTAAATTGGAGGCATCACATGTGTGTGTGTGTGTGTGTGTGTTAAGATGGTGGTTGTGATGGTGGTGTAATTGTTGTAGTAGTAGTAGTAGTAGTAGTTGTAGTATATGGAGATGAGTAGTAATAGTAGTATATGGATAGTAGTAGTAGTATAGTATTAGTATTATTATTATCATTATTATTATTATTATTATTATTATTATTATTATTATTATTAGTAGTAGTAGTAGTAGTAGTAGTAGTAGTAGTATAAGTAGTAGTAGTAGAAGTAATAGTAGTAGTAGTAACAGCATATGGAGGAGGGTATTAGTAGTAGTATGTGGATGATGGAAGTAGTAGTAATAGTAGTAGTAGTAGTAGAAGTATATGGAGAATAGTAGCAGTAGTAGTATTTATAGTAATACACACAGACGCACGCGTTTGTGTGTATTATTACTACTACTGCTACTACTACTGTACTACAATTACACTATCACGAACTTGACCACCATCACCACCACCACCACCACAACTCTCTCTCTCTCTCTCTCTCTCTCTCTCTCTCTCTCTCTCTCTCTCTCTCTCTCTCTCTCTCTCTCTCTCTCTCTCTCTCTCTCTCTCTCTCTCTCTCTCTCTCTCTCTCTTTAATCCATTATTTAATGTAATGACATGCATTCACATTAATGAGTACTATTACTACAAAAAGCGTCTTGGAGAAAATGTTTCACAATTGGCAACATGTTTAGCGATTCTGACGATCGGTGATTGGCTGTCAGACCACGAGGAGAGCGGGGCGGAGGAATATGTGCAAAAATGTGTCACAGAACGGGGAAACGCGTACAGGACCCGTACAATATCGGTATTCGTACTTGTCTATCTTGCTTTTAGTGTCGTTGCCGTTGGCATCGTCAGAGGTAGCGCGTTTCACGTGGGCGAAGGTGGCTGCTGTAGGTCGCCTGAGACCGTTTAATATAGTTGTTTCAAGATGGAGGTGGTGTCGGGATGTATGCGGTCCCGGATTGCCCACGAAGGATTTTTCTATGTGACAGATTATGTGAGGGAAGACAAGACCTACATGAAGTGCAGCGTGGCGAAGGGCATGTGTTGTAAGGGCCGCGGAATTTGGACTGCTGAGGGCTTCGTGAAAACCGCGGAGCATAGCCACGCACCAAATCAGTCTGTTATCGAGCGTGCAAAAGCACGCGCTGTGATGAAAGAAAGGGCTGAGGAGACCGTGGAGCCAGTGCATGCAGTGAGGGATGCGGCTGAAAGGGACATGAACTTGGCTGCCAGGGCTGATATGCCACGGGAAGGTGACATTAACCGCAGCATCAGACGCTACCGCAAGCGAACAAGGCAAGCTCCTGCTGAGCCGGCGACCATCGGTGATCTCGTCATACCACCGGAGCTTGGTCTGACCCAAGAGTCGCAGAGCCTGCCTGCGACACGCTTCTTGTTGTATGACAGCGGCGATGACGAAGCCGACAATGACAAAAGGATAGTACTGTACAGCAGTGACTGGGAACTGCAGAATCTGGCCTACAGTCTTCACTGGGCAGATGATGGCACGTTCAAGGTCTCTCCAGTGCTCTTCCAGCAGCTGTATACAATACACGCCACCGTCCTGGGCATAACAGTGCCTTGTGCATATGCACTGCTGCAAGACAAGAGCGCACACACCTACAGGCAGGTAGGTTCAAGCACGGATTCAAGCTCGATAAAGTTAGATTAGAAAAAGGAAATAGGAAGAAATTGGTTCTCAATCAGAGTGGTAGATGACTGGAATAGACTCAGTAATCAGGTTGCTAGTGCAGTCAATAGTGAGCTTTTAAAGAAGATTAGGCAAATTTATGGATAAAGACGATAGGTATGTACGTATATTTTATACAGGGATTGTCTTGTGTAGGCTTGCGGAGTTCTTGCAGCTTCTCTTATGTTCTTTTGTTCTTAGGTGCTGAGCAAAGTGCGCGCAGCCATAAATGAGTCACCCAGACGCCCCGGGCCTTGGTGGCACCGTGATGACTGATCTCGAACGAGCGGCTATGAACGCGTTCCAGGAAGTCTTCCCCCAAAAGCTGCAGTCCACTTGCTTTTTTCAGCTCGCCCAGAACGTCTGGAGAAAGGTGCAGAACGTCGGACTCCAGCAGCGGTACGCCGATGACGCCGACTTTGCGCTGCAGGTGAGAAGTATTTCAGATTTGTTCATGTTTATAAGTTCGCAATATTTGACTTTTATACACACACACAGACACACACACACACACACACACACACACACACACACACACACGCGCGCACGCACGCACGCACGCACGCACGTACGCACGCGCACACACACACACACACACACACACACACACACACACACACACACACACACACACACACACACACACACACACACACACACACACACACACACACACACACATTCACTCACTCTTACACTCATTCACTCACTCACACTCACTGACTCTCACGCACATTCGCACATTCACTGCAGAAGCATTTTCAATTAATACAACTAACGATAAATATCTTTGCAGGTGCGGAGCCTGCCGGCTATCGCGTTCCTGCCCCCCGTCGATATTCCTGCTGCGTTTCATGCGGTAGCCGGTTCCCTGCCAGACGACTGCATCAACCTAGTTACGTACTTCGAGAATACGTACATAGGCCGCGAGCTTGGTGGTAGATGGAGGTCCCCAGCCTACGAGCCGAAAGAGTGGACCCAGTTTCAGCGCACACTCGATAAGTGTGCGCTGAAACTGGGGTGGCACTGGAGATTTCCAGGAAGAGCTGGTGTCCATCCCAACGTCTTCAGCCTGATCCAACGAATTCAGGCCGAGGAAGAACATTGGCGAGTGGAGGTGGCAAGGGTGCAGGCCGGGGCGGCACTGAAACGCCGGAAGCCTCAGTGGGAACAGCTAAGTGATCGTCTCGCAACTCTGGCACACCGACGCCGCGATGGAAATATTAACATCATGGACTATGTGCGCAGTGTGGCTCACAACTTCACATTCTAAAATGTCCTTTCTATTTCTTTCTTTTTGTGATAACTGAAGTTTGTTTGCTGCAGGTAAAGAACCTTATATGTACTTCTATGAGTTTATGATTATTTAGTGCGGACATGTAAATCTGTTTTTTTTTTTCCGTCAAGAAGATTATTCTTGTTTGGCTGCAGGCAAGTAGCTGCCATTATATATATTTTCTTTTCTTTAATTGAGTTTTGTCTGGCTACAGAAAAGTAGCAGAAAGATGTGATCCAGTCATCTATGGAATAATTGGTATTGTAATTGGGATTAGTCTATCTTTAGCCAGTTTTCGTTTTCTCTTTTTTTGGGGGGGTGGTGGTGGTGGGGGGGATGGGGATAGCACACAAAAAATGCAGGTTCAGAGTAAGCATCCTCTGGACCATCAACATCAGCTGGTGGACGACAACGCAGGCTATATCCCACACAATGGGCTGATCATTGAGGACTGAGCACAGCTGACTGATATAAATGGCAAATAAAACCCCGAGGGCTTACCTTATGACTTTCAGGCCACGTGCTGTTAATTGATCGAAAGACAATTCATCCGAAAGAGAGATTTTGCTATAGGGCATAATAAGTAAATGATAATTAACTAGAAGATAATTACATTTAGGCAATAAGCAATGAATATATATATATATATATATATATATATATATATATATATATATATATATATATATATATATATATATTGTTGCGGGCCCCACCCTACGGGAAGTGTTGGAGACGTGTCTACGTGACATGTCTGTGTGTTACGCCTTTCTGTCTGGAGACCACGTGTTATCCAGTCAGGAGCCAGGCGTGGCGGGAGAGTGAGAGAGAGATGAGTTGCCAGCGCGTATTAAGGCGAGGCTTGTTAAATGTTTTATCTTCTCTTTGTTCTCCTAATTTTCCTAACTTTCCTTCTTTCTTCTTTGTGTTGCAAGGTATCCTATCTTGTAGACAATTCCTTTCTGCTTCCTCTGGTGTGTTTGTCATTGTTCTAAGTTGCTTATGAGCGGAGCAATGATTTTGTGAAAGAGAGCATTTTTATTAGGCTATTTCGATGCGGCGCGGTGTGTGAGAAACACGGCGCGCCGGTGGTGCGATTTGGCATCTCAGCTCGGGGAGCTGCAGACTGTGTGGAGGGTAAGGAGTCAGTTAGTCGCTAGTCATCACCAAGAACACCTCGCGCTCTGAGCTCCCCACTAATTGGCATTATTTTGCCTGTAACCTCATATTTAAGGGAGTGAGTTATCTGTTTGGCCTATTAGATAAGGGGTATATTTGTGTAGCTAGACAGCAGGGCCCTGTCTGTAGAGGAAACGGTTACAAGCCAGAGCACAGAGACGAGTGTAGTGACAGTATCATTACCACCTAACTAGCGGTGAACTCCACCTAGAATTTTGTCAGACTGTTCAGTCTCGGGGAAGTAGTTTCGGCGTTGTTTGCGTTTTGTCGGCGTTTTCTGCGTTTGTCGGCGTTGTCCGCTTCGTCGGCGTTGTTTGCTTTTTTCGGCGTTATCTTCGTTGTCCTCATTGTGAGAGAGCCTGTCATCAGGGGCCTCTTGTTTGAGAACACAGACGAGGAGTAATCCCGTCTCAGTGTTGATTAATTACGACTCAAATAACGCACTGTACGGAGTCCCCTCGTGGGAGGCTACTTTGCAGGGTGTTATTGGAGTCGAGAGGAGTTATTATTCAACCAGAAGTGGGTGGAAAGACACCTTGTGGGCGGTATTCTGGTTGGAGCGATAGCTCCTTGTCTAGGCACTGTAATCTTGTGCTCACTGTAAGTCTCTTTAGAATGTAAGGAGGAGAAGGTGGTTACTACTGGGAGATTCCTTGTTCTTTGGAGGGTTAAAAGAACTGGCGACCTCTTAACGTTAACGGGGTGGCTGTAGGTGCTGTGTTTGGGGGCTAAGAGTGCATAGGTTCCTTAACCAGGCACTTCTTGTTTAAAGCCTATTGTCCAGCCACCGGCGTGTGGCCCTCGGAGTGACTAGTCCTACGGGATAGTCGACTTTCCTTGTCCTTTGGTGGGTTAAAAGGACGTATAAACATCAGCACTACAGTTCGTACACGCCCGTAACGTGGTTGTGACTGGGTTGTTCATAAGTGGACACCCGGCACTAGGGCATAAGAACCGTGTCCGTTACGGTGTGACCGTAACAATATATATATATATATATATATATATATATATATATATATATATATATATATATATATATGTATGTATATGTATTTATATAATATATATATATATATATATATATATATATATATATATATATATAATATACATATATATATATATATATATATATATATATATATATATATATATATATATATATATATATATATATAATACATATATATATATCTATATCTATATCTATATCTATCTATATATATATATATATATATATATATATATATATATATATATATATATATATATATGTGTGTGTGTGTATATATATATATATATATATATATATATATATATATATATATATATATATATATATATGTGTGTGTGTGTGTGTGTGTGTGTGTGCATTTTTTAACATAATTTGGCGACCATAAGGTCTCCCAGTGGTGAAACACAAGATCTTTATTTCTGAAATAATTCCTGGAGGCAATGGCTCATCATGTTTGTGTGCTCAATGTATATATTTTGCGTTAACGAGAAGGCGGCGGCGGCAGAGTGCAAGCTAGGTTATGATGTTGGTTGTCGGTGGCGGAGGTGAAGTAAGCGGTGATAGTGGTGGTGATGCTGGTTGTCATCAGGGTCGGCTCTCAGCGACACCCCACCATTTCTCATGGATTTCGGACAAAAGTTTGTAAAGAAAATCTTCGTATAGCAACTATCCATAGCGACTTATTACCATACAAACATGCTTACGAGCTTTTCCGTACGTACTACTTTATCCAGAAGAATTTTATCCCTGACGAACATTTGCGTACGAATAATTGCATATGATTTTTTTTCTATACGAACTTTTGTCCCGACGAACTTTTGTCATTACGAATATTTTACATACGTACTTTAAACCATACGAACATTTGCATACGAACTTTAGCGTACGAACTTTTACTTACGTATTTTTGTCAGACGAACTTTATCTCTGACGAACATTTGCGTACGAACAATTGCGTACGAACATTTGCATACGAACTTTTTCCACACGAACTTTTTCTATACGAACTTCTGTCCCGACGAACTTTTGTCGTTACGAATATTTTACATACGTACTTTATACCATACGAACATTTGCATACGAACTTTTGCGTACGTACTTTTTCAATACGAACTTTATCCCTTACGAACATTTGCTTACGAACAATTGCGTACGAACTTAATGCATACGAACTATTTACATACGTACTTTGGTCCTAGAACCCCAGCTGGGATCTGGGCAAACCTTATGCTTCGAGCATAGGAAACAACACCATCTTACACCATGTCTTTCCAAGACTGCAGATAAACCAATGGTATAGATACAGAAAATAATTGGCCCCAGTGTACTTCCCTGAGGATTCTAGGACCAAAGTACGTATGGAAATAGTTCGTATGCATAAAGTTCGTACGCAATTGTTCGTAAGCAAATGTTCGTAAGGGATAAAGTTCGTTTGAAAAAAGTACGTACGAAAAAGTTTGTACGCTAAAGTTTGTATGCAGACGTTCGTATGTATATATGTAAAATATTCATAACGACCTAACCGATCCTAACGCGTACGAACATTTTTCTAACGAACATTGGCACAACGAACATTTAACCTTACGATTTTTTTTTCCATTACGAACTTTTGACATGACGAACTTTATACCCTACGAACTTTATCCTGACGTACTTTAGGCAAACGAATTTTATCTTACGAATTATTGCCATACGAACTTTTTCTATACGAACTTTTGTCCGGAACCCGTGATGCGTAGCCGACACAGGTCACAGAGGCGAGTGAGGGCGACATCTAGGACCCGGGATTGTTTTCAAGTCAAACCTTTGTATCGGCAGCTATTGTTAGGAAAAAAAAGGGAAACCACACAAAACAGTGTATATTCTAAATTCACGTTCTAGTTTCTACACCTAGCATATCACATTTCCTCCAGAAACTTTTTCATCGCGTCAATCATCCTTCTAGCTAGCTACTCGTCTCCCCACACAGTCCCACCAACACCACCAATTTTCTACCATCCATTCCCTTCCAGTTCTTTCAATCACTTAATTCATTTCACGTCAATCATCCTTGTACTCGTCTCCCAACACAGTCCCACCAACAACACCATCCATTCCCTTCCAGTTCTTTCAATCACTTCATTCATTTCACGTCCCATTTCTGTTAGAATCACACGCATCATTTCCACTCTGTCACGGTCATACTTTTCACATTTCAGTACCACATGCCCTACCGTCTCATCCTCTCCCATGTCACACATCTGGCACACTTTGCTGCGGGACTCTGACCATCAGTAGTTCCTTGCATTCACAATTGCACCTAACACTGAAAAACCTATGTCTGCATTCTGTGTAGATATGTGGTTTGGCTAATTTAAATCTGTGGCCTCTAGTAGTAGTGACAGGAGGAGAGAACAGGTCAGATGGGAAAATTGCAGATTGGTTGTGGAAAATCCTCCAGCATTTAATCAGATCAGCTCTCAAGAGCCTGCTCTGTACAGACTACAGGTTCAGAGCTTTGAGGGGATCAGTATAGGGTAGTTTTGCGAGGCCATCTATGTGTTTGGTCCAGCGGCGCTACACTGACTCCAGTAGCCGCATGTCACCCAAGTAGCCAGTGTTCCAGACTGTTGAGCCAAACTCCAATATAGGTCTTATGTGGGACTTAAGGAACCCTGCTGGGATGTAACCGATACTGTAGTACAGTATCGGTTACATCCCAGCAGGGTTAGGTTAGGTTGGATTTAGGGTCAGGTTAAGGTAGATTAGGTTAGGTTAGGTTAGGTTGGGGATAGGGTTAGGTTACTGTAAATATTAATCTCGGGAGAAGACGTTAATGTTATCTCTATGTTATCCGATAATTTTGATTTTGAAGCTGGTATAAAAATGTCCTTTTATCTATATTAATGTTTACTATAACATGTGTTTGGTTAATACTTTTCAATTTCATCACAATTTAACTTAAACTTTAAAGATTACAATTCCTCTTGAAACAGATCATACCATGTGTGTTCGTATACACTAAAACTATTTATAAATGATAATGACATGGATGGGACAAATTGACACCACTAAAAAAGGGACAAGTTAGGTTAGCATTAAATCTGTGTATTCATTATTTATTGTCTAGTATGGTTATGGGAGTTGTGTACAAGTCATCCATTTAATAATAATAATTTAACACACACACACACACACACACACACACACACACACATACACACACACATACTAAACGCCAAACGGAGAATCACTGGTAGTCACATACAAATGGAAAATTATAAGAGTAATTTAGATACAAGTAAACACTTAAATAGAAGAAAAACAAACATAGGTAAACAGTACAGTACAGATGATTTAAGGGCAGACGGCAGTAATTAGTTAAGCTGGAGTGTTCTGGACTATAATAGATGGAAACCAGATATAGATACATAGAAGAAGGTTACAGAAAGCTGTCATATAGAGATAATAATAACAATAATAATAATAATGATAATAATAATAGTGTTTTGGACTCCGTGAAAAATAAGATGGCAACTTGGCAACTCACACGTACACAAACATAGTAACATACATACATACACAGGCTGACCGTGTGTGTGCGTGCGGGATCCAGGTAATTATAGGCTGTTTTTACCTTAATTACATCACCTCATCTGAATTATATGTGTTCTTATGGTTGTTTAGTGTCATGGTGTGTGTGTGTGTGTGTGTGTGTGTGTGTGTGTGTGTGTGTGTGTGTGTATATTCACTGTCACAGTCTGCTACTGGTGTGTGTGTGTGTGTGTGTGTGTGTGTTATTATATTATCTACGTCAATTTGGTGATATTATATTAACTAGCTTGTTATTACCACACTCCTATTACTCTGTGTGTGTGTGTGTGTGTGTGTGTGTGTGTGTGTGTGTGTGTGTGTGTGTGTGTGTGTGTGATGTTCGTATATAAGTATTATTAGTATTATTGTATTGTCTAAAATTTTACATCTTCACCATAATGGTGTCTGTTTACGTCTGTGTCTTGCCTCTGGTCCTCTTCCAACTCCATACTTTTGGTCATAGAGAACATTTGATAGCTTCTATATTAATCTAACCTAACCTAACCAAACCTTAACCTACATTGACAAATAACATAACCTTGTTTAAACAAAACTAAACTCTATTTTTCGAAGAGAAGGTCTCACAGAAAACATTGAATATCTCAGAAACTAACAATTTGCGACGGAAATGTAAGTAAGAAAACCTCAAAATCCATCAGGTAATGCAAAAATATAACAGTGAATTCTCGAATTCTCTAGAGGGTTATAGTGAAGATGTAAAATAATATCCTTTCCTATTATATTTGACTGTCAAAGTGTATCTACATTTATAAACGAAGTGCTTAGAGATACGGCAGTCGTACCTCGTTGTTTTCCGCTATTCATCTGCTATTCCTACGGCCTGTGTTTTATTATTTACCTGATACAGCATCTTTCAAGTTATGTTAGGTTGATTATGTTATGTTAGATATTGTTTGGTTTGGTTATATGTTATTTTATCCCAAAGCTAGGCAACTGCCGTATCTATAAGGAAGCACTATGAGGATACAGCATTCGTTAGGTTATGGTTAGACATGGTTAGGTACGGTTTTTTTTTTTTTTTATCATTAATCATTGGCGCCAGTAGGCTTATTGAGACACAAATGGATTTGCCTCGCCTGTTATTTGGCGTAGGTTCTGTTATATAAGCTTTTTAAATTTTATTATATTTTAAACTGCGTCTTATATGCCGTCAAATATAGTAAATAGGACAACCTTCTCACACTTGACCAGTTAGTAATGTGAAAATACAACAAACACAACACTCCATTCTGTAGTGCATTATTGTGAACATGTAAATAAACACCGGATCCAACCGTTCCTACATTTATTTTCCATGTGGGGCAGAGGTGATGGCTTGTACCGTGAAGAGTGTCCTGGGATCACTAAGGAGCAGGATAGCCGTACCCTTACAAGTAGCCTCACCCTCCCCATCATCAGCAGCAGCAGCAGCAACACACACCCGCCTTGTCTGGACTCCATTAGTAACTAGTGTGAGGCATCGCTACCACTCAGAGAGGCTCGAGAAAGGACCGCTGCTGAGGAATTATGGGTACAAGGACAACCTGCTTAATAGAGGTATGTTAAAAGTAAGATGAGAACTGTTTACATATATCTCATTTTATGTTTCCTTCTTCCCTTCTTCTTTCTTGTCTTCTCTTATAAAAGTAAATAGATAAATAAAAGGTCGAAGTATGTAAGGTGTGTTTTCTCCATCCAGGCTGCGTCTCCCTCTCCCTTCTCCCTTCACCTCCATTAATCTGTAGTAATAGAAGATGATGTTGATGATTATATTTGTTTCTCCTTTTATAAGTTTTATTTTCTTGGTTTTATTTGTAGTTTAAGTAAGGATTGTTGGTTGTTTTCTTGTGTTTATTAATCATGTTTCTGTATCTACTCAGTTTTTATTTGATTTTCACTGTCATGAGAGAGAGAGAGAGAGAGGGGGGGGGCGGCGGCTTGGTAAGTGCTAAAACACATAAATTATACAGTGTTTCAGTCATCAAATCACATATCCTTTCCAGATTCTTTGCCAAATTATGTCTGTATTCTTATGGTAGTAAACAGACATCCCGTACCGAGATGAGTGTATGTGCGTTTAGTGTTCTGTGTACGTATTGACATCGGTGCATTAATTTTGAAACTTACAACACAACCTCAACATAAGTCCCCACAGTTAGATGCCTCCATTCACTTTAAGGTCATTTAAATAGGTGAGTTGTAGAGTTATACTACATGTGTTTCAGTAGTGTGATTTGAGGTGAGGTTATGTTAGGTGGAGAATGTGCCTTATAGAGCAATAAGATCATGGGAAAGTTAACCTAAGTGCTAACCTAACCTAAATGATTGATTGAAACATTATATAAGACTAGAGAGCAGTCTGTATAGGAGTTGTGGTGTCTAATATAACAAGGAGAGTTAAGAAATGAAGGCGATTACCTATAATAAACTATGAGGTTAAGATAGCTAGCCAGGCAATGACTAACCCAAAACAATAAGGAATTAGTAATACTTTTTAAAAACTAGTGACAAAGAGTTGAAATTAGTAACTTCCTTAATTATTAGTTTTGAACAGTTTTTACCAAGGAAATCATGCAAGTACTACCTGAGAACAAACTAAGATTATACAGATGAGGATGACGAGAAATTAATGGACATATTTAGTCATAACCAAAGATGAAATTTTAAACCTTGTGGGACGGACAAAATATATCCAAGAGTGTTGAAGGAATATAAAAGGAATTATTAGTGAAACATTAATCCATATATTTAGGGAATCTGTACATTAGGCGAGCTGCCGTTAAAATGGAGGCAAGCGAAGGTAGTTCCTGTTTTAAAGAAAGGATGTAAAACTGTCATTTTACACTATTGTCCCGTGAGTGTAACTTCAAATGTGTGTCAAGTGTGAAGCAAGTCAAGTAACGACAATACTAAGGATAAATCGTGTTTTACAAAGGTGTTGAATTTCCATAGAAAGGTTTAGGAAGCGTCAGATAGGGAGGAAAAGTATGACATTATGTAGTTAGATTTTATTATTTTGTTATTATTATTGTTTTTTGATTGAATACTATTTGTTGTTATTGTTTGTGTTTCATCTCAGGACTTTTGCCACACATGGAGGCCACCAGGAGGCTTCCCATACCACTGTTCCGTCCCAAGAACAACTGGGCAGAGAAGCGTGCTCTCTTCGGCCAAAATGATTACATAGGTGGGTGGATGTGGTGAACTGTATGTAGGTGGCGGTGGGGTAAATCAAATGACACTAACTGCTATATTTATAGCTATATTCATAATAACACAACAAGAGTAGTAACCTTAAAAGAGTTTATAGAAATATTTGTTGGTTAGCTTAAGTTGAAGTAAGCCTAAGAGTGAGTGCGGTAATGGTGTCCTCTCCCGGCAGACATCCTTGGTCCCGGCCACCTGCATCCGACCAAGGTGGCGTACACTGTCCCCCCGTGGCTGCGTGGCTTCAAGGGAAATGAGTTCCAGATGCTGCTAAGGAAGAGGAAGATTTTTGGGAGTGAGATGTCCACCTACCGCCCTACCAAGAAGTTGGAGATGAACAAACGTATCAACTGGCTCTACCGCTACCTCAACCGCAAGACAAAGGATTACATGTGGAAAAGGGCGTAATGAAGGTAGGTGTGGGTGTGGGTGTAGGATGAAGTCGAATAAAGGTCTCCATCTTAGGTTCATAATGGCAGGTGTTATGATGTTGATATCTTGGTGTTATTATGTTAGCAGTGGGCTGTACTTCCATCCTGGTGGTCAACAGTGCTGTCCTGTGTTGGGTTGACCTGGGATTATAATTTGCAGCAACACAAATCAACGTTGGGAACTGTACGTGAAAAATTGTCATTTGTCTTTCATGAAGTGAGTACATCATTGAACATGGTTGGTGGGATGTGTATAACCATGCAACAACGGAAGTGTTATGATAAGGGAGTTTATAATCAGTGTGACTCATCAATAGAAGGTCACCACCACCACCACCACCAATACCAACTGATAAGTGATGGTGTTTGCCTTGCCTCGTGTCAGACCGAGAAGCTTGGAGTGGTGGAGGTGGAGGAGCCTTGCGTGGTGGTGGTGGTGCTTGTCACAATGTTATGATGGTTTGTCTTTAACTTGAGACTACTTGTATGGTTTCCTATGTATATAAAAATTTCTTCAGATTAAAGTAAAGACACCTGACTTATTTTATTTTCATTTATTTAGTGTTGCTAATAGCTTGGTACACATGAATGATCTGTGTGAAGTTTGATAGGATTGCTTGACTGTTTACTGTGACTCAACAGCACGGGAAAGATGAGATGAGGAAGTAGCAAGGAAAGACAACACTTCCCTTTTATCAATACCATGTTAAAAGAAATATTAATTCTATATTGTTGGAATCAAACTAATTAGCCGACACTTTCTTCCCCTTCCTCCACTCTACTTAAGCTTTGTGAAGAAAATTGTTTTAGAGTTTACAGACAAGCCGTTGTAATTGACCTGACGTGCAGTGTTTGGGCGGGGTGTATTTCCCTTCTATGGGGTCTAGGGGCTAAGTGAGAGGAGTGTGTATGTATGTGTGTATGCATCCTTTGTCTTGGCTACCCACCTTTAGGGAGATAACAGCCTGGTATATAGATAAATGAACTGTAGTGACTGCAAGAATATTACCCAAAGAGACGCAGCAAGGAGTCAGGGAAGCCTCTCCTCTGTACTCTCTCCTCCAAAAAGACAAGACTGGTTGGGGGAGGGAGGGGAGGATAGTCACGTTGAATCCTAAATGCCTTGTCTTTATTGGTCCCCTTCAATGGGGATATGTCAGGGATATAGATACAAATAGATGGAATGTGGATAGTGAAAATAGACTCCACACCAGAAACGGATGCCTGGATCATTATTAATCAATCATAATCAGAATAATTAATTATCTTTGTAGTAGAATAGTTAACGAAGGGAGGAACACAAAGAACAACTACAGAATTAAGAGTACTGTTAAAATTACCATTAAGAAAAAAAAAAATTTAATTTTTTTTTCTTTTTTTCTTTTACAATGGAGGCCTTAGATGGTTGGCCTCCACCCGTTAGTAGCGCGGGTTAGATTTTTGAAGTGACGCCTCACCCAAACAGCCCTAGATGACCCTCAGAAGACAGAAGTGCTGGCAGACTATTATAAGTCGAGAGTAGGTCTTCCACCCCACCCTCCGCCCACCTGCAGACCTCAACCAAGTCATCAATATGTATGTTTATTTAAAAATACTGTGGGTGTATGTTTTTAGCTATACCGCATATAACACAGAAATGATGTGGGCGAGCATTTTACAAACAACCTAATTTAACCTTAACAAACCATAACCTAACCTAACCATAACCTAATACAACATAATCAACCTAACATAACTTAAAAGATGGTTTATCAGGTAAATAATGGTGAGCACCGCCTGAAACCTTCACAGATGTCTTGAGTACACTACGTATAGTATGTACCACTTCATATTTGATGAACAAGTATTTGAGGTTGAATTTGCAATGCATTATAAAGATAACGATATCAAAGATATGAAATGGGTCATCTTATTAATATTTACTTAGCTTTGTTAACATAACAATATGTTAACCAGTCAATTCACAGTGTCACCCATCCAATGATTTTGTGATGTGCCTTATGTGTTTCTGGTGATACATGTAATGAAATGGTTGACTTTCTACCTCTTTTCCATCACAAATGTCTAGTTTTCAAGTCATGCCTCTCTTTCAAGTCATGCCAACCCCTCATCCCTGACGACCTGTGGGAAATCGGGGTTTTTTGGTTGGGGAAGACGAAATAGTGATTTACACTAATAAATCTACATTGTATTTTCTAAATTAACATAACCTTATCAAACTTAAGTGACTCCTAAAAATATCTAAGGTGAAAAACCTATTTTTCCAGACACACCAAACATAACATAACCTAACCTAACATAAATTGAACTCAAGTAGTAACCTCCTTACTGGTTGGGGCAAGCTCCCCCAGACCCCACTAACCTAACTTAACCTAAACTGAACTCATGTAATAACCTCTTAACTAGGGGGAGGGGGCATGCTCTCCCAGTTAAAACATCCCCGTCTGGTGTCGTGCGTTGTCTACGCACCATTCTTGCCAGAGTTTCTTTTTTAGGATGAGCACCAGCACAGCAGCATCATGTGGGTACTCACTAGTGCACTTTTGTTCAATAGTCCATGTCACTTCCTCTCACTGTTTTGTTCTTCCTGTACTGTTTTCAAGGACAGGTTGCGTGCGGCATCAGACAGATGTGACTGATTACTTTCTTTTCCCTGAATAAGTTCGCCTTGTGTTTTTAGTCGTCCTCCACAACTTCCTTTGTGTTCACATTGCCAATATGTTACATCATGTTTTTTTTATCAATGACGTAGGTGTAGCTATCAAGCAAAAACTTTTCTCTTCCACGATCATAAAAGAAACAATAATTTTATTCACTTAAGGTGATAGTATGCACATCACAATATACACTTGAAAGTGAACAACAATAAAGTTCATAAAAGTAAAAGGCACTGAAACAAAACATTGAAAAACATAGACTTTCCTTTATAACTTCTAATTATCAACTGTTTCAGTTTCTAGGCAAGCTGACTCACGTTCATTCCCTTTGGGGCATTGATAAAAAATTCAAAGTACATGTCAAATTGTTGTGAGTTGAACAGAAACAGTAACAAAACATTTATCCATTAATTATCATATCTGCCGACATAATTGTTTGCCAGCTATCTGTTTGGTCGCTTATTTTTGGTGAAATGTCTCTGGGCCAAGTGTCCGTTCGGTGAAATGTCCGTTTGGTGAAATATCCGTCGGTGAAATGTCAGGTTTACCCTTCCCCTTCATACTTAACTAAAGCCCTCTACCTCACTGCACCTGATATGGTCCAAGGGTCACACCAGATGCTCGGGAACCTCCTTTAAATAAAGAGTCCAAAGGTTTACCCTTCCCCTTCATACTTAACTCATGTCCTCTCCCTCACTGCACCTGATATGGTCCAAAGGTCACACCAGATGCTCGGGAATCTCCTCCAGGGGTCATCAAGTAAATTAAATTAATGTAATAGTTTTGTGGAATGTAAGCCATACAGGTAATGAGGGTTGCCTGCACTGCAAGGCTGGAACATGGCTACGGATTTATTGAGCACATTTCTGGTATTTGCAAAATATAACATTTAGAGAATGTGGGAAAAGATTAATTTACAAGTCTACCCTCACTCAGCACATCCTTACACACACTGGTGTTAAGAATTATGAATGTGAAGAATGTGGGAAGAGATTCGCTCTGAAGTCTACCCTCACTCAACACATCCTTACGCACATTGGTGTTAAGAATTATAAATGTGAAGAATGTGGAAAAAGATTCACTCTGAAGTCTAACCTCACTGAACACATCCTTACACACACTGGTGTTAAGAATTATGAATGTGAAGAATGTGGGAAGAGATTCACTATAAGATCTAACCTTACCAAGCACTATGTGACACACACTGCCTTGAGAAAGTTCAAGTGTGATGTTTGTGGGAAGCAGTTTAAGACAAGGAATGTCATTATCCGACACATGAAGACCCACTTCTGAGGTTGTGTTATGTGAACAATGTGCTGCTGCTGCTACTGGCGATGGGTGGCAATGGTTGTAGTGAGTTAATGTTAATAAAGTAAGCGCCAGACATCAAAGGTCACGTGGCGATATGTTAGGGTAAATGGCAGACGGCAGAGTAACGAGATAATGGCAAGGCAAAGTATAGGGAAGGAAAGAACGGTTAGTTACAGTGAAATGGTTACATCAAATAGAGGATGTGGGTTTGTGAAAGTGGCAAAACCAGAGCCAAAGTGGGATTTAGAGCCATCTATAAAGGAGTTCAAATTGCACGAGTAGAAAAGTGTATCAGACTTGGAAGAACATAGATAGAGAGTATGTAGCGAAGGTTGTTTATATGGGAGTGGACAGTTTTTAGAAAGAACATTAATGATTTGTGATAATGGTAGAAATAATAGTACTGGGATCTTGGAGAGAGGATGAATTATATGTAACAGGGATTCACGAGAATCATCTCATCTCCTCCTTTCCCTAGTGAGATCATCTCTGATATTGAAGCCTTTATAGCAAAACCTTTCATTGATGTCTCACTTCCTTTCCCATCCTCTGCCTCATCACATTCAACTTACAATAACATCCTCTGTGTTTCAAAACCTTTCATTGATGTCTCACTTCCTTTCCCATCCTCTGTCTCATCACATTCAACTTACAATAACATCCTCTGTGTTTCAAAACCTTTCATTGATGTCTTACTTCCTTTCCCATCCTCTGCCTCATCACATTCAACTTACAATAACACCCTCTGTGTTTCAAAACCTTTCATTGATGTCTCACTTCCTTTCCCATCCTCTGCCACATCACATTCAACTTACAATAACACCCTCTGTGTTTCAAAACCTTATATCCACTTACATTCATTGTGTTATGGTGAGCAGACCAGTTATATCCACTTACATTCATGGTGTTATGATGAGCAGACCAGTTATATCCACTTACAGTCATGGTGTTATGATGAGCAGACCAGTTATATCCACTTACATTCATGGTGTTATGGTGAGCAGACCAGTTATATCCACTTATATTCATAGTGTTATGGTGAGCAGACCAGTTATATCCACTTACATTCATGGTGTTATGGTGAACAGACCAGTTATATCCACTTACATTCATGGTGTTATGGTGAGCAGACCAGCATTGGCAATCCTTCTGGTCTGAGCTCTCTAATAATAAACTTGATGCAGTTAAACCATCAGGCTCTCCTTTTACAGACCCAAGCCACAAGAATAGAAGGTGTGAGACTGCACTTACACCATTACGTAGTAACCACACTAACCTCACTCACTCTTGTCTTATGACAACACTCCCCACACACCCTTTGTATGACTAGTAATACCCCGCTCTTTGTATACCCCATCCTACTTTTTTGGTCCTTGTTACACTGCTGCTGCTATTGAACTGTATTACTCTTACTCACGGTGAGTGTGATGTGAGGCAGACTTACTCACACAGTATTAGTAATAATTTATATGTTCTGTACTGCAACATTTCACATAATGTTATTTACTGTAATGCAACACTTCACATAATGTTATTTACTGTGATGCAACACTTCATATAATGTTATTGGTTAAACTGGAGAATAGGTCCGTGTCGCGTACAAGCACGAAGCTGACATATCAGTTAGAAGACTCGGTAGTGGTTCTAGAAACGTAAAAAAAATTAGGTGCTCACTTCTAGTGTGGCCGTATATAGTACTCGAAAGTGTGGCGACATTCACCAGTTTCTAAGTCCAGCGAGCTCCCTCCCTCTGTAAAGTAAACACTGAACTGATTTTCTTTTGTTTATGACTGTGATTTGTGGGTAATGGCATATAAGAATTTCATGATATCTATAGAATTCAATTCACCAATCGTGGTGCTGCCCGTCAGTGCTATTCGTGCCGCTACAAATCACAGCCTTCCACACTAGGCTCAGATACACTTTTGTTTGGTTTTAGGGACAAGTCAGGTGTATTGATACAGATTCATCGTCACTTGTTGATATGGCGTCCAGTGGATTACACCTGCCAGTGTCTTGTGAAGGATGTTATTTGTCCTATGGCGATTTTTGTGGGACATATTTCAACGACTGTGAAGGGTTACTACAACTGTTAGTCAGACATGGTTTAGTGCCTGAAAAAAAACTTTGTGAAAACTGTGGGAAGGAGTGCCGGCTGGATATACGTAGGAAGGCACTCACCTCCATCGCCTGAACAATAACCACACCACACCGGTAAGTCATAACGGTTTCATTTTGGAGGTCCTTTGTTATGTTAGGTTAGTGTCCTAGCGGGGATTTCAGGGTGGGCGCAGCTCCTTCTGCTAGGTTAGGTTAGGTTAATGTCCGAGCAGTGGGGTCCAGGTGTGATGCCTCCAATTTAATTTCAAATAGGCCTACTGAATGTACCTTTTTGTTTTGTTTAGTCTGCCCTTAGATCCTGTATTCCCAAGGGGATACTGCATTATATAAATGTTTTTACTCACACATTATTCATACTTTTATACTATATGTTTATATTAATGTTTATATTAGAATTGTTTCTCCAAACTTTCAAATCCTATGCAGTCAACCCCTCCCACAAGACAGTTTTCTATGGAAAGAAATTAATATCATAATCTAATCATTATTAATAGTTATTAACTTGTCAAAATGCTCTCCATAGTCTAATATAATTAACCTACTTAGTTATCTTCCCACAAAATTTTGTTAAGAATGACGTAATATTGCACCATGTGATGTGATCCCACGCCCCAGGGCCTGTCCCTGAGAAAAGTCACGCAGACAAAAATGTTCCCCTATATAGTAATCCAGAGATCAGGTTCAATAGATACCTAAATGTCACTTATTTAGCGTCAAAATTAATTTCCTATCAACTAATAACTATTTTACGTCTCAATAATCAATTAATAATAAGATCAAAGGAGGAATATCCTCGAAACCCCCCCTTCCCCCTTCTCATCTCCCGCCTTTTTCCCAGACAGCGTCACTCGTGGTTCACCCTTCATTGTGTTCGCAGGTGAGTGACATCGCTCTCGAAATCCCTCAATATTTGTGAAATTCAATGCCTCGCCATTATTATATAGTCCATAGTCTTCCCCAATAGTCTGACAATACATGTAAACCCCTATTGAGATCTATTATAAGTGGATAATATCAATTTCCTTCTCTTAAAGAAGGACAACGTGGTTTCAAAACCGCATGGTCCCCTATTCCCTACAAAATATTTCATGGTGTACAATATATATTTTTCACGGTAATTTCTATGTTATTGTGACTGTGTATTAACTTCTGAGTTAAGGAAGTGAATTATAGACTCGTGGTTCACCCTTCATTGTGTTCGCAGGGAAAGAATGCCTCCACGACAGTTACACCAATTTCTCATTTACTTTCTTTTGTTTTTGTAGTTAAATGAACGGCTAGAAAGCCGCTGCCAAATTTCCAAGTTAAGCTTTAGGAAACTATGTGTCACGTAAGACGGTCTGATAGACCCAGCCCATGTATTCAGGAATAGGAATCGCGTATTCCTACTTAGTGAGGAAGAATTATACTATGTATGCATAAACAGAAACATTGAGATCACCTTACTTTCGGAAATCCCCTGAGAAAAGGTTCTTTAACTGTTCTCAGGCCCAGTTACAAAATTATAACATTTTTAAGGTGATATTTTTCAGGGAAGGGAGTCAAGGGTATAATGTGTAATGTGTGAAGAGTTTGGTATCTCGAGGTGAGATAAGTATTGCCAACTCTGTATTTATTTTCTTTTTGAGGAAGGTGAAGTTTTTCTGCCATGAGCCATTAAGTTGTCTGATACTATAACTAAGCCGTGTTTCTAAGACTCAGTGATCAGCTTGTGATATTCAAAGTATACATTAAATAAATAACTCAAGTAAAATCTGAGAAAGTGATTCTGTGTTAATACTAACCTTCCATTGGTGTGGTAAGGTTAATAGGGAGGTGCTCAACACTCTTGAAAAAGGATATGAAACAAATCCACGAATCCATGTGTCTTATTGAAACTCAGTCCACTCTACCAAATAACTAAATTGTTAAATCAGTTCCCCTTTTCTTTTCATTGTTCACCTATATTTCCCTGGTAGTAATTATTTTCTCTTTCGAATATTTTAACTTCCCTTTAGGAAGAAATTAAATTCCCTGATCATCCCCTAATTCTCATTAAACCTTTGGGGGTGGTGGCAGCTTTCTTTTCTTAATATTCAGGGAAATATCCAACATCAGGGGCCATTAATTAATATAATTAATCAAAGTAAATATCTTTTTAATTGCCATGAGAGTTCCCCATTCGAAGTTAATTTAATGACAAGGCACCACACTGGTGGTCCTTCAGCAGTGAAGTGAAAATAAAATAAATTAATTAAATAAAGAATAGAACAACAATTAACAATAATAAATAAATAAAATAACGCCCCCGTCCCCCCCCGGGCACCACACAGGGGGGGCGCAGCCCCCCCTGGTTAGGTTAGGTTAGGTTCGGGTTATGTTAGGTTAGGTTATGGTTAGGGATAGGTTAGGTTAGGAAATTTCGAATTTTTTTAAATTTCGAAATTTTTTCAATTTTGAAGGCCCATATTTCGCTTAATTTTCATCCCCCCCCCAAAACCCCCGATTCCCCAGGCTCCCCCAAGCTTGTTGGAAGGGATAGGGGGGGAGGGGGGAGAATCGGGGTGACGGACTTATTCTCCAGAATTACCGTGATGCAACACTTCATATAATGTTATTTACTGTAATGCAACACTTCATATAATGTTATTTACTGTAATGCAACACTTCACATAATGTTATTTACTGTAATGCAACACTTCACATAATGTTATTTACTGTAATGCAACACTTCACATAATGTTATTTACTGTAATGCAACACTTCACATAATGTTATTTACTGTAATGCAACACTTCACATAATGTTATTTACTGTAATGCAACACTTCACATAATGTTATTTACTGTAATGCAAAACTTCACATAATGTTATTTTCTGTAATGCAACACTTCACATAATGTTATTTACTGTAATGCAACACTTCACATAATGTTATTTACTGTAATGCAACACTTCACATAATGTTATTTACTGTAATGCAACACTTGACATTCTAATTAATTATTGTAACTTTCTCATAATTTGGTTTGAGATAAATGTTGCACGTCATTTATGTTTTGACTTTTGGAATACGAGGTCCATCCAAAAAGTATCCGACCTATGCCCATAAAAGAAAAAATTGTTTACCATTCAGTTATTCCTTTTTGTGGCAGTTGATGTCACCATTCCTGCGCATGCGTAGAAGTTTTTACAACTGTACTGCGCGCCAGCTCTCACCTGTGAAGGTTAGAGAGCAGACATCTAGCACATGCTCGTCGGATTTTCGTCCTTACGTAACATGTCGGAGCGCATCGAGCAGCGGTACTGCATTAAGTTCTGCCAGAAGCTTGGTGATACGCAGGTGGAAACTATCCAGAAGATTCAGCTAGCTTTTGGCGATGAGATTATGGGAATAACACAGATAAAAGAGTGGTATAACCGCTTCAAGCAAGGAGAAACATCAGTAAAGAGCAAGCCACGGTCTGGCAGGTCATCCACGAGCAGAAACGAAGAATTCATTGCGAAGGTTCGTCGAATAGTGATGGAAGACCGTCGTATAACCATCAACGAGATTGCTGGAGAAGTAGGAATAAGCACAGGATCAGCTCATACAATTTTAACAGAAGATCTGGCCATGAGACAAGTGTCGGCGAAAATCGTTCCCAAGTTGCTGGTGGAACAGCAGAAACAACTCCGTCTGAAAATTGCACAAGACCTGCTTGACTGTGCTAACAGTAACTCTGACTTCATAAAGACCATCATCACTAGTAATGAGACATGGGTGTATGGATACGACCCCGAAACAAAATTTCAGTCATCACAATGGAAGCATCACACATCACCAAGACCCAAAAAAGCACGAAAGGTTCGCAGCAATGTCAAAGTAATGTTGACATGTTTTTTTGACTCCAGTGGTATTGTGCATCATGAATATGCACCAGCAGGACAAACAATCAATAAGGAGTACTATCTGGAGGTTATGAGACACCTTCGTGATGCTGTGCGACGAAAACAACCGGAAATGTGGGCTGCGCGAAATTGGCAGGTTTATCATGACAATGCGCCCGCTCATTCTACCCACCTGATCCAAGCTTACCTGACCAAAAACAACACTCCACTTGTTCGCCACCCTCCCTACTTTCCAGACATGGCATCTTGTGACTTCTGGCTGTTCCCTAGACTGAAAAAACCCCTAAAAAGAAATCGCTTTGAGTGGAGAGAGAAAATTATGAGAAAAGCGACGGCAGAGCTCTACAACATTCCAGTTACGGCATTCCAGAGATGTTACCAGCAGTGGCAGCACCGCTGGGAGAAGTGTGTGAACTCCCAAGGGGAGTACTTTGAAGGTGATTAAAAAAGATTTGTGAAATGTACACAATTCTTTTCTCTATGGACTAAGGTCGGATACTTTTTGGATGGACCTCGTATGTATAATTTGTCTGGTTTTAATCAGAAGAATGTTGGACATAGTGAACAAATAAATGGTAAGGTAATATATCTTTGTATAAATAACAACCCCATTTTTCATCTACAATAAGATGAGTTGAATGAATACAGTATTTACAATAACCCGTTTTAATGTAGTAATGATAATATTGATAATAATAATTATGATAATAATAATGCTATTATTTCCTTGCACTGCCTTAACTTCAAGCTGAAAGATTAATACGTTAAATCCAACATCAATAGTGTTTGATATCCCAGATCTTCCCCCCAAGCCCTCTGCAGGCATCCAGGCAGCTACACTATTCCGGCAATTGGACCAGACACACTACCTTCACCACCTAAGGGTCTACACAGATGGCTCCCACTGTCCCATCACTCCTTCCACAGCTACAGCCATCTACGACCCAGGCACCGGCACCATCACCAACACCTGCAAACTACCCACAGAGACTGGCTGACATCACCACAGCAGAAATGTTTGCCATTCATCAAG
Source organism: Cancer borealis (assembly GCA_036785275.1). Classification (NCBI taxonomy): domain Eukaryota; kingdom Metazoa; phylum Arthropoda; class Malacostraca; order Decapoda; family Cancridae; genus Cancer; species Cancer borealis. Next base: position 107,319 of record JAXIVD010000150.1, on the reverse strand, counting down.
CCCTGATATACCTCAACACCAAATACACACCAGTAGCAAGGCCGTCATCTACACTGACTCCAAATTAGTGATGGGCGCTTTGTGAACGAGTCGGTTCATAGAGCCGGCTCTTCCAGGTGAACGAGAAGAGCCGGATCTTTCTCGAGAGCCGTTTGGGATTTTTTTGAGAGCCGTTAATTTTTTTTTTCTAGTTTTTCCATATTTTTGCAATTTTCTAACAAAATGCAAAAATTACCGATTGTTAATAATTATAGTAATGATAATAATAATAATACTTACGAGAATGAAGCCTATTCATAGAAATTATATAGTAAAATTGTTAAGTTACCCCTTCAAGTTAACAAAGAAAACTGTATTTACAAGTGCTTTGGCCTCTAGCAAAGAGGGGTAACTCAACACATAAAACACATATATATGAATAATTCAGAAAATATATGGTGTATATGGCAGGCCAATGATGTAGAATGTATACTATAATATTCCCTACAACATATCGGTAAATGAAGACAATCTGATAATATTAAGAGGTCAAATTAAATTATAGAACTCTTCTCAAAATAGTGTACATATCATACAAATCAAGTATATTTTTTTCCATAGTTAATTTTTTAACACAAAACTCATTTTCTCATTATAGCTCGAGAACCATAAGGTATACGTACAATGACTACGAATAGACAAAGAGTGAATAGGAATCCAACTTTTTGTTGCAACATTTAAAAATGAAATTACTCTTTATATAATGAAGGAAATATTTTTTTTTCATAACCTGAGTAAAATAAAAAAAATAACTACACTAGCTGATACGCCTTTTAAAATTATTTAAATGATTATAGGTGCATTTTTTCTGTCAAACTAATCGTTAAGGTTTTTTCCTTATAACTCGAAAACTATGAAATTGACGTAAAATGATTAGGAGTAATTAGGGAAGTTAAATGAAACAAGCTTTCTTTTCATTCTATTGAAAATGAAACTCAATGATAAATGACCATCGAAATTTTTTTTTTCTTAACTATTAGCGTTATTCAAAATCAGATTACACCAGTTGAAAGGCCTTTTGAAGGTAAGAAAATAACTATTTAACATAATTTTTGTCAAACTAGTATTTAACATTTCGTTTTGTAAAAACGAAAACTATGGAGTTTAAGTCAAAAAATCTGCGAATAATTAAAATAAGGAAATAAATATATATATTTTTTGGACCATCAGAACATGTAAACAGTTTATAAATAATGAAAACATTAAAAACAAAAAGGTTTTGGCGTAAAGTTAGATTAAATTACATGATTTGATAGAACTTTTAAAATTACATCAATTAGCATAAGTGCATTTTTTCTGTACGACTAATATTTACGCGATAAAAGACAAGTTAACTACGTTGATAATTTGAGGGATGGTAGGGTACCCCACCACTCCTCAAACTCACGTTACGTAACAGTCAACCGTCGCGCTCTCTCTCTCTCTCTCTCTCTCTCTCTCTCTCTCTCTCTCTCTCTCTCTCTCTCTCTCTCTCTGATATATAAATGTTAAATAAGAAAGAAAATAGATAGTATGTGTGTGTGTGTGTGTGTGTGTGTGTGTGTGTGTGTGTGTGTGTGTGTGTGTGTGTGTGTGTATGTGTGACCGTGTGTGTGTGTGTGTGTGTGACCATGAACGAAAAATTGTCTGAGTCTCTCTCTCTCTCTCTCTCTCTCTCTCTCTCTCTCTCTCTCTCTCTCTCTCTCTCTCTCTCTCTCTCTCTCTCTCTCATATAGAAATGTTAAATAAGAAAGAAAATAGATAGTATGTTTGTGTGTGTGTGTGTGTGTGTGTGTGTGACCGTGTGTGTGTATGTGTGTGTGTGTGTGTGTGTGTGTGTGTGTGTGTGTGTGTGTGTGTGTGTGTGTGTATGTGTGTGTGTGTGTGTGTGTGTGTGTGTGTGTGTGTGTGTGTGTGTGTGAACGAAAAATTATCTCTCTCTCTCTCTCTCTCTCTCTCTTTCTCTCTCTCTCTCTCTCTGATAGATAAATATTAAATGAAAAAGAAAATAGATCATATGTTTGTGTGTGTGTGTGTCTGTCTGTCTGTTTGTCTGTCTGTCTGTCCGCCAAATAATAGGCGAGGCAAGTCCACATATGTGCCTCAGTAAGCCTACTGTCGCCAACGGTTAATGATAACAAAAAATATTTGGTTTTAATTAAAAAAATTTTGAAAGCTTTTTCACCTTTCCTTAAATCAATAGGTATTGAAAGCTAACTAGCAAAGTTATCCTAAGAAATTTCTTCTAAATTATAAAGACTATAAACAGAATATGTGGAACTACTTAAAAAAAAGTATTTGAGAGCTGAAAGAGCCGTTTGGGAGCCGGAAGAGCCGGCTCTTTTGAGTGAACGAGAACGAAAGACTCGGTTCTCGGAAAAGAGCCGGAACGCCCATCACTACTCCAAATCATCCCTCTACCTCCTCCTCTCCCGCCACCCTACACTCTGCACACCCTTGGCGCACACCCTTCAAACAACACTACTTTCCCTCCAATCACTGGGATGGGGACTCAGTATCCAGTAGGTGCCTTGAAGCCTTCTCATTCAAAGTTTCAAACATCCGCGGCAACGATAGTGTGGATGGTGCCCCTCCTTCCCCCCCGTCATCTTACTCTACAAACAAACGCCTCATCTCCACTGCCTGTCACACTGTGTTGGATAACTCCCTTGTCAATAATCTTGGCGTCACTTCCATCGGCCTCTACCGCCAAAACTCCTTCCAGCAGCCTTGGAAAACATCCCGAGTGTTAGATGTTGTTCACCCACCTCCGCCTGGGCCACACAAGTGAGTAGTGACACAACACTCACAGTTCACCTACACCGCCTGCGTCTGTCCTTTGACCCTTACTGCCCTTGGTGCCAAACAACAGTCCCTGAGACTATTGAGCATTTCCTGCTGCACTGTCCACGCTTCTACTCGCATCGTGCAGTACTACACAGTCAACTCCAAGCCCTGAACGTCACCACATTCGACCTGCCCACCCTGCTCGCGGCGGCAAACATTCACTCCTCTCGGCGGCCAGCCGTCATCCGCCTCACCTGTGCCTTCCTCAAGAAGACAGGACAGCTTTCTTGCCTGTGATACCCTCACAGGACTCCACCAGGGCACATAGGACCCTAAGGATCCTCGCTGCCCTAAACAACAACACCTGCACCGCCTGCGTCTGTCCCGTCACCCACATTGTCCCTGCTGCAGGAACATTCAGGACACCATCGAACACTTGTTAGTACATTACACCACCCATTCGATATATCTTTACTTTGGTAAATCTGCATAACTACTGCTCGGACGATATCAATATAAATATGAAGTCCTACATACTATACATAGTGTACTCAACACATCTTGAGGCGGTGCTCGTTATTATAATGAAATATAGGCTATAATATGGCAATCCGAAAAAAAATCTAGCGTGAAATGCCTAACTTGGATAATGAAATATAAAAAGATTTTACAAACCTAACAACCTAATTTAACCTTAACAAACCATAACCTAACCTAACCTAACCATAACCTAACCTAACCATAACCTAACACAACATAATCAACCTAACATAACTTCATAGATGGTTTACCAGATAAATAATGGTGAGCACCGCCTGAAACCTTCACAGATGTATTGAGTACATTACACTATGTGTAGTATGTACCACTTCATATTTGATGAACAAGTATTTGAGGTTGAATTTGCAATGCATTATAAAGGTAACGGGATATGAAATGGATCATCTTACTAATATTTACCTAGCTTTGTTAACATAACAATATGTTAACCAGTCAATTCACAGTGTCACCCATCCAATGATTTTGTGATGTGCCTTATGTGTTTCTGGTGATACATGTAATGAAATGGTTGACTTTCTACCTCTTTTCCATCGCAAATGTCTAGTTTTCAAGTCATGCCAACCCCTCATCCCCGACGACCTGTGGGAAATCGGGGTTTTTTGGTTGGGGAAGACGAAATAGTGATTTACACTAATAAATCTACATTGTATTTTCTAAATTAACATAACCTTATCAAACTTAAGTGAGTCCTAAAAATATCTAAGGTGAAAAACCTATTTTTCCAGACACACCAAACATAACCTAACCTAACATAAATTGAACTCAAGTAGTAACCTCTTAACTGGTTGGGACAAGCTCCCCCAGACCCCACTTAACCTAAACTGAACTCATGTAATAACCTCTTTACTGGGGGAGGGGCGGCATGCTCCCCCAGTTAAAACATCCCCGTCTGGTGTCGTGCGTTGTCTACGCACCATTCTTGCTAGAGTTTCTATTTTAGGATGAGCACCAGCACAGCAGCATCAAGTGGGTACTCAATCCAATGGTTAGGATGCTCGCCTCACAAGCGAGAGGTCGCGGGCTCGATCCCCGCGCCGGGTAGGAGACATATGGACCAAGTCTCTTATAAGTGTGTGGTCCCTGTTCACCAAACAGTAATGAGGTACCTGATCTCAGACGGGGTTTGTGACCCGCTTTCAGGGGGGAGAAAACAAATCTCCCATAAATAAAAATATACGGCAGTGACCCTTATCACTGTTCGGGCCGCTGTTAAGCGGTTGTTGGCACCTCACGGTAGCCTAGGGGTAGATGTCACCCCGAGTAGCATAGAAAATGGGGGGGGGGAAATTCATGGGATACTTGTGTAAATTTGTCTGTGTGAAATTGTCTAGAATTTCAGCCTAACGGCTGCCGCTATAAAGTAAATAAAAAATTAAACCGATCATTATTATTATTATTATTACTAGTGCACTTTTGTTCAATAGTCCATGTCACTTCCTCTCACTGTTTTGTTCTTTCTGTACTTTTTCAAGGACAGGTTGTGTGCGGCATCAGACAGATGTGATTGATTACCTTCTTTTTCCTGAATAAGTTCGCCTTGTGTTTTTAGTCGCCCTCCACAACTTCCTTTGTGTTCACATTGCCAATATGTTACATTGTGTTTTTTTTTTTATCAACAACGTAGGTGTAGCTATCAAGCAAAAACTTTCCTCTTCCTCATATCATTGGTATGAATTCCATGATCATAAAAGAAACAATAATTTTATTCACTTAAGGTGATAGTATGCACATCACAATATACACTTGAAAGTGAACAACAATAAAGTTCATAAAAGTAAAAGGCACTGAAACAAAACATTGAAAAACATAGACTTTCCTTTACAACTTCTAATTATCAACTGTTTCAGTGTCTAGGCAAGCTGACTCACGTTCATTCCCTTTGGGGCGTTGATAAAAAATTCAAAGTACATGTCAAATTGTTGTGAGTTGAACAGAAACAGTAACAAAACATTTATCCATTAATTATCATATCTGCCGACATAATTGTTTGCCAGCTATCTGTTCGGTTGCTTATTTTTGGTGAAATGTCTCTGGGCCAAATGTCCGTTTGGTGAAATATCCGTCAGTGAAATGTCAGGTTTACCCTTCCCCTTCATACTTAACTAAAGCCCTCTCCCTCACTGCACCTGATATGGTCCAAAGGTCACACCAGATGCTTGGGAACCTCCTTCAAATAAATAGCGTCCAAAGGCCTTTCCCTTCATACCTAACTCATGCCTGTATCATATCATATCTGTATATCAATTGTTAACTTTAGTTTTTAAGTTATTCATTGTTTTTACCCAAGAGAGAGAGTGTGTGAGAGGGTAAGGGAATTTTCCTAGAATTCACATGCCAGTCAAGGCGCAGATAAAGGATCTCGTGCCGCTTCCAATCAGGAACGCTCTGTGAGTTTGACGTCATCACAGGTCAACTCAGGCCAATCATAGTCGCGCATTTTACCGTGCAAACCCTTGGCTCCACCCACTCCTACTCCCAGTCGCCCGCCAGCACCACTTCTCATTCTCACTCTCATTCCGGCCTCCACTCTGTCAAGTAGCTCATCATCTCTCAGCTCGCTACCACCATCAACAAGTAGTCATCTCTCTCAAGGCAGGCTAAGGTTTCATAGTCACTGTATATTTCTATATCTACATCAAGTGTGTTGTTCAATATATCATCTATAGAAGCCGTGTGTGTTTCAAACAAGACCTCCAGTATCATCCACGCTACCTCTACTCTTCCAAGCCACGTGGTACCAGGCCGGTACCAAAACACATCCTTATTCTAATACAATTGGTGGCTACGGGTGGGAAACATTCAATTCCGATACATGTCCTCTCTCTCACTGCACCTGATATGGTCCAAGGGTCACACCAGATGCTTGGGAACCTCCTTTAAATAAACAGAGTCCAAAGGTTTACCCTTCCCCTTCATACTTAACTCATGCCCTCTCCCTCACTGCACCTGATATGGTCCAAGGGTCACACCAGATGCTCGGGAACCTCCTCCAAGGGTTGTCAAGTAAATTAAATGAATGTAATAAAGTTTTGTGGAATGTCAGCCATACAGGTAATGAGGGTTGCCTGCACTGCAAAGCTGGAACACGGCTACACCCAAGGATTTACTGAGCACATTTCTGGTATTTGCAAAATATAACATTTAGAGCCTAATGTCATTTCCAGGTCCTTTGGAGCAGCACAAGTGTAACGGCACCGCCACCTCCAGGGTGCCGGTCCTGACTGGTGCCGCATGAGGATCAAGAAAGTGTCCATCATCTTGCTGAATAGTGTTGGAGGACCCTCGCTCACTCAGCTTCCCTGAGGCTTCCTGCAACAACACCTGACTTCACTCATCTGGTGTGCTGCCAGAATTAGTGTTGCAGTGGGGACTGCACGCCAGGACAGCAACATGAGTAGTGAGGAGCAACACCAGCAGTCTGTCTCATGTGTGAGGAAGTTCAGGTGTGATCAGAAGAATCACCCTGAGGCAGGCAACTCCCTCCACAAAGGAGAGAGAAAGTTTGAGTGTAGAGAGTGTGGCAACGCTTTCAAGAATAAAAAAGAACTCACTCAACACATCCTTACACACACTGGTGATAAGAATTATAAATGTGAAGAATGTGGGAAAAGATTAATTTACAAGTCTACCCTCACTCAACACATCCTTACACACACTGGTGTTAAGAATTATGAATGTGAAGAATGTGAGAAAAGATTAATTTACAAGTCTCACCTCACTCAACACATCCTTACACACATTGGTGTTAAGAATTATAAATGTGAAGAATGTGGGAAGAAATTCAATCTGAAGTCTACCCTCACTAAACACATCCTTACACACACTGGTGTTAAGAATTATGAATGTGAAGAATGTGGGAAGAGATTCATTCAGAAGTCTGACCTCACTAAACACATCCTTACACACACTGGTGTTAGGAATTATAAATGTGAAGAATGTGGGAAGAAATTCATTCAGAAGTCTACCCTCACTCAACACATCATTACACACACTGGTGTTAGGAATTATAAATGTGAAGAATGTGGGAAGAGATTCAATCAGAAGTCTATCCTCACTAAACACATCCTTACACACACTGGTGTTAAGAATTATAAATGTGAAGAATGTGGGAAGAGATTCACTCAGAAGTCTAACCTCACTAAACACATCCTTACACACACTGGTGTTAAGAATTATCAATGTGAAGAATGTGGGAAGAGATTCACTCAGAAGTCTACCCTCACTAAACACATCCTTACACACACTGGTGTTAAGAATTATCAATGTGAAAAATGTGGGAAGAGATTCACTCAGAAGTCTGACCTCACTCAACACATCCTTACACACACTGGTGTTAAGAATTATGAATGTGAAGAATGTGGAAAAAGATTCACTGACAAGTCTCACCTCACTCGACACATCTTTACACACACTGGTGTTAAGAATTATGAATGTGAAGAATGTAGGAAGAGATTCGCTCTGAAGTCTACCCTCACTCAACACATCCTTACGCACACTGGTGTTAAGAATTATAAATGTGAAGAATGTGGAAAAAGATTCACTCTGAAGTCTAACCTCACTCAACACATCCTTACACACACTTGTGTTAAGAATTATAAATGTGAAAAATGTGGGAAGAGATTCGCTACAAGATCTAACCTTACCATGCACTATGTGACACACTCTGCCTTGAGAAAGTTCAAGTGTGATGTTTGTGGGAAGCAGTTTAAGACAAGGAATGTCATTATCCGACACATGAAGACCCACTTCTGAGGTTGTGTTATGTGAACAATGTGCTGCTGCTGCTACTGGCTCTGGGTGGCAATGGTTGTAGTGAGTGAGTGAGTTAATGTTAATAAAGTAAGCGCCAGACATCAAAGGTCATGTGGCGATATGTTAAGGTAAATGGCAGACGGCAGAGCAAAGAGATAATGGCAAGGCAAAGTATAGGGAAGGAAAGAACGGTTAGTTACATCAAATAGAGGATGTGGGTTTGTGAAAGAATGGCAAAACCAGAGCCAAAGTGGGATTTAGAACCATCTGTAAAGGAGTTTAAATTGCACGAGTAGAAAAGTGTATCAGACTTGGAAGAACATAGATAGAGAGTATGTAGCAAAGGTTGTTTATATGGGAATGGACAGTTTTTAGAAAGAACATTAATGATTTGTGATAATGGTAGAAATAGTAGTACTGGGATCTTGGAGAGAGGATGAATTATATATAACAGGGATTCACGAGAATCATCTCGTCTCCTCCTTCCCCTAGTGAGATCATCTCTGATATTGAAGCCTTTATAGCAAAACCTTTCATTGATGTCTCACTTCCTTTCCCATCCTCTGCCTCATCACATTCAACTTACAATAACACCCTCTCTGTTTCAAAACCTTTCATTGATGTCTCACTTCCTTTCCCATCCTCTGCCTCATCACATTCAACTTACAATAACACCTTTTGTGTTTCAAAATTGTATATGCCACCTTTCACAAGGAAAGCAGACAATGGAAAAGATAAGTCCTTAAATCAAAGTGAGATACTAAAAACAAGGAACATTGTATCACTAAGAATCCATGTAGAGTGGACCATTGAAAGGATAAAAAACTTTATAATCTTAAGTAATAGAATTACATTTAATTTATGGCCTCTTCTGTATCAAGTGTTGGTGATTGTTTCTGTTTTCTGTAATTTGCAGCCGCCACTCTTAGAATAGTAGTACTCGTCTCTGATTCAGTGATGCTCATCTCAAAAAAAATTTCTTTATTTGTGTCCCTTTAGCACTAGTATTTCTTGATGGATATTGCTCAAATTTTTGTAAGCATAATGTTTTAGGATCACTTTGTTTCACTTAGGCTTGGGAGGTTGAGGTTGAGATGAGTTACGAAGGAAAGTTTTACTTGTAAGCTTAAGAAGTCTTTTCCCTACTTCTGCAGAAATGCTATTATGAGATATAGGTTATATTTGTGATGTCTCCACTCACACATTTCACTGGATAGTGTATGACGTGAACTTTAGTGCATTATATATAAGTAATATAACTTGAACTTTTTTCTATATATGAACTTGAACTGTTTTCTTTAGGAATCATAAATAAAAAGAAAGTTATAATTACATTTATTACCTTTTTCACTTTCCACTGCATATTCTTCGGTGCAATCCCCTTCGTCTGCCCCTCCTCCTCCTTCCTCTGCTGCCCGATCTCTCCTCTCTCTTCCCCTACCACCTGGCTACTCCCGTACCGATCTCCTCTCAGCCTTCTCCCTCTCCCCCTACCTCGCCCGCTCCTGACCTTCCTTGCTTATGGATATGGACCCCAGTCCTTTACCTCCTGCGAACGCTCCTCCCTCAGCTACCCCCATTCCAAGTCTTATGCCCTACTGATCATGTCTCTGTGCCGTCAACGTCCTTCATCTGATCTAACCCCTACCCGACCCTCCCCCCCATATAGTCCTGCTACCCAACCCTACTACCCCAATAGTGCCATATGGCCTTTGTTGCCTGGCACATTTACCCCCTCCACATTACAATTACAATTTCCACTGCATATAGCCGTTGCACGTAAGATGCTCACAAAGTCACCTGCATACATAATAATTAGTGAGAAAAAAAACTAATGACTAAAACAAAAAAATAGAGATGGAAAAAGAATATGAAAAAAGATCTTCAAAGGCCATGAAGTTACTTATGACAACAACATAGAAAGCATTATTAATTTGTCCTATGACAATTATAAGGACATTTGAATGAGGAAATTCTCTGCATTGCTTTCCATTACGAGGTTGGGATTTGTGGATACGGGAGAAGACTTCTTCTTCTTGGGAATTTGATGGGGCCGTGCAGGCTGTGGTGCCACAGCCTCTAGTGCCCCAAAAGTGCAGGTTGCAGATGAATGAGTGGATCAGATCCTGTTGAGTTGACCTGTCCTTTGGAGGAAGGTCCTGGTGTGTTTGAGTACTTTGAAGACCAGGCCAGGATCTTGAGAGCCACCTAAGATGTCTGTTATTGTTGGTCTGCGGATGTGGAGAGACGACAGTGAGTGAAGGAGTGCCATGCGGTGGGAGTGGTGACGAGAACAGTGAAGTAGGTGGTGTTCTGGGGTGTCTGGTTGTATAGGGCACCAAGGGCAGTGGGGGTCATCAGTCATGCCCAGCTTGTGTAGATGGGAGTTTAGGCGGCTGTGTCCAATTCTGAGTCTGGTGACGGCAGTGTCAAGGGCACGGCTGGGGGAGTAGGTCCACCAGTGGTGTCGTGTGTCTTGTCTAATGCGTCCAAGTGAGGTGTACTGTAGGGCGTTAGTCAGGTCTGTGTCCCAGTATAGTCTACAGGCTGTGTGGAGGTTAGTCAGTGAGTCAGTCTGGTCAGTGGGGAGGTGTATGGGGAAGGGGTGGGAGTGTGCTTCCGCTGCCGCTCTATCGGCCACTGTATTACCCATGATGCCGACGTGTGAGGGGACCCACTGAAGGTGGATGGAGAAGCCAGAGGAGGACAGTTGGAGAAGAAAGTGGTGAATGGTGAAGCAGAGGGAGTGGTGTGTTTTGGGGCGGTGGCGCCGGATGAGTTGGAGGGCTGAGAGGGAGTCTGAGAAGAGAGTGACTGAGCAAGGGGAGGGGAGTGTGGTGGCAAACCTGAGGCCCTCTCTGATGGCAAAGAGTTCTGCCGTCAGAATGGAGGCAGAGGCCGGAAGCCTCCAGGCAGTGGCAGTGTTACGTACTGGGACATACATAGCAGCTCCAACAGAGGGAGGTGTTGGGAGGCGGGAGCCGTCAGTGTATATGTGGAGGAAGTTGTGGTAGTGAGTGTGCAGGAGGTTGTTGAAAATTATCCTGCCCTGCACCGGACAGTGTGCCTTTGACCATTATGTGTCTGTGTGCAGTGTCAAGGATATTAAGGAGGAGAGGGGAAACCAAGGGCCCAAAGGGGAAGTCTTCTCGAGAGTGAGAAAGGAGGGGGGGGTCACCCGGAGGGAGGCAAAGAAGGAGAGGGCTCTTTCTACAAATGGTGTGTGGGCTTAATATGGTAGGGGGCCAAGAAGTGGTGCCCTACTCTGTTGGAGGAGGAGGGAGTGGAGGGCGTGGCAGCTAGGTGAGGATGCAAGTTTGGTGTAGGTGCGGACAAGGAGGGTGGAGCGTCGGTGTGACAGTGAGGATAGGGAGGATTCTGCCTGAAGGGCTGTGACTGGGGAGGATCTGAAAGCTCCCAGGTCTATACGCATGGCTGTGTTTTGAATGACATCCAGTTTATGGAGAAGTGAAGGTGAGGCCGCCCCATAAACCTCACATCCGTAGTCTAAGCGACTCCGGATATAGGCACAATAGAAACGAAGGAGGGTATGCCTGTCCGCACCCCACTTGACCCTGCCAGGGACTTCATTAAGTTTAGTCTTTTAAGACATGAGGTCACCAGGTAGTGTATGTGACGGCTCCAGGTTAGACGGGGGCCGTCCACTACTATACCTAGAAACTTATGTTGGGTTTTGAAGGGAATGGGTGAACCTTTGATGGTGACCACAGGTATGTTGGGTATTCGCCTTCTGGTGAAGCACAGAAGGCTAGACTTCTGGGCACTCACCGTTAGGCCCCAACGTGATGTCCAGGAGTCTATGGCATCAAGCCCACGTTGAAGGTTAAGTTGAGCCTCCTGGATAGTGGAAGCAGAGCAAAGGAGGGAAATGTCATCAGCATATAAGAGTGCATGTGTGCATGGAGAAGAGGGAAAGTCTGAAAGTAAGACATTGAAAAGGAGAGGACTGAGAGGAGAACCCTGTGGAACACCTCTGGTGACTGGGTAAGACCTAGAGTAGGAGTTACCTATCACCAAAGAGAAGGACCTGGAAGACAGGAAGGACTGAACCCAATTGAGTGGGGAACCATTGAGTCCCAGGCGGGAAAGTTTTTCAATAATGGCATTATGTGAAGAGGAGTCAAAAGCTCCTTTGAGATCAAGAAAAGCTACCAGAGTGAATTGCTTGTGGTTAAATCCTTCCTGAATGTGGTGCTCTAGCTGGAGCAGGGCATCCAGGGTGCCCCGGTGAGGACGGAAGCCAAACATGTTAGGGGGAAGAAGGAGTTTGTGTTCCAACCACCATGTTAGTCTGTCATGCACTATGTGTTCTAATACCTTACTGAAGTTAGAGAGTAGACTGATGGGCCTGTAGGAGGAAGCCTCCGACGGGTCCTTGCCAGGTTTGAGAATAGGAATTGTGATGGCATGACGCCACACAGAAGGGAACGTGCCAGACTGCCAGCTGGCGTTGAACACGTTCAGGAGGAGGAAGATCAGAGGATCTGGGAGGCGGCAAAGAAACTCATTCGGGACATTGTCCGGCCCCGTCGCCTTCCCAGCAGACAGTGCTTGTAAAGCTGATGAAAGCTCCTGGGGAGTTATAGCTGTGCTAATTGTGTGGCCGTGTGAAGAAGGAGATAACACAGGTGGAGGTATAGGATCAGGGGAGCCGAGGACAGTGTGTATGTTGGAGGCAAGGCACTCGGCTTTTTGGACGTTGTTGACAAGGAGGACACCGTTACTAGTTAACGGGAAGGTGAGAGGGGGCTGAGGGTGAACCATCTTCCTGAAGAAAGACCAAGCCTGGGAGACTGAGGAAGAAAAGGACAGGGAGGCACAAAAGGAGGCCCACGCAGAACGTTTCTCATCAAGAATAACACGCTTGCACTAGGCCTCTAAAAGTCTGAAGCGACTGCGAAGGGGAGGAATGGGATTCTTACGCCACATGTTAAAGGCATGTCGTTTGGCCTGAAGGGCCGCTGCACACCTTCGGGACCACCAGGGGACCCGGAAGGAGCGGGAGGGATGGGAAGTGACGAGGTAAAAGTGGTGGGACCCTACATCCACCAAGGTATCTGTAAGGTATTGAATTTGACTTTGTGAAGGGAAGATGGTGGGAGGAGTTTTTGAATTAATCTCTTTTTGAAAAGAGCCCCAGTCTCCCTTTTTAAAGGACCAACGAGGTCTGCGTGATGAAGGGGGGGGTGTTGGTATTGAAGGGAAGGAAATGACAACAGGAAGGTGGTCACTCCCCATGTAAGGGCCAGTTGTTATAGTGGTGAGGAGGAGAGGGCCATTCCCCAGGCAAAGGTCCAAGGTAGAGGGGTTCCCTAAAACTGGATCGGTCCTGGTAGGGAGGCCAGGTGGAGTAAGGAGAGAAAGTTGCACTGTCTGCCAGGAAGGTCGAGAGGGACAGACCCAAACAGTTTCTTCGGCTCCTGGGGAGAGCTGGTTCCCAGAAGTCGTGATGGGCGTTAAAATCACCCATTATTAAGGCTGGGGAGGAAAGCTGTGAAAACAAATGCTGGAACTCCTGAAGGGAGATATCCAAGCATGGGTTGTAAATGAAAAGGATCTGAAGGGGCCCTGAGTTAAAGATAATAGTCACCCCCAGGTGCTCTAGTCTGCCCCCGGGGTAGGGAGTGATAGTGAGGAGACTAGAAGAGAGAGATTGGTGGACAAGCAGTAGCAGGCCGCCTCCTGCTCCGCCTGCCCCCTTGTCCACTCTGTAAGAAGAATAGTTGGGGAAGGAAGGGGAGAATGCGTCAGTGAGCCACGTCTCACAGACACCAACAACAAGAGGTGAATAGGAAGACAGCGTGGTTTTAAAGACTGGAAGTTTCCAGTACAGGGACCGGGCATTCCAGAGTATGAAGTGAGAGGGGAGAACAGAATTCACTGCGTGAGTGATGTGAAGAACGTGAATAGTCCTGGCAAGCACTGGAGGAGGCTTTCTTGAAGGCTGTAACCTGTTAGGAGAAGATTGATAAATTTAAGTGCAAGTGGTGCTAATCCCATAATGAAGGCAAATAAGGAGAGACCCGAAGCATGCTGGGCCTGTGAAGGTGGCATCTTTTCTCAGAGTTTGTGGCCTCCAGAAGACCAATTTTAGTAAAACTAACAGAAACACACGTAAAATGGAATATCTTGAAAAACGCAAAGAAGATAAAAGATACGGAGAAGGAGGAGTACAAGAAAGTGTTCATTGCACCGGATTTGACATTAAGGTGTCGTGCCCGGGAGGGGGGAGGGGGGCGTTATTTTATTTATTGTGTTATTGTTGTTAATTTATTTCTTCTTTATTAATTTAATTTATTTTTACTTTCACTTCACTACTGAAGGACCACCAGTGTGGTGCCTTGTCATTAAATTAGCTTCTAATGGGAAACTCTTATGGCAATTAACAAGATGTTTACTTTGATTAATTATATTTATTAATGGTCCCTGGTGTTGTTTATTTCCCTGTATATTAAAAAGAAAAGCTGCCACCACCCCCAAAGGTTTAATGAGAATTAGAGGATTCTCAGGGAATTTAGTTTCTTCCTAAAAGGAAGTTAAAATATTCGAAAGAGAAAATAATTACTACCAGGGAAATCTAGGCGACCAATGAAAAAAAAAAGGGAACTAATTTAACAATTTAGTTAATTGGTAGAGTGGACTGAGTTTCAATGAGGCACATGGGTATGTGGATTTGTTTCATATCCTGTTTCAAGAGTGTTGAGCACTTCCCCACACTTACCTTACCACACCAACAGAGGTTATTATAACACGGAATCACTTCCTCAGATTTACTAGAGTTATTTATTTACTGTATAGTTGGGGTGGAATATACCTTAAACATACACTAAGGCATCAGAAGCTTAACTGTTTATAACAGAGAAAACGACCATAAACGTACACACTGAGTTGGTCTTCCTTTATCTCATTCAGAGATATCAATTCTCTTCATACACTAAAACAAACTTTATACCCTTGACTCCCTTCCCTAATTATGTCACCCTGTAAATGTTGTGAATTTAGTAACTGACAATGGTTAAGTAACCTTTTCTCAGGGAATTTTTCCTAAACTAGGGTGAAAACATTACTTTCTGGGTTCAACATTTCCGACATATTCATCTTCCACGAACATTGAATTTCCTTCCTACCCTGAAGAACTAACAAAAAAAATTACTTTGGCCAAACTAATACGACTACATCTTAAAACAAACCCACGTGGTTCCCTTATACAACAAAGAAAAATATCTTAGATGGGGCATAATTCACCCCGTGGTTTGACATTACTAACAAATACATAGTGAGAAATGTGTTCACTGTATAGGTGTGATGGTGGAGTCCTGTTAATGGGAAGCAGGGGTGAGGGCTTTCTCACGGAATAATTCACTTCCTTTAACTCAGAAGTTAATACCTAGTCAAAATAACATAGAAATTACAATGAAAAAAAGGTATATTGTACACCATGAAATATTAATTTTTTGGAGGGACAACAGGGGCCCATGCGGTTTTGAAATCGCGTTGTCCTTCTTTAAGAGAAGGAAATTAGTATTATCCACTTATAATAGATCTCAACAGAGGTTTACATATATTGTCAGGCTACTGGGGAAGATTATGGACTATATAAGAATTCTTAGAGGCACAAGATCTCACTAATATTGAGAACTTACAAGAGCGATTTTACCCACCTGTTAATGGGAAGCAGGGGTGAGGGTTTTCTGACGCGATTCCCCGGGAAAGGTGGGAATGAGAAGAGGGGGAAGGGGGGGTTTCGGGAATGTTCTTCCTTTGATCTTTTTATTAATTGATTATTGAGACATGAAATGGTTATCAGCTTATAGGAAATTAATTTTGACGCTAAATAAGTGATATTTAGATATCTATTGAACCTGATTTCTGGATTAAGATATAGGGGAACGTTTTGGGCGGACGTGACTTCTATCACGTACATAGACGTGGGTAGGGACTTACTTGACATGATGTAATATCACGTATTTCTTAACAAAGTTTTGTGAGAAGATAACTAAGTAGGTTAATTATATTAGACTATGGAGAGCATTTTGACAAGTTAATAACTATTAATAGTGATTAGATTATATTAATTTCTTTCCATAGAAAACTGTCTTGTGGGGGGGGATGACTGCATAGGATTTGAAAGTTTGGAGGAACAATTCCAATATAAACATTAATATAAACATATAGTATAAAATTATGAATGATATGTGAGTAAAAACATTTATATAATGCAGTATCACCTTGGGAATACAGGATCTAAGGGCATAATCAAAACGAAAAAAAAAGCACATTCAGTAAGGCCTATTTGAGATCAAATTGGAGGCATCACAAAGGGAAAGGAAAATAAATAAGGAACTCAGACAACAACTGCAAGAGAAAAGAAACAAAGGTGAGAAAGGATGGTATATAAAAAATGGACAGCTTGTAAAAGAAAACTTTCGTTAACCAAGTCAACACAAAAACAAGTATTAGTAGTAATTTTAGCATAAGATTTATAAATGTACAAGGATTGACACAGATAAAGGCCATTGAATTAGAAAAAACTTGTAGATAATAATACAGTTTTATGTCTGACTGAAACACAACAAAAATAGCAAACTGTAAATTTCAGTGATAACATCAGTAATGTACATAGCATGAGAAAAATAATGGATAAAAAAGGTGGAGGGCCGATGGTACTCAAAAGGGGTGAAAATGTCAGCATTGAAAAAATTGAATCAAAATGTGAGGATATATTAGTCACAAAATGTGAAGTATATGGAACTAAATTTACACTAATAACAGTATATATGTCTGTAAGCGACAAAAGAACAAATAAATTATTAGAAGAAGAAATTATTAAGATAGGACAAAACATAGACGGTAAATATATAATAGTTGGAGACTTCAACGGACATATCGGCATTATAGGAAAACAGAATTTAAACGACAATGGAAAACGATTATTAAAAATATCTGAACACCTAAACCTTAACATACTTAACTGTGACATAGAATGTGAAGGAGAAATAACATGGGAAAGAGATGGTCAGACCAGTACTATTGATTATGCATTAATAAATAAAGAATTCTATAAATACTTTGAAAGGCTGACAAAAACAATAGAAAAATCTGGGAACACATAAATAAGTTAAGAGGAGAAAACAATGTGAAAAGAAAAGAAATAATATTGTATGATGAAAATGGACAGAAAGAAAAGCTAGAAGATTATCCCAAGAAAATAATACAATTCTGGGAAACAATATATAAAAAAGAAGAAAATAAAATACCTGAAATATGGAACACCAGTAAAAAGCAAGAATATGAAAAAGTGTTAGAGGAACATGATGATACCCACCTAACAATAAATATAAATGATCAGGTAGTACACCTGCCCCACCAATTACGAGAACACATGGATGCAGCACTTATAGTAAGAAAAGATAATATGAAACCAATGACAAACTATGAAATAACTATGGAAGAACTTGAAAATCAACTTAGAAAAACAAAAACTAAAAAAGCAGCTGGACTAAATGGAATAAAAACAGAATTATTGATATCTATGGCCAAAAATAATAAATGTAAAAACACACTGTTGAAGGCATTGAATAATGTTATTAATACAGGAGAAGTACCTGAAAGCTGGAAAATATCCAACACTAAATTACTAGAAAAAAAAGCCAAGGTCAACAGTAAAGGATTTAAGACCAATTGCCCTAACAGACACTACATATAAACTATTAATGGGCATAGTAAGAAATAAAATACAAAATCACCTAAAAGAAAATGATAAATTAATGGAAGAACAAGCTGCATATACAGAAAATAGAAGAGCATCAGACAACCTTTTTATATTACACTACTGCGTGCAAAAAAGTTATGAAACTAAGAAGCCATTAATAATTATATCAGTTGACTTTCAAAAGGCATTTGACAGTATAAGCAGGGAAATGTTGATAAAAGTAATGATGAAATACAAAATACATCCAAAACTAATTGATTTAATTGCCGAAATATACACGAACGACAAGACTAAAATGTTCATAAATAACAAAGAAATATGTGAAATTGAAATAACAAATGGTATACGCCAGGGATGCAATGGGTCAACGGTAATTTTTTTGATGTTAACTTACTTCATTATTGAAAAACCAAATTCATCACAAGCAAAGTTTAAGAGTAACATGATAACATTAGCTGCCATATTTTTTGCTGATGACGGGATGCTACTGACATCAAGTGAAGAAGAAGCACAAGAAAACATTAGATTATTAATAGAAGTTGCAAAAGAATGTGGACTGAAACTAAATAAAGAAAAAAGCAGTGTGTTAATTTTCAACTCAAACAGCAATACTGAAAGTATCAGTTAAGAACAAACACCTTAAACCTTGCATGGAGAAAGAAATACCAGCAAGAAGAAACAATGTGTCCCTTATGCAGTAAAGAAGAAGATACACAACACTTTTTATTATACTGCCCTGCACTACAAAGCATAAGAAACCAATTCCCTAGTCTAGTACAGCAATCATACACAGAAAACATTATTGAAATAATATTACTTTTTGAAAGAAAATATAATAAGCAAGTAGAAATTAAGAAATATATACTAAAATTATGGAATAAAAGAAAAAGCATTTTAAAGCAACAGCAACAGCAGCAGCAGCAATAGAAAAAAAATAGAAAAAAACAACAGGGATGCCGTTAGGCTGCGTTTACACCAAGCGAGTCGAGTCGAGTCAAGTCAAGGCGAGTCATCACGCGTCATGAATCGCCACCCCAGTCTAGCATTAGTTTGTATGGATCTTTGAAAAAACTGTTTACACCGGAAGAGTCGAGTCAAGTCAAGTCACGTCGCGTCGCGTCGCGTCGCGTCGAGTCACATATAGGTCTGGATCCATTTTTTGCATCAGTCACAGCGAGTCCGTCGTGGTGTGATCACTGATCATCATGCAAGTGGATTTCCTAATCAACTTAGTTCGAGAGCGCCCTGCTATATATGATCCCAGTGACCGCAGCCACCGGGATCGTGATGTCATAGCTGCCCTGTGGAAGGAGGTTGCTGCTGCACTGAAGTGTACAGGTAAGACAACAGTTTTATTCAGTATGAATTATACACAAGACTATGTGTACACTAGCTTTATTTACTATGAACTAAACATTAGGCTTATTCACCATGAAATATACATTACTAGATCATTCTATCTTGCCACTCAAGGGCTCCACCTGGGGAAACAAAATATTCTTTCAAGATATCACGCACTGCCATAGCTTCTGTTGTAGGCCTTGTGCTTCTTGTTGCTGTCAGGCTTGAGTTTGAATAATTGGATTGTGTTGCATCATGAACATCATCACTTGGAGAGTAGTTGAAATTGTTTTCATGTTGAATGAAATTATGAAGCACACAAATACTTTTCACCAATGATTCAGATACTTCAACACTAGTCTCCATCGATGTCTGAAGTACACCAAATTTCTTAGCTAGCATTCCAAAGGCACACTCTACTGTTCTTCTAGCTCTGCTGATCCGATAGTTGTATACTCTTTTGGAGTAGTCCAAGTCCTTTCTAGGATATGGTCTCATTAGATTAGGCTTCAGAGGGAAAGCTTCATCTCCCACCAGAAAGAATGGTATTTTGTTGGCAGTATTTGGTATTTCACTTGACTGTGGAATACCTAAACATCCAGAAAGAAATGACCTCCCCATATTTGATTCAGTGAAAACTGAACTGTCACTGTTTCGTCCATATGATCCCTACATCAATCAGTGTGAAGCAACAGTTGGCATCAGCAATGGCTAGGAGAACAATAGAATGGTATCCTTTATAATTATAGAAAAGTGACCCTGCTCCAGCCGGACATTTCAGCCATCAATACTCCCAATACAGCAAGGAATATTACATTTGTCGAAAAATGTTCTGGCTATTTCTTCCCATTGGTGTTCATTAGGTACTGGCAAATATTGTGGTTGTACTGTTTCCCATATGGCATGACTGGTTTCCTTGACAATCTTGTGTACTGTGGCCCTACCGACACGAAACTGGTAACCAAGGGAAGCAAAAGATTCTCCAGTAACCACATGTCTGGAAAGAAATACAATAACAAGCGTTAATTAAAATTTTTATAGTAAATAACCGTTCAGTAAAAGTCATTACCATATAATGATTGTGATCCTATACCTTACCACTATACTTTAATATTATATATATATATATATATATATATATATATATATATATATATATATATATATATATATATATATATATACACAATATATTTCAATTATAAATTTTATGTTCCTAGGCTCATACAGCATTATATCAGCATTGTGTATCATTGTAGTATATATATATATATATATATATATATATATATATATATATATATATATATATATATATATATAATGATACAAAATGTTGATATAATACTATATGAGCCTAGCAAACAGCATAAAATTAATAATTGAAATTCACTGTGCACAACTTTAATTCAAAATCTATAACCTTTCATGATGACTACTTAATTAAGATACTAAATTCTCATTTAACTCTTTTACAGAAGCCGAATGTAAGGACAAATGGCACCACCTAAGAAGCAACTTCATGAGGGAAAGGAGAAAGATTAGTGTCAAACCATCTGGATCTGCTAATACCGAAACAAAGAGATGGGTATACTTTGATGCCATGCAATTTCTGATTCCTTATGTGACGCCACGATCATCCTCCTCAAACGTCCCTATACCTCCTGATGAAAACACCTGTCATGAAACTGAAGATGCAACTCATAATTCTTCACCTTCTGTCACCATCAAAACACCTGACAACACATCTCAAGAAGCAGCAAATAATACCGAAACCTGTGAGGACCGCAGTACTGTCAAGCCTATTCTTCCCATGTCAAAGAAGCCTGGTGTCACCAAGAAACGCAACAGGGACACTGCAGATGAGGTGGATATGCATATTCTAGAAGAATTAAAACAATTGAGAGAACAAGCGTCTTCACAAAATGTTAATGACCCAGATCACCAGTTTTTGTTAAGCTTACTGCCTATGATGAAACAACTGTCGCCAATTGACAACATGGACATTAAAATTGAAATATTTGAAGCCTTTCGTAGGAAGATGTTTAAACCCGCCCCCTCTGTCCAGTATGGCTATTGGACTGATCAGAATCAGTCACATACGCCATCACCATGTGCCTCTAATGTAAGTGACAGTTACTCAGAGTATGCTAACCTCTGAGAAATAGCTAAGAATGTCATAAGTTGTACCATTCACTTACCAGCAGGAATACATGAACTGTCTTCATGTTTTATTTATTTACTTTTGCCCTACACAGAAGCCTACTTGCAATAATTATTGGAATGTTCAATAAAATACTTCTTACCTTAAAAAAATGGCCATTCTTTCTTCAACTCCAACTGCACGCCTGTAGTTAGTGTTACTTTTCTTTATGGAAGATCCAGTCAACTCCACCAGCTTCTTAAAATTTTCATGTGTCATCCTAAAGAAGTTGTAGAATTTTTCTGGATGGTTCACCAGGTCTGGGAATAAATGACAGAAGCTTCCAAAATCTGGCCTCTTGGTGTTTAGTTCATGCATCCAGATTCGTTTTCTCTGCTTACTACGTCTGCGACGACGAAGCCACAACAAAGCAGCTACTTGAGCGAGGGAATATGCGTCCATTCTCCATGAAATCAGACAGGTCTCTGAGTACTGACTTGACTCGGTTTGACGCAGTCGGTGTAAACGGAGACGAGTCAAAATGAATCGCATCAAATGACGCTCTTGACTTGACGCGACTCGACTCGCTTGGTGTAAACGCAGCCTTACAAAGGCAACACCCCGACACAACAACTGAACTGAACTGAGTAGGACCAGACAGTTGGAACTTGGCAGACAGCTAGACACATCCTGATTTGGGAAGGTACATATGTGTGTGTGTGTGTGTGTGTGTGTGTGTGTGTGTGTGTGTGTGTGTGTGTGTGTGTGTGTGCTTCGTCCTGCAAGGCAAGGCTTGGCGGTATTTACGTGGCTTTGAGAGCGAAAACAGAGTCGGAGTATGAAATACTATAACTTGAATAATAATAACATATTATCTCCTTACGTAAAATCTGAAATACAACACACCACCCAAAAATAGGAAAATTATACACACAGTAGATAGTAACAGTATGAGCCACAGCGGGAAGGGCGTGTGTTGAGACGTCTTGTAGGGCGGCGCATCCTTGCAGGTTGGGAATGTGTCAGGCTCTGGAATGCGGGATAGATACGTGATGTCACAGTCCTGGTGGGATACTTGTCTGATCCATTTGGACGGACAGTGACCCACCACTCTCAAACTCTGGAAGCTTGGTGAAGTAATGTTTATCGCACATCCCTTCCAGCATGCACCAGTCTGCAAGTCCAAACTAACTGTCTGGTCATCAATGTAAATTTGCAGCCCCGTCAACAACTGACGCCAGGTATTGTCCTGCAAGAAACACTCAGGCTCTGCAGGAAACCATTCACCGTTCTCACTGCCATCACTTCCATGCACAATAAGTTCAACGCCCTCGAAGTCACTCTCGGGCTTCAAAAACAGATTAATAGAGCCTGTGTTCCCTGCAGTGTGTGCTGGTTATCACCTTACTTTCACCTGCACCCAATACAATGTCTGCCGAGTCACAGTCCACGGCGAGAGCGAGGCTCAGGCGTCCTAGAGGAGGGAACTTAGGGAAGGCGATCAACAGTTGCAAGACCACCTTCACTAGGCTCCTCATGATGTCCTGTGTGGCGGGTCTTACCGCGGGATCACACTTGTGTCGAATAATTAGTGCTGGGTCAATCAACAAACACTATCTTGTATCACAAGGGTCTTTATTAGGTCCTCTTGCATGGGCGTGAAAGCTGCAAGTTATACATTGAAATTAATACCTAACCACACGTTACTGATTACACTTTACTACCTGTGGTGATATGTGAAGTGTAACTTATATTAACTTTATATTAGGGATCCCTCCGAATAGTTGTTTACATGTTTTAGTTCCATGAGCGATCATCTCTAGTGATGGGCGTTCCGGCTCTTTTCCGAGAACCGAGTCTTTCGTTCTCGTTCACTCAAAAGAGCCGGCTCTTCCGGCTCCCAAACGGCTCTTTCAGCTCTCAAATACTTCTTTTTTAAGTAGTTCCACATATTCTGTTTATAGTCTTTATAATTTAGAAGAAATTTCTTAGGATAACTTTGCTAGTTAGCTTTCAATGCCTATTGATTTAAGGAAAGGTGAAAAAGCTTTCAAAAAATGTTTAATTTAAACCAAATATTTTTTGTTATCATTAACCGTTGACGACAGTAGGCTTACTGAGGCACATATGTGGACTTGCCTCGCCTGTTATTTGGCGGACAGACAGACAGACAAACAGACAGACAGACAGACAGACAGACAAACACACACACACACACACACACACAAACATATGATCTATTTTCTTTTTCATTTAATATTTATCTATCAGAGAGAGAGAGAGAGAGAGAGAGAGAGAGAGAGAGAGAGAGAGAGAGAGAGAGAGAGAGAGAGAGAGAGAGAGAGAGAGAGAGAGAGAATTTTTCGTTCACACACACACACACACACACACACACACACACACACACACACACACACACACACACACATACACACACACGGTCACACATACACACACACACACACACGGTCACACATACACACACACAAACATACTATCTATTTTCTTTCTTATTTAACATTTCTATATGAGAGAGAGAGAGAGAGAGAGAGAGAGAGAGAGAGAGAGAGAGAGAGAGAGAGAGAGAGAGAGAGAGAGAGAGAGAGAGAGAGAGAGAGAGAGAGACTCAGACAATTTTTCGTTCATTGTCACACACACACACACACACACACAAACATACTATCTATTTTCTTTCTTATTTAACATTTATATATCAGAGAGAGAGAGAGAGAGAGAGAGAGAGAGAGAGAGAGAGAGAGAGAGAGAGAGAGAGAGAGAGAGAGAGAGAGAGAGAGAGAGAGAGAGCGCGCGACGGTTGACTGTTATGTAATGCGAGTTTGAGGGGTGGTGGGGTACACTACCACCCCTCAAATTATCAACGTAGTTAACTTGTCTTTTATCGCGTAAATATTAGTCGTACAGAAAAAATGCACTTATGCTAATTGATGTAATTTTAAAAGTTCTATCAAATCATGTAATTTAATCTAAATTTACGCCAAAAACTTATTTTTTTTAATGTTTTCATTATTTATAAACTGTTTACATGTTCTGATGGTCCAAAAAATATATATATTTATTTCCTTATTTTAATTATTCGCAGATTTTTTGACTTAAACTCCATAGTTTTCGTTTTTACAAAACGAAATGTTAAATACTAGTTTGACAAAAATTATGTTAAATAGTTATTTTCTTACCTTCAAAAGGCCTTTCAGCTGGTGTAGTCTGATTTTGAATAACGCTAATAGTTAAGAAAAAAAAAATTTCGATGGTCATTTATCATTGAGTTTCATTTTCAATAGAATGAAAAGAAAGCTTGTTTCATTTAACTTCCCTAATTACTCCTAATCATTTTACGTCAATTTCATAGTTTTCGAGTTATAAGGAAAAAACCTTAACGATTAGTTTGACAGAAAAAATGCACCTATAATCATTTAAATAATTTTAAAAGGCGTATCAGCTAGTGTAGTTATTTTTTTAAATTTTACTCACAGGTTATGAAAAAAAAAATTTCCTTCATTATATAAAGAGTAATTTCATTTTTAAATGTTGCAACAGAAAGTTGGATTCCTATTCAGTCTTTGTCTATTCGTAGTCATTGTACGTATACCTTATGGTTCTCGAGCTATAATGAGAAAATGAGTTTTGTGTTAAAAAATTAACTATGGAAAAAAATATACTTGATTTGTACGATATGTACACTATTTTGAGACGAGTTCTATAATTTAATTTGACCTCTTAATATTATCAGATTGTCTTCATTTACCGATATGTTGTAGGGAATATTATAGTGTACATTCCACATCATTGGCCTGCCATATACACCATATATTTTCTGAATTATTCATATATATGTGTTTTATGTGTTGAGTTACACCTCTTTGCTAGAGGCCAAAGCACTTGTAAATACAGTTTTCTTTGTTAACTTGAAGGGATAACTTAACTATTTTACTATATAATTTCTATGAATAGGCTTCATTCTCGTAAGTATTATTATTATTATCATTACTATAATTATTAACAATCGGCAATTTTTGCATTTTGTTAGAAAATTGCAAAAATATGGAAAAACTAGAAAAAAAAAATTAACGGCTCTCATAAAAATCCCAAACGGCTCTCGAGAAAGATCCGGCTCTTCTCGTTCATCTAAGAACCGACTCGTTCACAAAGCGCCCATCACTAATCATCTCAGTACAGCTGAGAACTCCACACAACCTGGTAGGTTCCCTCTTTTCTTATATGTTTTGTTTTGTTTTGTTTCGTGTATGTTTAGATGTTTGTCTTATTGACCTATAAGAAGTTTGGTTAAGCTTCTTAGTTGTGATCATTGTGTTCAATTGTGTTTGTCAAGTGTTTAGCTGTTATGTTTAGTTATCCATTATTGTGTTTGTTGTGTGTGTCTAGTTATGCGTGTGTTTGTTTGTTACAGTGTGTATAATTGCAGTTCTATTGTGTGAGTAATAAAACCATAGTTCAGCAGTCTTCTTTGGTTTACTTCACTACCTATATGTGCCTATTCTAGACATAGTATAAAAATAAATACAAAAACATGCTAAATACCTATTTGGCCTCAATGGGAAAGCTTAAACCTTAAATCTAAGAATCCTCACTAGCTATCCTTTGCTTACGTGTAGCTGTACTGCTGTCTTGGCAATAATATGGAGATAACATTAGTGTCTTCTCCCGAGGTTATTACTTACATGTCAGATATAATTAAGGTGTTTCCCTATCGTCTGTTATTTTATATCGCCTCTGTCTGTATGTAGACAGTTAGGTACAGTAGGTGATGTGTTATCAATAGTCGGATTTTAGGGCGTTTCTTGACCATCTGTTGTAAGACCAATTCCTGATTACCGAGATGGCGATATTAAACTGTCTTACTTCATCATATACACGAATGTATTGACTTCACTGTCTTAATTACTTATTCTACAACTTCAAAAGACCTTAGTACATTGTTCCTGGATGAACCTCAGTCTCTGACAGATTAAACTTAGCTTAAACGTAGAGGTGGGCGCGATTCGAAAAAATTGAAGTCCGATTAGCGATTACCGATTCGCCAGCTCGTCAAGTCCGATTCGATTATCCGATTCGGTTGCCAAAAAAATCTAAGTCCGATTAGCGATTATCCGATTATCCGATTTCGATTAAAGTTTTTAAAAGCGATTCGATATTTTAAAAAGCGATTTAATGTTTTTAAAGCTATTTTCAATGTTTCTAAAGGGAATTTAATGCTTTTTTGCCCTAGCAGCAGCAGCAGCACTTCCTCTCACGACGACTGGCTCTAAACTGGTGCGGCGCGTCACTTAACCGATGAGACGCGTAAGAAAAACCAGAACTAAACACGTATTATACCAACTTTATATTTGTAAAATATAACCTTTTTATTATAATTTATATGATTTAATAATTAATCATGATATTTTGCGCATTATATTATAGAGAAAATACTAAAGTGTGAATAGAATAAAGCGAAAAAATATTTACTTGAGAAAAATATAGAAAAATTTATTAAGAAACTACTATTGCGAAAATACAAAGACGACGTCGACCTGGATTAATCGCAAATCGCTTTAAATTTTCGGCAGTCCGATTGCGATTATCCGATTCGTTTGGCGGGGGTTAGTCCGATTCGATTATCCGATTCGAAAATGCGAGTCCGAGTAATCGGATAATCGGACTTCCGAATCCGATTGCCCACCTCTGCTTAAACGTCTCCGACAGTGGAAATCTAAGAATCTGCGGCTAAAATGTAAACAAACACTCTACCAGTCTCAGTCCAACCCCCCCCCGTTCGGTAGCGACTCCCGCATCGATCATGAGCCGAGCTCAGCCAATCACAACGCCGCGTTTCGTAGCAATGGCATCGATGTCATCGATACGCATCTAGTCTTTTGTCGTGTAAATATTAGTCGTACAGAAAAAATGCACTTATACTAAATGATGTAATTTTAAAAGTTATATCTATTCATGTAATTTAATCTAAATATACGCCAAAAATTTTGTAAGAAAAATGTATTTTTCATTATTTATAAACCGGTTACGTGTTTTGAGGATTCAAAACATAAAAAACATAATTTAGTTCAGAAACAAAGTCTAAAAACATTAGTTATCTACATGTCTCTACACAGTTTCACTCAGTCACACACACATACATAGACAGACCGACCGACAGACAGGCGCACACACACACACACACACACACACACACACACACACACACACACACACACACAAACATGACATTTTCAAACATAAAATGTATTTTTTCACTTACCTGCTTCTTATATTAGCATTAACAATGCTCTCTATCTACCCAACCGTCTATTACCACATTTAAATTACGTGTCGTATTCCACCCTTGGCGACCTCTGGCAACTCATGGCAACCCTGTCTCCCTCAGCTGAGACCGTCATTCTTTCTTGAAGCAATGGTAAGTAGCGGGGAGAATAGGCGGGTTATATATATATAAGAAGCAGGTAAGTGAAAAAATACATTTTATGTTTGAAAATGTCATTTGTTTCACATACAACCTGCTTCTTATATTAGCAGATTCCCACATTAAAGGAGGTGGGTCACGCCACGGGTATGGAATACGACAAAGGGTGAACGGTCCACATTAAAAACTCAGCTTAGTCTCACCTACATTTAGGATCCAGAGACATGTGAGGTCAAGGAGATTGTGTCCAAGCTTCCGGTGAGGACTCTTGATTTCCGGCAGGGTGTCCTTGTTGAACCTTCAGTGCAGGTATAAGAGGAAGTGTGCACCCTGTCTAAACAACAGGCCACCACTGTGGCCACCACTGGTCCTGAACCATGCCCAGGTAGGAACCACTGAAAAGTGATCAGTGCATAAGGAATTAACCCGGGTAATTTCCCTCGGGAATTTTCCTTGTAATCCAATCCGGCGTCCAGGCGCATGTCCTGAGAGGAGGGCAAACTTATGACTCCTCCAATGACGCCAACTAATGCAATCCCAAAGATAAGGCACTTACTGCCTTGAAGGATTATGGTGATGGGGGGTTAGCCCACCAAGTCCCCAGCGGCGACCACTGGACCTAGGGCAAAGACATCTCCTTCTTGCCTCTGAATGTCCCGGAGGTAGTAGTCCACAAAGACTGACTGAGTCCTCCAGCAGGCTGCTTCTAGAATGGAGGTAATTGAGCTGTTCTTCCATAGGAGCATAGCTGTGGCAATACCCCTGATGTCGTGGGCCCGGACCTTGAACAAGGGACAGAGATCTTCAGGAAAGGACTGGTGCGCTGTCTTAACTGTATCCCGTAGAAAAAAGGAGATTGCCGCCTTAGACATGGGCCTTTTGGGGTCCCGTACAGAGACAAAAAGATTCCTAGGCCGAGGAGAGGAAGACGTGAGCCGCAGGTAACAATTCATTGCCCTCACTGGACAAAGTAGACGTTCCTCATCCTCATGTCCCACCATAGAAGAGAGACTGCGAAGACGAAACTCCCGAATGATGGGGTTAAGGCCGGTTTCCGTCTTGGCCACAAACTCAGGAAGGTAGGACAGAATGAGATCCTCTCCCTGTGTGGCTGTGACCATAGACAGGGCACGGAGCTCACCCACCCTCTTGGCTGTAGCCAGGGCCACCAGGAAAAGTGTCTTCCTAGACAAATCCCGGAAGGTGGACCGTTCCAAAGGCTCAAAAGGCGGACGTGTCAAGGTTCTAAAGACCACGTCCACATTCCACGATGGAGGTCTGCAAGGTGGCCGGCGTACTTGCCTTGAACAAATTCTAATCACCTCCCGGAGAACTGGATCCGAGGAGAGGTCAAATCCTTTAAGGGCAAACACGCTATTGAGCATAGCCTTGTACCCTTTAATGGCTGAGACAGATAGCTTGCTCTCCTGCCTCAGAAAAACTAAAAAGTCAGCAAACTTTTGGCTGGAGGGGTTAGAAACAGTGTGGCCCTCCCTTTTGCACCACTCCCGGAATTTCTTCCACTTATGCTGATAATTCATAAGAGTGGAAGGCCGTTTAGATCTTGCCAGGAATTCCGTAACACGAGAGGAATAGCCTTGGTGACGGAGGATTCGCTGGACAGTTTCCACGCGGTTAACTGTAGCATGGGGAGAGCCTGATGGAACCTGTGGACGTGTGGCTGACAGAGGTCTCTGTGATGTGGAAGGCGTCTGGGAGAGTCTACCGAGGCCTGGACGAGATCCGGAAACCATTCCCTCTGAGGCCAGAACGGGGCAATCAGGATGAGGGTGGCGCGGTGTGCCGTCCTCAACTTGTTGAGAACCTTCCTAATCAAAGGAAAGGGAGGAAAGGCGTACAAATCCTGGCAATCCCAGTTGTAAAGGAATGCGTCCGTGGCGATCGCCATGGGGTCTCGGAACGGTGAGATAAAGTTCGGCAGCCGGAAGTTGAGCCTCGTGGCAGAGGTCCACTGTGGGATAACTCCAGGTCCTCCACAGTCGACTGCAGATGTCCTGGTGGAAAGTCCACTCTGTAGAGATGACTTGGTATCGTCTGCTGAGGCAATCCGCCAGGACATTGGAGGACCCATTCACGAACTGAGGGATGATCTGAACGGCATGATCTTCCGCCCACTGAAGAACTGACTGAGCCTCCGCATTGAGAATCCCTGAACGAGTCTCGCCTTCCTTGGCCAAGTATGACAGGGCCGTGGCATTGTCTGAGAAGACTGCAACCGCTTTCCCGCGAAATTCCTCCATGAAGTGGGATAGGCTGAGACGAATGGCTCTGAGTTCCAAGAGATTGATATGAAGGGACCGCTCCTGTGGGGTCCACAGACCACTCACTGAGGCATGAAGAACAGACGCCCCCCAACCTAGGGTCGAGGCGTCCGAGTATAGGCACACATCTGGGGAAGCCAATTGTAGCGACTGTCCCACCCGTAGGCCGGGTTCCGACAACCACCACTGAAGATCCTCCAGAAGCATGCTGTCTCAAGGAACTGGAAAGTCGTCTGGATGGAACTGACGGTTCCAAGATCGGGAAAGATGTAATTGTAGGCCTCTCATTCGTCGTCTGGCCCCCGAAATTAGATGGATGAGGGAGGACATGTGACCCAACAGGATCAACTAAGCCCTTGCTGGTGGAGATTGAACACTGAGGAAGGACTCGATCTGGCGGTGAAGGTTCTTCAGGCGTTCTTGTGTCGGGAAAACCTTCAAAAGCGTTGATTGAATCTCCATCCTCAGATGGATCATCGACTGGGACGGGGTAAGACGGGACTTTCCCCAGTTTACTTGAATACCCAGGGAGACACACAGGTTGAGAAGGAACTCGGTTGCATCGAGGGCCTCCCGTTCGGAGTGGGCCAACAGTAGCCAGTCGTCTAAATACCGGAGGAGACGAATCCCCCGCCGATGGGAAGCCGCTGAAACTGGACCCATCATCCGAGTGAAAACTTGTAGGGCAGTGGATAGGCCGAAGCAAAGGACCTTGAACTGGTAGTGTAGGCCTTTCCAAATGAAGCGAAGGAACTTTCGGCTGTCTGGATGGACCGGGATTTGGAGGTAGGCGTCCTTGAGATCGATGGCTGCCATCCAGTCGTGACTGCGAATCGCAGACATGACCGTCCTTACAGTTTCCATCCGGAATCGAGTGGTGATGACGTAGCGATTGAGAGAGGACAGGTCGAGAATCGGGCGGAAGCCTCCGGTGGCCTTTGTCATAACAAAAAGGTGGCTGTAAAATCCCGGAGATGCTGGGGCCTCCTCTAATGCTCCTTTTTCTAAGAGAAGCCGAACCTCGTGATCTAATGTCTCGGCCTTCTCGGATCCCAGGGAGTAAGACCGAAATCCAATTGGATGGGAGGTGACTGGTGATGGTGTCGTGAAAGGAATCCTGTAACCTTCGCGGAGGACGGCGAGTACCCAAGCCTCCGCTCCAATCGTGATCCAGTCTTCTAGATTGTTGGCAAGGCAACCTTCAATGGGGATCCGGGACGGGCGAGGGTCTACTTCCGAAAAAACTTGCCCGACGTTCTTGGGCGGGAAGAAGGGAGTCTGGGAGCAGGTTTCTGCCGTTGGGGCACTCTTGGCTGGAAAAAGGAGACCGTTCGACCAGACGAGGTCGAGGGTCGATGAGAGGCAGCCACAGGATTAGTGCGAGAAGCACGATCCACCAATGGAGTGCCCGAAGGACGAGGCTTCACCAGTGCCCGAGCCGCTGCTTGCTGGAAGGAGATGGAGGCTGCTTTGTCTGCAACCCGAAGGGCTTCCTGAACTCGAGCCTCTTCAAAAAGGAATGCAGAGTCAATCGCAGATTTCCTTAAGTCCACCTTGGTCGCAGACTTAAATACCGGTGGGAGGCGGGACAGAATCGCCTCCCGTCTCATGGCCTTTACATTGGTCAAGGCAAATGCTGAATCTTTGGCAGTGTCCACCATGGCAAACTGAATACTCCGGAAGAGTTGATCAGCTAGAAGCTTGTCTTCTTGTCCAGGCTGTAGGGGAGAAAGGAGCCGGTAGAATGCTCCCACACCCCAAAACAGAAAATTCTGTGCCTCACGTTGACGGGCGAGAACGCCTTCGAGGCGGGTCATATCAGCATGTTGAACCAACACTTGGGGTTCTTTCCCCTTAGTGGTGAGAGCAAGAGCCAAGTCGGTGTTCAGCTTGGCTGCCTTCCCCGCTGACTCATGACCACTAACGGAGTAGATCCTCCTGTATCTGTTGGACGGGTAGCGGGCAAGAGATGGTCTGGATCCTTCAGTAGCCAGGAGAAGAGCCTTGGTAGCAGAATCCAATGAGAAATCCATAGGCTGGGCCCTGGTAAGACGGATATGTTTCTCCACTTCAGGTCTAACCTCCCCAGGCGGGGCAGGTCGGTGAGCCGCTTCCGCATACCCCAGCGCCTCCGGAAAGCAGTGGGTAATGTAGGCCATCATGGATTGGAAAAGTGGGGGAGGAACTGCATCATGGTCCCTGGACCGCGTGCCAGAATCGTCCTCCGAAATCTCATCCCACGGATCCTCAAGGTCACCCTGTGCTGGACCCAGGGATCCAGAAGGTGGGAATGGTGGATCAGGATCCCTCATGGACCCGATCCAAGATCCAGGTGGCGCAACTTGACGTGTAGTAGCCAAATGGATCTGATCCTGGTGTTAGAAGGCATGTGAGGAGGGGGCTGACAGACCTCGAACTCCTGTGTGCCTTGTGGACCGAGGGGGGGATTTAGGCCTTGCCTGTGTAACACCCCCCTCTGGCTGTGTGGGCTTGACCGAGTCCTCAGTCAAAATGCCCTGGTAATACACAGCCTGATCCTCACCCCGGGTCAGTGGGTGTACAGAAGACACACACCTGTCCCAGCCCTGGTCACATCCTGAGGGAGATTCTGGACGTGGTGGAGCCAGATCTCCCCCCACCACAGGACGTGACCGCTTGATCCTCCACTGAACATCCTTGGGTGGTCTAGATCGCTTACCCATGGAATGAGGATCAAATGGTGCCTGATCTAAACCTACCACCCCTATGCCTCTCCTTCCCCCGGTTACCCCCCCACCGGCACACCAGCTTGGAGTGACTGCACACTCTGCCTTGCGCTGGGGCCGGGAGGGGGGTTGGTAACGGACTTCACCGTACCGTGAACCGAGGGTAAGGAGGGAGCTGAAAGAGAGACAGGATTAGGAGCTAATTTATTCTCTACCTCCTTAGACACCATCTCTGATAACATGGTAGGGAGTGAAACACTGTGGCTCCCTTCAGGAAAACCCAGGAAGGCCGCAAATCCTTTAAAGAAAACAGACATATCAGGTGGAGAATCCTTAGAAGGCACAGGAATCTGAGACACAGAATCCTCTGGGACCACCGAACCCACCACCGAACCACCGGCTGATCCCGAGGCGCGAGAGGTGGGGTAGGAGGGGGGATGGTTCCCAACCCTAACCTCCCCATGTGGCTGACTTGAAGTGTGAGGGGCCTTCTTCCTAGCCTTATACTCACGCCTCTTCTGCAATGTCCGCTGGTATTTAAGGGCACTGAGAACCAGCTTGTAGCTCCAATCAGCACACTCCTGACACCTGTTGTTTACATCACAACAACCACCACGACAGGGAATACATACGGTATTCCAAGTACTCTCCCGCAGCCAGAAGAAGCACAGACTCTCCTGGAGAAATGTGTTGCACCACTCCCTGAAGACGTGGAGTGAAGTGGAGAAGAAAAGCCATGAGAGGAGCCGGGACTGAAAACATGGCGGGCGTGTGGGCGAGCCTCCCTCCGTGCGTCAGCTGGTTGAAGGCCCGGCGGAGGGGAGGCCCGTTCGTCACCATTAACCATAGCAGAAGGTGACAGGAAACCCTCCTGGAGATCAGGGAAGTCAGCCATATGGCCAACAACGAAAGACAGTTGGGCAGTAACAAAGAAAGCACTGTTGAAAACCTGAGTCCGCACGGTAGCGCGTCTCAAGAAAGAATGACGGTCTCAGCTGAGGGAGACAGGGTTGCCATGAGTTGCCAGAGGTGGCTAAGGATGGAATACGACACGTAATTTAAATGTGGTAATAGACGGTTGGGTAGATAGAGAGCATTGT
Source organism: Cancer borealis (assembly GCA_036785275.1). Lineage (NCBI taxonomy): Eukaryota > Metazoa > Arthropoda > Malacostraca > Decapoda > Cancridae > Cancer > Cancer borealis. The sequence goes on along the minus strand of JAXIVD010000150.1, from coordinate 73,461 downwards.
TAATGCTAATATAAGAAGCAGGTTGTATGTGAAACAAATAATATTTATTTCCTTTCCTATCTAATAGCTATCTATCTATCTTTAAGATAGATAGATAGATATTAGATAGGAAAGGAAATTGTAAGATTAAACGAGTACTTACCAAGTATGAAGTTTGATCGTAATTTCACGAACTAGATAGATAGATATTAGATAGGAAAGGAAATTGTAAGATTAAACGAGTACTTACCAAGTATGAAGTTTGATCGTAATTTCACGAACATTTAACGACATCACAGTGGTGCACAATGAGACGCTCTGCTACCAAACTAACATCAGTCCGTTTAGAGAGTAGGTTTTAGGAAGCAGCCCCCAACTACCGCTAAGAGCCCAAGCCCCAAAGTGAGCTCCGAGAATAGATAGGGCAGGGAGGGAGGGCATTGTGCACTACTGTGACGTCGTTAAATGTTCGTGAAATTACGATCAAACTTCATACTTGGTAAGTACTCGTTTAATCTTACAATTTCACGTCACCATATTTAACTCACAGCGGTACCCAATGAGAGCTTTAGAGAGGTTCCTAAAACCTACCAAATCACACAAAATTCAGAAAAAAGTAGTCAGTATGGAGCCGTGGAAAAGAAAAACCATAGGAACAAAGTAAAGCATTAACAATTACCCAAAACAAACATAGTGAAACACAGTCCTACAGGAACATGAAAAGAACATCACCCATACAAATAATGGGGTCAAAGAACCCTCACATTAAACCCTGAGCAGAGGAAAAGATTAAACAAACTATGACAAAACTGCCCTCTCAAACTGGCCATGCTGAGCAAAAGGCTTCTGGTAGTGTTGCGTAAAGGTCGATTCCCTGGCCCAACCAATGGTGGAGACAATCGTGGATAATGGCAAAACCAGGGCCGCCTTGCTGGACGATGCAGACCTAGTTGAATGGGGAGAAAATATTGTAAGGTCAATGGCAGCAGCACCCATCACATCTCTCACCCAACGACGCAAAGTATCACGAGAGGCCAATCGTACTAGAGGTCGTGACGTCAAGAAAAACCCAGTAAGCGCCCCTTGGATGGTCGTTGTCCTTTCAAGATAATGCTGAATGGTGTGGACAATGCATAGGCGGTTGTCATGCGGATAAGCCTCAAAGACCACCCTTGACAGATGGACCCCAGGACGGGAAGTTTTCAGCAGATCGCTAATCCCAAAAACAACCTGAGTCTCAGAGACAAACAATTTTCTTGTGTCCAGCAAATGCAAGGTCTGACCACGTTGGCCAGACAACAAGAACATAAGAACGACCAATTTTTTGGATAACTGAGGAAAGGACAAATCCTCCGTGGGACCCAGACTGCAGATATAATCCAGAACTAGCTGAGGATCCCAAGTAGTGCAGGAGCGGGGAAAAGACGGTCTCTCCAGGAAGACTGCCCTCATGAAACGGGAAACTAAAGGATGTTGGCCTGCAGGACGTCCATCAATAGTAGCGACTGCAGAGATGCCAGACCGGATAGTGTTCATAGAGCTGTACCCGCGGCCTGTCCCCCGTTTAAATTCTGACAACAGATAGTCCAAAAGGACATTCACAGGTGGTTGAAACGGATCCATTTCCCTGCCGAGGCAAAAAGACAGCCAGCTGTTGATACGTGGCCCATATTGAGCCTTAGTGCTAGACCTCCAGGATCGAAGGAAAAAATTGGGCAACCTCTGTCGAAAGGCCTCGACGTGTGAACGCTGCCCGGAGAGCACCATCGCTGTCAAGACCAACCCCCGAGCCCGAGAGTGTGCAAGAGTTGGCTGTTGCGGTAAAAGCAGAGGACAGCGCGGAAGCAAGACTGGATCGGCTGCCAACATCTGAAGGGCTGCCAGAAACCACACCTGAGTTGGCCACAGTGGGAGAATCATCAGCGCTGTCACCCCGTAGTCCTGCAGTTTCCGGAGAGCCCTGGATATCACACTGAAAGGTGGAAAGCATATAAACTCTTCCCACCCCAATCCAAGGTAAAGGCATTAATGCACATAGCAGATGGGTCTGGCTTCTAAGAAACGTAGTCCGGTAACTGAGCATTTATCCGTGTAGCAAAAAGATCAATATCAGGAGTATAAAAAAGCTGACAAACCATCCTGAAAAAACGCGGCTGTAACATCCACTCACCATCCATCCTGCTGACTCTAGACTCCGTGTCTGCTGTCATATTATATAAACCCTGTACATGCTGTGCCGACAAGATAATACCCCTAGAAGCAGCCCACTCAAAAATCTGTTCTGTAAGAGCATGAAGCATAGGTCGTGTGCTACCACATCGATCAATACATGCAACCGCAGTGGTGTTGTCAGAGCGAAGCCTAATATGAGAGCCAATCTTATCCCGACAAAGTGACTGCAAGCCTAACAGAATGGCCTTTAACTCCAAAGAGTTTAAATGATCCAGTTCCTTGTGGGCCCAGTGACCTCTAGTTGTAACGTCCCCCATTGAAGCACCCCAGCCAGTCAGGCAGGCATCCGTAAACAGCTCACAGGTTGGAGAAGAAGAACAGAGCGACCTCTCCTGAAACTCTACATTAGTCACCCACCAAGTGACTAATTCCCGGGCATGCTTATCTAAAACAACGCGTGAATGATAATTGCCATAGGACTAAGAAAGACCCCTGTTACGAATAATCTCCAGGTACCTGTAACGGAGAGGAGCTAACTCTACAGCAGGACCAGAAGCCACCGCTAAACCAATAAATGAGGACAAGTCTTGTAAGGTGATATCCCTGTTGAGGAGGAGCAAACCTTTTTCCCTGATGCGCTCCTTCCTACGGGAGGGCAAAGTTGCAGTCATGGAAACAGAGTCGAGAACCACACCAAGGAAAGTAACCCTCTGGGTAGGCTCCAGGACCGACTTCTGCACATTGATGGTGAGACCCAGAGAATCAAAGAAGTGCAAGGCATAGTCCACCTGGGCCCGCAAGGCCTCTACCGAGGAAGCAATAAATAGACAGTCCTCTAAATAACAAACCACAACCATTCCAAGGGACTGAAGGTGGGAGAGGACAGGTTTCAGTAACTTTGTAAAGGTGTGAGGAGCAGAAGATAACCCCTGAGGGAGACAAGTAAATCTAAAAGCGCAGCCCTTCCACCAAAACTGAAACCACTTCCTATCCTCAGGCCTAACATAAACTGAATAATAGGCGTCCTTGAAATCAACTGTAATAAAAAAACAGTTAGGGAGGATTAAAGGAATCACATCCTTCAGAGTGTCCATCTTAAAAAGAATATAAGGCACATGAACATTAAGGTCCGTCAAGTTTAGGATAACCCTCGCCGACCCTACCGGCTTTATGATGGGAAACACATTGGAAAAGAAACCGTGATAATCAGATAAACAAGGCTCCACTATTGACTGTTTTAGGAACTGACATAAGGCATTGTTCAGGGTCTGATCATCCGCCCGAGACAGGGTGAGAGGACGTGGAGGCACAGTCTGAATAGGTAAGGACACAAATTCTAGAAATTTTCCCTTCAGCACATCATGAACCCAAGGATCCTGCATGAGACCCCCACAGTAGGTTAGCAGAGAAAATCTTACACCCTCTAAAGTTATCAGGTGTATTAACTAAAGGAGGAAACCCAGAACTCACTGTAGAGGTTACTGCAGCTTCGGCCCATGAATTCCCCTCTCCTGGGGAGGCTGCTGGCCTAAAAAAGGCCGGGACTGAAAGTAGCACTTGCCAAGGTACTAATGTGGCAAGAAAGCAACAGCTGCTTCCATTCCTAGGTCAGGTCACTTTGGGAAACACTTTTGAGTGTATCTAACACATCACTTTCCCTCACTAGCACAAGTTACTTAGGTGTTATTACAGTGTTACACCCGTCTCATTAAGAAGGTCACTTAGGTGTTAAAGGGTGTGTTTTGCACATATAACACACTCATCTATTGCTTTTCTGTCACAATAACTTCGTTCATTTAACAGGTCCCACTCAGCCAATGGCGCTCTGCAGGACCGTTCACATATGAATTTATTAAAGAGTATATGAATCACGAACAGTCATGTCATCAAGGTTGTAGCACTCAGAGAATAAGTAAGTCTTTATTGTGTTAACAACTGACCACGGAGGCCGACCTAACCCTCACCGTTAAGTTAAATTTTTATAGGTTAGGTTAAGTTAGATAAAAAGTGAAGTTGGAAAGTCTGAATCAAGCAACACAAGAACAATTTCGGGCTCGGCTGGTGTAACACTGTAAATTTACCATTATTTTCATGTTAATGAGCCCCATCACTGTGTTGGGAGTGCCACCATAAAGATGTTGCAGAGTGCCATCGTAATGGTGCAGCAGTGTCACCGTAATAGTGCAGCAGTAATGGACACAGATAAACAAGTTACTAACACCCTCTCCAGGCACGGGAGAGCGCTCAGTTGACGTGAGGGCCTAACACATGAAGGCGGAAAAACGCAAGCTAGAGGAGGGAGTGTGGAAATATCTACCAAAAACCGACTCCTCTTAGCAAAATTATCTAAGTCGTCCTTCTCCAAGCTCCCACGCTTCTTGCTACTCGAGGACGTAGAAGAGGGACGCCTCACGCCTGGGTGGCGACGTTAAACTGCGCAACCAGAGAGACAGAGAAGGTCAGATAAACACCATATGTTGTCTTCTAAGGCGGTAGGAACCAACCCACAGCTTCAAACAGCATTGTAAATAATACATACGTCAGTAAAAGCATCCGTAGATCCAGATATATTTCACCCACAGTCAACTTAGGACTGTATAGGAGAAAGCTTCCCAGGCAAACTTCAACCAGGGAGAAGCGAAGTCAGATAAACACCATATGTTGTCTGCTAGGGCGGTAAGTACCAACCCACAGCTCCAATCTGCATAGTAAATAATACATATGGCAGTAAATGCATCCGTAGATCCAGATATATTTCACCCACAGTCAACTTAGGACCGTATAGGAGAAAACTTCCCAGGCAAACTTCAACCAGGGAGAAGCAAAGCAGCTGACGTGTTGACTGATGGGGAGGTAGAATCAGAACTGATGTAGTGATGGGCGCTTTGTGAACGAGTCGGTTCATAGAGCCGGCTCTTCCAGATGAACGTAAAGAGCCGGATCTTTCTCGAGAGCCGTTTGAGATTTTTTTGAGAGCCGTTAATTTTTTTTTTCTAGTTTTTCCATATTTTTGCAATTTTCTAACAAAATGCAAAAATTACCGATTGTTAATAATTATAATGATAATAATAATAATACTTACGAGAAAGAAGCCTATTCATAGAAATTATATAGTAAAATAGTCAAGTTACCCCTTCAAGTTAACAAAGAAAACTGTATTTCCAAGTGCTTTGGCCTCTAGCAAAGAGGGGTAACTCAACACATAAAACACATATATATGAATAATTCAGAAAATATATGGTGTATATGGCAGGCCAATGATGTGGAATGTACACTATAATATTCCCTACAACATATCGGTAAATGAAGACAATCTGATAATATTAAGAGGTCAAATTAAATTATAGAACTCGTCTCAAAATAGTGTACATATTGTACAAATCAAGTATATTTTTTTCCATAGTTAATTTTTTAACACAAAACTCATTTTCTCATTATAGCTCGAGAACCATAAGGTATACATACAATGACTACGAATAGACAAAGAGTGAATAGGAATCCAACTTTCTGTTGCAACATTTAAAAATGAAATTACTCTTTATATAATGAAGGAACATTTTTTTTTCATAACCTGTGAGTAAAATAAAAAAAATAACTACACTAGCTGATACGCCTTTTAAAATTATTTAAATGATTATAGGTGCATTTTTTCTGTCAAACTAATCGTTAAGGTTTTTTCCTTATAACTCGAAAACTATGAAATTGATGTAAAATGATTAAGAGTAATTAGGGAAGTTAAATGAAACAAGCTTTCTTTTCATTCTATTGAATATGAAATTCAATGATAAATGACCATCAAAATTTTTTTTTTCTTACCTATTAGCGTTATTCAAAATCAGACTACACCAGCTGAAAGGCCTTTTGAAGGTAAGAAAATAACTATTTAACATAATTTTTGTCAAACTAGTATTTAACATTTCGTTTTGTAAAAACGAAAACTATGGAGTTTAAGTCAAAAAATCTGCGAATAATTAAAATAAGGAAATAAATATATATATTTTTTGGACCATCAGAACATGTAAACAGTTTATAAATAATGAAAACATTTAAAAAAGAAAGCTTTTGGTGTAAATTTAGATTAAATTACATGATTTGATAGAACTTTTAAAATTACATCAATTAGCATAAGTGCATTTTTTCTGTACGACTAATATTTACGCGATAAAAGACAAGTTAACTACGTTGATAGTTTGAAGGGTGGTAGGGTACCTCACCACCCCTCAAACTCGCATTACGTAACAGTCAACCGCCAATTAGCCTGTTCGCAGCTAAGATCGTAGACACCTATCAGCGCTAGAATTTTTAATTTTCTCCGCTTCTCCGGGGCAAAGGGGTGACTTAGTTAATTTAAAAGCCGATCTGCAGAAAAAATACGACATGAATTACTGCACATGTATTTAAAATTAAAAACATAACCTTAATGTTATTATTCTTACTTACTGGTGCATGATAAGGCTTTGTTAATTGTATTATAAGATAAAGCTACAATTAGGTAATTATTATTTTTTCAGTAAGTATGAGCAGTAAAAATAAAAGGATGTTGATTTCGGCTTATACATTTTATCTGAGTGTGTTAAAAAATATTGGAAATCACTATCACGTCATATATACGAAGGTGATCAGTGAAGAAAACAAAAACAGCACCGCTGCCAGGCGTACGACGTAGTATACTAAGCGCCGTTAAAAAGACTGGTATTTATCACTATGGAGACATTTTACTTCTAATAAACCCTTGCCACAGCATTTGCAGCTGACAATGCCATTAGGAGTTGCTCTGAGTAGCCTGCTAGTGTTTGTTGTGGTTTGCTGCCAGTAGCCGAGGATGTAGTTGTCGTACTGGAAAAAATTAAGTCTGCGACACAAAATTATATTTTCTATACATTACATGGATTTGCCTATTGTTTGGTACATTCAAATGAAAATATGTATCAGTATATGCCCATTGAGATTAGTAGAAAATGACAAATTGCTTGCCTTGATACAAATATAAGCTGTCTTAAGAATATCATATGAAATTATGAATAGAGACTTAAACGATGTCATATGCCGTCGGACATCATGAGCTTAATAGACTTAAATTTCATACGCATTAATGTGCAATAATACACCTGTATAAGCTTGTAAAACTTGCCCCAAAAAGTATTTATTTTCCGGCAAAAATTACAAAATCTGGCGCTGTCTGGTATCAAAATGCTCACTGCGAACAGGCTAATTGTTCGCGCGCGCTCTCTCTCTCTCTCTCTCTCTCTCTCTCTCTCTCTCTCTCTCTCTCTCTCTCTGATATATAAATGTTAAATAAGAAAGAAAATAGATAGTAGTGTGTGTGTGTGTGTGTGTGTGTGTGTGACCATGAACGAAAAATTGTCTGTTTGTCTGTCTGTTAGACAGACAAACAGACAGACAGATAGACACACACACACACACACACACACAAACATATGATCTATTTTCTTTCTCATTTAATATATATCTATCAGAGAGAGAGAGAGAGAGAGAGAGAGAGAGAGAGAGAGAGAGAGAGAGAGAGAGAGAGAGAGAGAGAGAGAGAGAGAGAGAGAGAGAGAGAGAGAGAGAGAGATAACCGTTATTACGTTACCACACACCCCCACCCAACCTTAAACATTAATTCTTGTCTTTTGTCGTGTAAATATTAGTCGTACAGAAAAAATGCACTTATACTAAATGATGTGATTTTAAAAGTTGTATCTATTCATGTAATTTAATCTAAATATACGCCAAAAAGTTTGTAAGAAAAATGTATTTTTCAGTATTTATAAACCGGTTACGTGTTTTGAGGGTTGAAAACATAAAAAACATAATTTAGTTGAGAAACAGTCTAAAAACATTAGTTATCTATATGTCTGTACACAGTTTCACAAACTCAGTCACACACACATACACAGACATACAGACCGACAGATAGACACACACACACACACACACACACACACACACACACACAAATATAATATCTATTTTCATTCCTATCTAATATCTATCTATCTATCTATCTATCTTTAAGATATCTATATATATCTATCTTTAAGATAGATATATAGATATTAGATAGGAAAGGAAATAGATATTATGTTTGTGTGTGTGTGTGTGTGTGTCTGTCTGTCTGTCTGTCTGTCTGTCTGTCTGTCTGTCTGTCTGTCTGTCTGTGTATGTGTGTGTGACCGAGTTTGTGAAAGTGTGTACAATGTACAGACATGTAGATAACTAATTTTTATAGACTTTGTTTCTCAACTAAATTATGTTTTTTATGTTTTCAACCCTCAAAACACGTAACCGGTATATAAATAATGAAAAAAAAAAGAAAACTTGAGAAGCATTGTATTTGATTTAACTTTAACTATATCTTATGTTTTAATTTTAACTTTATCTTTAATAATGTTTATGGGTATTATTATTAAGTCAGAGAAATTCCTCTCAGTTTGAATACACTGCATGTCTGAAACTGTGAAACAAGTTGTTTAGGTGGATTGTGTATAAATTCATTAATGTTTTCTATGATTGGTATTAATTAAGGTAATTTTTTAAAGGCTTTTTAACCTTTTAATTAAATAACAGGTACATTTGATTTAGTCTATGATTTGATATAAATTTGGTTTAAATTAAAATAAATGAACAAACGTTTTTTTAAAGTTTTTTCACCTTTCCTTAATTCAGTAGGTTTTGAAAGCTAACTAGCTAAGTTATCCTAAGAAATTCTTTCTAAATTATAAAGACTATAAACAGAATATGGGGAACTAAAATAAAATATTTGAGAGCCGTTTGGGAGCCAGAAGAGCCGGCTCTTTGGAGTGAACGAGAACGAAAGACTCGGTTCTCGGAAAAGAGCCGGAACGCCCATCACTAGTACCCACACCGGAATTAGCCTGTTCGCAGCTAGGGTCGTAGACACCTATCAGCGCTAGAATTTTTAATTTTCTCCGTTTTTCCGGGGCAAAGGGGTGACTTAGTTAATTTAGAAGCCAATGTGCAAAAAAATGCGACATGAATTACTGCACATGTGTATTTAAAATTAAAAACATAACCTTAATGTTATTATTCTTACTTACTGGTGCATGATAAGGCTTTGTTAATTGTATTATAAGATAAAGCTACAATTAGGTAATTATTATTTTTTCAGTAAGTATGAGCAGTAAAAATAAAAGGATGTTGATTTCGGCTTATACATTTTATCTGAGTGTGTTAAAAAATATTGGAAATCACTGTCACGTCTTATATACGAAGGTGATCAGTGAAGAAAACAAAAACAGCACCGCTGCCAGACGTACGACATAGTATACTAAGCGCCGTTAAAAAGACTGGTATTTATCACTATGAAGAAATTTTACTTCTAATAAACCCTTGCCACAGCATTTGCAGCTGACAATGCCATTAAGAGTTGCTCTGAGTAGCCTGCTAGTGTTTGTTGTGGTTTGCTGCCAGTAATCGAGGATGTAGTTATCGTACTGAAAAAAATTAAGTGCGACACAAAATTATATTTTCTATACATTACATGGATTTGCCTATTGTTTGGTACATTCAAATGAAAGTATGTATCGGTATATGCCCATTGAGATTAGCAGAAAATGACAAATTGCTTGCCTTGATACAAATATAAGCTCTCTTAAGAATATCATATGAAATTATGAATAGAGGCTTAAATGATGTCATATGCCGTCGGACATCATGAGCTTGATAGACTTAAATTTCATACGCATTAATGTGCAATAATACACCTGTGTAAGCTTGTAAAACTTGCCCCAAAAAGTATTTATTTTCCGGCAAAAATTACAAAATCTGGCGCTGTCTGGTATCAAAATGCTCACTGCGAACAGGCTAATTAGGTGTCAATGAATCCACACCGGACATGTCCGGGAAAATCTGGACGTATGCCAACTCTAAATTAAGGTAATTTTTTTAAGGCTTCTTCACCTTTTACTTTAATAACAGCAGGTTAGGGAGAGCCCGGTATAGTTTCCAGGGGACTATACATTTGATTTGGTCTATGATTTGTTATAAATTTGGTTTAAATTAAAATAAACGTTTTTTGTAAGCTTTTTCACCTTTCCTTAAATCAATAGGTATTGAAAGCTAACTAGCAAAGTTATCCTAAGAAATTCCTTCTAAATTATAAAGACTATAAACAGAATATGTGGAACTACTTAAAAAAAAAGTATTTGAGAGCCGAAAGAGCCGTTTGGGAGCCGGCTCTTTTGAGTGAACGAGAACGAAAGACTCGATTCTCTGAAAAGAACCGGAATTCCCATCACTAGGACTAGACTAGTTAACAAGAGTTACTAGAAGAGGAAGAATTAGCAGCGAAGGCAGGATTTTGTAGTGGCACAAACACTGAACTTCCATAGGAGGTTAATGACCTATAAAGTGAATAAGTAAGATAAGAAGAAACAAGATGAGCCTGGGAAGAAGGAAGATTGAAGATAGAAGAGAAGGATGTGCAAAAGGAGGAGACAGAAGAAAGAGTGGAATTGGGAACTTAAGCATGGACGGTGAAGGCGGAGCTGACAAGGAAAGTAGATGTGGTATTTGCAAATTTATTACTAAAGATGGGGAACATGCACTATGCTGTGAATTGTGCGATACATGGTACCATGCAGGCAGAGCCGTTTCTATGCTTTTGGGGGCCCTAGGCAAAATGCTGTTTGGGGGCCCCTATTTTCTGAAACTTTGGTGCAGGGATTTTAATCGTTGTAAGGTGGTCTTCGATGATACTGTTGTATGATACCTGCTTGCCAATCTCCTGATTGATGCTGATTATTGCTAGTCCACTGAGGCGATCCTGACTCATGGATGATCTCAGGTAGGTTTTAATGAGCTTTAGCTTTGAAAAGCTCCTCTCTGCTGAGGTCACGGTCACAGGGAGAGTGCACGCAATTCGCAGAGCAATCCACAGATTAGGATACAGTTCCTTCAGCTGCTTTTTGTGGATGTAAGAAAGAAGCTCCAGTGCTGTCATGTCATCCGAAGGCAGGCTTGGCAAGTTGTTGATTTCAATAGCCAGTTCCTCTCCATCAATGTCTTTGTCATTCTTAGAGCTTAATGTGCTGCAGAGCTCATCACACTGGTTGGACAATGCCTCACCATTCAATTTTTTAAAGTTAAGCAGGACTCCAAATTTGGCTCTCATATCACCCAGGGTTTCAAACCTATCCTTTAAAGATTCAATAGTGGTATCTACAACCACATTAAAGAATCCAGTTTCTAACCTCTTCATAGCATCTTTGATAGGCTCGTCTGGGGCTTCATAGGCAAAGTGTTTCCTTGTGCTTCTCAGCCTCTTCTCTTTAAGCACTGCCTCAACATTCATTGCGTCACATATTATCTTTAGCAGAGGCCTGAGCTGCAGCAAAGCCAGTGTCTCTGTATCTTATAAGTGTGGTTTTTGCCTTCATGAGGAGATCAACTGCCATATCAAGCTGCATTGTGGCAGACTGCAGCAGCTTGCTCACATACTTTACTTGATTGAGGATATCATACCATACCACTGTGCAAATGTGGAAGCGGTATGACCCAACCTCCTCTGCCAAAGCTTGTGCTTCAACCTTGGTCAGAGAATCTGTGGCTTTGTCTCTGACCTATAACAATGCCTCTTTAATGTTAGGTGCCTGGTACCGCACAGCCTCAATGCTGTTAACACGACTCTCCCACCTCGTTTCGCTCCAGGACTTCATTGTCAGAGTCACGTGGTCTTTCAAGATTGCCCATCGTTGTGGTGATGCTGAGAACAGATTATACAGCTTCTGTACATTGCCAAAGTAGCTGATGGCATCTGTGGACGCTTTTGCTGCATCAGCCACCACCAAATTCAGTATATGTGCCCCACATGGAACATAAAGTGCACGAGGGTTTTTCTCCAGCAACCTTGCTTGAACACCCTTGTTTTTCCCCTTCATATTGGCCCCATTGTCATATGACTGTTCTCTGCAGTCATCAAAAGGAATGTTCAGCTCTTCAAGCCTGTTCAAAATTAAAAGTGATAAATCAAGACCTGCTGTCTTGGAAGCCTCAAGAAATCCTAGAAAGTGTTCCTTGATTTCTGGTGCTTCGTCCATGTTGACAATCCTTATGATGACAGACATCTGCTCTTGGTGGCTTAGGTCAGGAGTACAATCCAAAATTATTGAATAATATTTGGACCGTTTAATTTCAGACACCATTGTGTCCAACATTTTCCCACTAATTGAAGCAATCAGTTCATTTTGGATCACATTTCCAAGATAGCTGGAATGACTGAACTGCCTACTTTGTACACGATCAATGTGCTGCTTCATGACAGGATCAAACCTGGCAAGCAGCTCCACTTCTTTTAAGAAGTTTCCATTGTGCTCTTGGTATAATGTGTTTGCAGACCCCCTCAATGCAAGATTTCTCTCAGCTAGAGATTGTATGATAGAAATCAAGCGAGTCAAGACCTCTCTCCAGCGCCTCTTCTCAGCTTCTAATAGTGTCCTTTCGGCTTGGTCTATGGTCATGCCTGTTTGTAGACGCAGTTCCAAATCCTTCCATGTTTTCATGTGGGTTGTGTGCTCTGGACTGCTTTCATGACTTTTCAGAAGTGCACCTATGTTTTTCCAATCGTTCTGTCCCTCTGCAATGAATTTATAATCCTTTATTGAGAACAGCTTGCAGCAAAAACAGTAAAGTGAATCATTTTTTCTTGAGTAGGTAAGCCAAGTCCGTTTTATCTTTTCCCCATTCACTAATGTTCTATAGAAATGATGGTGATGACAACTTCTACCATCTTCTTTTTTGGGAAACGTGAAATTTAGGCTTACTTGAAATGGTCGTCTACCTACAATGTCTGTCCTGACTGAATCTGATATAAGTGAGGGCCAATCACCTGGATCAATTGGCTGACCAAAAGAAGGACAAAGTGCTTGCGAGTCCGCTGGTAGAGATGTACCTGATATTTGTGGGTCAACAGGCGGTGAAGATAGACCTAGTGCTTGTGAGTCCACCAGTAGAGATGATTTACCTGGTATTTGTCGGTTAGTAGGCAGTGAAGATGGACCTGATTCTTGTAAGTCTCCAGGCATAGAAGATGGACCAGATGCTTGTGAGAACACAGGTGGAGAAAATGGACCTGGTGCTCGTGAGTCTGCAGGTGGAGAGGCTGGACCAGGTGCTTGCTGATTAGAAGATGGCGATGAGTCTGCAAATGTAGAAGATGGACCTGCTGCTTGTTGGTCAGTAGGTGGCGATGATTGCTCTGGTATCCCCACACTAGCAGAGACTTCTGGCCCTCCATGTCCAAAGTATTTCAGAAGTGCCCCTGCAGAGATAATGTTTCTTAATTAAGTTGATAACCACAATATATCAAGAGTAAATATGACTGTACACAGTACTGTATTCATATTGTAAAATTACTGAACTGACAATTCACTAAACTCACTAAAATCAATATTACATAAAGCCTATAAATTCTAAAATTTAGGAATAGGTGAGGTTGGTTAGGTTAGTTTGTGTTAGGTTAGGTAACTCAGGTTTATTAGGGTAATCTGATTAAGTTACATTGGTTAGGTTAGGTAGGTTAGGTTTGATTGGTTAGGTTAGTTTGGTCTCAGGTTACTTAAGTTAGTGATATTTTTTAGCTGTTACTGTTACCCTGTTGTGAATCTGAGAAAATGAATATAATTCCTGACTAAGTTACTAACAGGTGAAATACAAATATTCCATGAAATATGTTACACATAAAATCAATTCCATGATAATGAATTTCATGGCTGGTCAGTGGTCAATAGTAATTTAGGTCACGTTTTGATACTGAATTTTGCATTTTTGTTTTGTTTTTTAGTTATTTGATTGTACAGTATGTTTTAATGCGAGTTCACTTCTGCAAATGCATATCAACCCTAACAGAGCGTAAATTAACCAATCCGAACGTAACGTAACCTAACTGTAGGATATTCTAACTTATATCTTCCAACAACTCTTCATTTAACTTCTTTCCAGTACAAAAGACTCAGCATAAATTAAGCTAACCTAGCATAACTTAACCTACCTGAGCGCAACGTAACCTAACCTAGAGTAACCTAATTAAATTACCATATCGGCATATCCATACTAATCAAAGCTAACCGAAATTGGTAAAATTTCGTTACTCTAACCCAGCATTATCTCCCAAACTAAATACTCTATAAGTAATCTTACCTTGGAAATGGGTTCAGGCAACCTTCAACATTCCTAGCAAACCACAACTAGAGTTAAATATGACTAACATAAGCCATATTTAAGAATATAAATAAGGAGAATCTCCCCGGCGGCCAGGTGTTATCCCGCCATTTCCAGCCACCCTCACGCGCCGAATCACACCTCCCTAAACCACCACAAGGTTATTGTTATTTGGTTCTAATTATATATATCGTGGTGTCTAATACTTTAAGACAAAGCCATAGCAAACACTTAGAACATTACATCCGATACATGACCACTGACCTATAATGCGCAGCATATTGTCAGAAACTCCGAATGTCTTACCTTTGCTCTGTGAGGTGATTTTATCCTCAGTTTTCTTCTTTTTCCTCTTCGGCACCAGAAGGGTATATCCTTTTTGGCGGCGCCATATCACATTCATTTTTATCACCCCACTGCTACCGACAAGAAGTATCGTCACTAGGAACCCTGCGTGTTGTTGCTGATGATGGTTTAAAGGGCTGCGCCATGTTTGTGGCTACGGCGCCATTGGTAAATTCGAGGGGTAATGGACCTAAAATAAACTCTAAGCTAAAATTACCAGTCTCTTAATAATGGCAAAATGAAAAAAAGCATTTCTGGATTTGTGGAGATTCATCAGAATCCTGAATTTCAGTATATCTACCGATACACCAAACACATTTCAATTTGTGAACTAATGATAATAAATTAATAATAATAGCAGCTTGGGGGCCCCCTGCTGGCTTCGGGGGCCCTAGGCAATCGCCTAAAGCGTTTACATGTGTCGCATAACTTCGTAACGTCTTGCCTTGTTTTCACGAACACGATTTTAAGGAGAAATGTCTTGGTTGGTGTTGCCACAATTTTCCTAATATATTTCAATCTTAATGCTTGTTTTTAGTTTTCTTTTATATTAAAAAAGACATATATTATATACATATTTTAAATTATAAGCACTGAAATGATCTCAAACATCTTAATTTCTTCAGATTTATTCGAAATAGATATCATGGTTTCTCCGTATATTTCGCACCGCTTCCATCCTAAGGTAGAGGCCAACATCTCGCTACGTGATACAAATTCCCTTATATATTACAATCATTATGCTTGTTTGTGGATTTCTGTTATATTAAAAACAACATTAATAATGTAAATATTATGTATTTCAACAACTGTCATGATCTCAAACATCTTACTTTCATCTTATTTATTCGTAATGTATATCCTGCTGATTCTGTATTGAAACTACAGCACCCTCCACACTCGTCCTAAGCCCACAACATGTCCAAATATCGTCGTATACAGATCACCTTACCAGTAGCAGCAAGATGTGTGTGTGTGTGTGTGTGTGTGTGTGTGTGTGTGTGTGTGTGTGTGTGTGTGTGTGTGTGTGTGTGTGTGTGTGTGTGTGTGTGTGTGTATGAGTGTGGGCGTGGGTGTATGAGTGAGTGTGTGTGTGTGTGTGTGTGTGTGTGTGTGTGTGTGTGTGTGTGTGTGTGTGTGTGTGTGTGTGTGTGTGTGTGTGTGTGTGTGTGTGTGTATGAGAGTGTGTGTATGAGTGTGGGTGTATGAGTGTGTGTGTGTGTGTGTGTATGAGAGTGTGTGTGTATGAGAGTGTGTGTGTATGAGAGTGTGTGTGTGTGTGTGTGTGTGTGTGTGTGTGTGTGTGTGTGTGTGTGTGTGTGTGTGTGTGTATGAGAGTGTGTGTGTCTGTGTGAGCACTGGATGTCTTCACATGACGCGGGGCCCGGCCTTCGTATCTGCGCTCGCTCCAAGTGAAATTTTTGTGTTCGAAACTGGATCTGTCTTCAGTGTCTAAATTTTCTTTGACTTACATATTTTTGTGCAATATACAAAAATCTTATTTCTTACTTTAATTTGATGAAAATAATTGTAAACAATATGATATGCTTTTTACTTATTATTAGGAAAAAGGGAACAATTGTAAGTCGAAGCTACAACCACAAAATGCATTGAAACATCAACACCCACACATGTTTGAATGTCACATCTTGTTATTTTCTACATTTCTCTAATATATTACAAGCTTTTTGCTTGTCTTTGGCGTTCTTCTATATTAAAAACAATATATATAATATAAATCTTATGTAGACGATCAACTATAATGGTCTCAAACATCTTACTTTCTTCTGATTTATTTGAAATATATACCCAGATTCTTTCTCATGAAAACACACACATCCGCTTCGCCCCACCCACGTAGAGGGCCCAACGTTCGTAATTTTCAACACTTCCCTAATATATTTCAAGCTTTATGCTTGTTTTTGGTTAGCTTTTCTATAAAAAACAACATATATATTATAAATCTTATTTATTTCTACAACTGTTATGGTCTTGAACGTCTTACTTTCGTCTTATTTAATCGAAATATTATCTCGCTGTGTCTACACAGATGAAGTTCTGAAGTTGGTGAGCTGTGATTCGTTACATGAGAGGATGCAAAACATTGGCAAACGCAGATATTCGTATATTGAAAGTGTTTGCGATATTTTGGTCAGAATTTGCCTAGTCATTGCATCTTGGCAAGAGGTCTTGACATTACATGTAAACGCCTCTAGTTTGCCTATAGCTAGAAACGGCCCTGCATGCAGGATGTCATAAAATACCAGTAGCACACTATAAGGTTTTAGAAAACAAGGATTATGTATGGGTATGCAAAGTGTGTAAACCTAAGCTTAAAAGGACCATTGAATCTGTAGAAGACATGGAATATAAATATAAGGAGGTAATGGAAGAAAATGAGAAGCTAAAGGATGAAATAAACAGTTGGCAGGAGAGATTTCAGGTCATGAAAGCAGATATTGTAGAGGAAGTGTTGACTATGGTAAGAGACACTGTGATGACTGAGATTCAGAATAGAGTAAAGGAAGAGTACCGGGAGAGAGAGGAGAAGGAGAGAAAGAAGAGTAATTTAGTAATGTATAATATTAAGGAGAGTACAGCAGAAACAGCTGAAGAGAGAAAGGGGAAGGATGAACAACATTGTAAAGAAATAATAGGAGAAACCCAAACAGAACAGGTCAAAATAGTCAATGTTCTCAGAATGGGCAAAATAGAACAAGGGAAAAATAGACCACTATTGGTAAAATTAGAAACAAGCTACATGTGAAATATAGTATTCTCAAAAATGCTAAGAACTTAAAAAATACCCACCAGCAATGGATTAAAAAAGTTTCAATAACTAGAGACATGACAATGAAGGAAAGAGAAGAATCGAAAAGACTCTATGAACAACTCAAACAAAAGCGACAAAATAATGAGGAAGGATGGTATATACTCACAGATACTCACAGATACTCACAGAAGATCTTCCTGGAAGAGGCATTACGCCTCTGACTCCAGTTCAAAAGCCTCACTATTATCAGTTGTGTGGCCGCGTGTGGTGGTGGTCACAATTGGTGCTTTATAGTCATACTTTTGCTCTTGATTTTTCCAGTATTTATCCAATTTCTTTTCAAATACACGCACGTTGGCCCCATTCACCACCCACTCTGGAAGACTGTTCCAACAGTTCACAACCCTATTAACAAAGGTATATTTTCTTATATCAAGTCTTGAATAGTTCTTGAATATCTTTCTGGTGTTCCCCCTGGTGCTTTCATCTTCTCTCATCCTGAACAGTCCTTCAGTGCAGTCCTCATCATATTTGCCAGTTACAATTTTATATGTTTCTATCATATCTCCACGAGATCTTCTGTAGGACAGTGTGGGCAGGTTTATTTTCTTGAGTCGATCTTTATACTCCAAATCACGTAGCTCTGGCAGCAATTTTGTAGCTCTTCGCTGTACATTTTCAATTAAATCAATGTCCTTTTTCCAGTGTGGGCACCAAACTTGATTGGCATATTCAAGGTGTGGTCTCACTAAGGCTGTATATAAGGATTTGAAGATTTCAGTATCCAGGTGTACAAAAGTTCTTCTTATTATGCCCACTATCTTATTTGCTTTGTTTATTTTTTCAGCTAAGTGATCCGAAAACTTGAGCTTATTGTCAATTACCACACCTATGTCCTTTTCCTTGTCAACTTCATTCAGGATGCCATACATGGTGTACTCGTAGTCCTCCACCTGCGATCTTCCTACTCTCATGTATTTACATTTTTCAGGGTGAAATTTTAGCTGCCACTCTTCTGTCCATCGTTTTACTTCTTCCAGATCTTCTTGGAGCTTCCTGCAGTCCTCTGTACTACTAACACTCCTGAATATCTTAGTGTCATCTGCATACAAATAAACTTCACTGTGATTCCTTAGAGCTTCTGGGAGGTCATTAATAAATATAACAAACAATAAAGTTCCTAATACAGATCCTTGGGGCACCCCACTGGTGACATCTTTCCAATTCGACACTTCCCCATTGACTACAACTCTCTGCTATCTTCCTGTTAGGAAATCCTTAATCCATGTGATGTACTGGCCTTCGATCCCATAAGAGTGTAGTTTCTTCAGTAGCCGGAGATGTGGGACCCTGTCAAATGCCTTCATGAAGTCACAGTATATCACATCTATAGCCTGATACTCATCCATAGCTTTTGTCCATTTATCAAGCACATTGAGGAGCTGCAGCACAGTGGATCGCCCCGAGATGAACCCAAACTGTGCCTTGCTAAACAACTTGTGCTGCTTCATGTGTGCCATCATTTCTTCCCTGAGTAGTGATTCCATGATCTTGCATATGACACTTGTGAGGCTAACTGGTCTGTAGTTTCCTGGTTCGTGCTTGTTCCCTTTCTTGTAGATGGCTGTTATATTGGCTGTTTTCCAGTCTGATGGTATTCGTCCTTCACTGAATGAACTCTCAAAAATAATCCTTAGTGGTTCAAGTAATTCATTCATCATTTCTTTTATTATCCTTGGATGCAGCTCGTCAGGCCCTGGTGACTTATTTCTCTTCATTTTATTAATAACGTTTTTTATTTTCTCCTTGGTGAACACAGGGTTCCTAACCACTGGTACACCTCTTCTTGCTATATCTGGTATTCCTTCAGATGTCTCATTGATAAAAACATTTGCAAAATAGTCTGATAGTACCTCTGCTTTTTCTTTGTCATTATTTGTCTTAGATGTCTTCTCATTATCTTTGTATAGGTCTCCAATTCTCGCTTTGGTCCGGGTTTTTGACTGAACATATTTCCAGAATACTTTTGGATTAACCTTTGAGTTTCTGGCAATTTCTTGTTCCTTCTGCTTCAGTGCATTCCTTGTTTCTCTTCTAACTTGGTTGTTCAGCCTCCGATACTCCATCTCTACGTCTGTATATTTTCTTCCCTCAGAGGTACTGCCCTGGTTATCACATTTCATCCGTTTCATGTTCTCCCATAACCGTTGCTTCCGTTTAATCTTTGTCCATAATTTCTTGTTCATAGGAAGACTCTCATTTGTCCTCTTCCTCATATTGCACTTGGGTTTTAGTATTCTTCTTGGTACACACTCATTTACAACTTCCTGTAACTGCCTCTTAAACCTCATCCATTTTGTTTCTGTATCTGTTTCCTTGCCCAAGAAGTCTGCCCAATTGATATTGAGTCTTTCTCTCATCAGTGAGTAATTTGCTTTTTCGTACATGTTCACTACTTTATCTCCAGTATATTGTATTTCCTGAGTATCACAAGCAAAATAAATGCACCCATGATCACTTTTTCCAAGGGGACTACGGATTTGTACATCCTCAACTATACTATCATCGTTGGTTAGTATTAAGTCCAGTGTACTTCCGAGACTGTTTCCCCTTATCCTGGTGATATCTTTGACATGCTGAGTTAAAAAACAGTCCCGTACAGTCTCAATAAACAAGGTGTGGATGTTAGCTAATCCCATTTCTGAGGTGTAGTTATTCCAGTTAATATGTGGAAGATTCAGGTCCCCTACTATTACCTTATACTTCACATTTCTATCGTTAATTTCATGTAGTAGTACAAACAGGTGACTATTGTTTTCTTCACCACTCGTGGGACTTCTATACACAGAAGCAAACAATAATTTGTCAGCTCTGTCACAAGACACTTCAATGCAGCAGTACTCGCTGAATGTTGAGTTCAGGTCCAATATCCTATATTGCACATCTTTTTTGACGTACATCAGCATGCCTCGACCTTGTTGAGTGTCTAAGTTATGTTCAATGGTATCATAATTATCTAATTTGTACTCTTCTAAGATCCTTTCATATCTAAATGTTTTGGGTCGTACTTCCTGTAGAGCTATTATATGTGGTGTATGATTCATATCCTTTAATATAGAACTTAATTCTAAAAACTTGTCTTTACTGAACACATCAACATTACTAAACATAATGAGCAACTTATCTACACTATGTACATCATGGTGAATAGGTCTTACACTCCACCTTGAGCACCCTCGGCACCCCTTGCCCTCACCACCCTGCGTCTCCACGGAGGCCCCACCACACGGTGCCTGCCCTGTCCGGACTCTGTTAAGTTTTTTGCCTCCTTCCACAGTTCTGCTTCCTCCTCTCTTTGTTTTCTTGTAAGGTCGTGGGCCACCCTTACATGCTGCATATTACTGTCCTGTAGTTTTCTAATATTCTTGAATAGTGTTTCCTTAGTGCCTCTATCAGCAAACACCACCAACAGAGACGAGACGGTAAACTTATGCAAAATAAAACAAGGAACGCATAGGATAAAGAAAAGAAAGAAATAAGTAAATATAGCATAAAGTTGATAAATATACAAGGTTTAAGTTTAAGTAAAAAGATTGAAGTAGAAAAATTAATAGAGTCAAATTCAGACATACTATGTTTAGTGGAAACACAAATGAAATTTGGAAAATATAATTGGGCAGATGAATTAGATGTAATAGAACAGTTTAGGGATAAAGATGATAAGAAAGGAGGAGGATTAACAATTATGTGGAAAAAGTCTGTAGGTATAGAAATTAAGAAAAACAAAGAACAACATCAGGATGTACTACATGTAACGGTTAAAGTACATGGTTATAGCTTTGAAATGATACTTTTATACATATCAGTATCAGACAAAGAAAGAAATTTACAAATAAAGGAAAAGGTGGAAAATATTTTAAAAGAGAAAGAGGAAAATCCAGTATTACTACTGGGGGACTTCAATGGGCATGTAGGGTTTTTAGGGGAACAGAAATTAGATATAAATAGAAAAATAATATTGGAATGGTTAGACAAATATGACTTAACAATGTTGAATGATGTATGTGAATGTGAAGAAACCTATACGTGGTCAGTAAATAATTTGAAAAGTGTCATAGACTATATGCTTATAAACAAAAGACTAAATGAAAAATTTTTGAATTTAAAAATAGATGAAAGTAAAAATATATTTGATCTTTCAGATCATAACTTAATAATAGCAAACTTTCAAGTAGAGGTAAACACTGGCTCAATATATAAAAATATGAAGTGGAGTAAGAAAGAATATTTGAAAATAAACGAGGAAACACTAAAGACCTTTACGAGAGAAATGGAGACAGAATTATTAATCAATAAAGCAGAGAGCATTGAGGAAATAGAGGATAGAATGAAGAAATCAGCAGATAAGAGTATGAAAAGAATATTAAAGATAAGAGAAGATACAACAAATGTAAATATAAAAGAGCCAATATGGATGAATAATAGCATTAGGAATGAAATAAAGAAAAGAAGACTTTATAATAGGCAAAAAAGAATCACAAATGTGGATAATACCAGAGAGGAAATGGAAGTAAGATATAGAGAACAAAAGACAAAGGTACAACTTATGGTCAAGGAGGCCAAGGAAAACCATGAAAGAATGTTAACAGAAAAATTAAGGATGGATAAGAATAATAACAAGCTGTGGGATATAATAAAAAGACTAAAAGGAAATTCAAAAAGCATCAAGGAAGTATATTTATAAGATGGAGAAGGAGAAAAGTTAGCGAGCGATAAATCTAAAGAAGTACTTATAAATTATTGGACAAGTATCTATAAGAAACATGAAAATAAAATAAATGAAATATGGAATGAAGAGAGGAAGAGGAATTATATAATAGAGTATGAAACACAGGAACAGAGTAATATAATATTAGAGGATGGCATCGTAGCACCTGATTATATGGAGGAACACATGGACATGTTATGTAAAGTAAATAAGAGAATTAGAAATATGGAATACCCTAAAATAACAATACAGGAAGTGACTTAATATTTGAAAAATTTAAAGAGTAAGAAGGCACCTGGACCAAATAAAATTAAATCTGAATTATATAAGACACTGAATAAAAGTCAAATATGCCAGGAAGCCATGACTACAAGTTTGAATAAGATACTAGAAAATGAGAAAAATATACCTGATGAGTGGAGAACGTCATTAACTAAATTAGTGCCCAAAGTAAGTCAACCCACCGTGAAGGACTTGCGACCAATAGCACTCACAAATACTTCTTACAAAATACTAATGGCTATAATAAGAGATAAAATAGATGACCACTTGGATAAAAATAATTTGACAATAGACTCACAATCAGGCTTCACTAGAGGAAGGAGAATGGAGGACAACTTGCTTATATTAAAATACTGCATATTAAATAGCTTTAGGATGAAAAAAACACTTATAGTAACAGCCATAGATTTCAAAAAAGCATTTGATTCTATAAAAAAGACATAAATTAATTGAGGCCCTGATCTATTACAGAGTACACCCATTGATAATAGATTTAATAGCGAAAGTTTATGCAGAAGACAAAACTTATTTACAGTTAAATGAAGAAGTAAGAAGTGAAATGATGGTAACAAGTGGAATAAAACAGGGATGCACAGGATCTACAACAATATTTAAATTAATAACATATATTATTACAGAACAACTAAATAAGACAGGAGTAGGCTATAAAGATGAATAATTTTATATAAATACATTGTTCTATGCAGATGATGGATTAAATTTGGCCCAATCAGTGGAGGATGCACAGAGAAATATAGATATAATAACAAAACTAGTTGGGGAATAAACCAAAGTAAAAGTAATGTCATTATTTATAATATGAAAGAAAGACCAAGAGAAATAGCAGGTATAAAAGTAGTCAATAAGATAAAATATTTAGGAATAACAGTTACAGATCAAAAGGACTGCTTTAAGAAACAGAAGAAAGAAATATTAATAAAAGCAAATAATTTAGCAAACCAAATATCCTCAATCTTAGCAAAAAGTTGCAATAAAATGATAATGGGAAAAAATTATTGGAAAAATGTAGCACTTTCTTCCATACTGCATGGTATCAATGTTATTCATTTTAATAAAATAGACATAGAAAAATTACAGAGAATAGAAAATAAAGTATATAGAATGATCTTGGGAGCTCCAGCCTTCACACCCGTCTGTGTATTACGGGGGGAGGTAGGCGCCAGTATGATGGAGATAAGGATTAAAAAAGGGAAAATGCTATACTTAAGCTATATATTAAGCAAAGAAAATTCATTAATAGAGAAAATATTTGAAGAATTAAAATCAAACCATACTAAGGACTATTGGGTACAAGAAATAAAGAAAACAAGGAACATCATTGGCTTGGGACAACAAAATTTCAAAACAATTAAGAAAGAAGAGATAAATAAAAAGATACAAAATTGGGACAATGAAAAATGGAAAAGAGAATTAGCAAGTAAAAAGAGTGTAGAGATGTATGAAAGATGTAAAAATAATATTAAAGAAGAAAGCTTTTATGACAATGTGCCAGCATCAATAACCTTTTCCGATGCTGCTCAAACACGCTAAAACTAAATGATAGAAACAGATTTATAGGAAAAGAGACTAAAAGCGTTTACATGTGTCGCCAAACTTCCAAATATCTTGCCCTGTTTTCACGAACACGATTTTAAGGAGAAATGTCTTGGTTGGTGTTGCCACAATTTTCCTAATATATATTTCAATCTCAATGCTTGTTTTTAGTTTTCTTTTATATTAAAAGCGACATATATTATATACATATTTTTAATTATAAGCACAGAAATTATCCCAAACATCTTAATTTCTTTAGATTTATTCGAAATAGATACCATGGTTTCTCCGTATATTTCGCATCACATCCACCCTTGACTCCACCTAAGGTAGAGGCCAACATCTCGCTATGTGATACAAATTTCCTTATATATTACAATCATTATGCTTGTTTGTGGATTTTTGTTATACTAAAAACAACATTAATAATGTAAATGTTATGTATTTCAACAACTGTCATGATCTCAAACATCTTACTTTCATCTTATTTATTTGAAATGTATATCCTGCTGATTCTGTATTGAAACTACAGCACTGCAGCCGCCACTCTTGACTCTGGCCAGTGGCCACAACATACCTTCTCCGCATTCAGACTACCGCACCAGTGGTATTTTGGTATGTGTTGCAGTTCTGAAATAAATTAAGAAAAACAGCAGAATACTTGCAAGACAAAGAATGTTGAATGATATTAATGTCCCTTAGTTTGTTTTGGTTAGTTGGTTAGTGAGGGTTGTTGGATATTAGTATTTATTTATGGTTATGAGAACATATTTACAAGTCAAGTTTGGTGTTCTATATTACATTATCTGTGTCGGGGCTCGGAATTTGGGTTCCTTTAAAGTGAACGGAGGATCCTTGGGAACCAAGAATGGACCCTGTCTGGGGCTCCATCACTTTAGTTCTTGGAGAACCAGAAACTCTTCCCATCCTTAGACTTCTATCCAGGTTCTTGCTGGTGCCGTTGTGGAATATCTTGAAGTAAAGTTCGGTCGAAAAATGTTGGGCCACAGTCCATTCTGGTATGTGTTGCAGTTCTGAAAATTTTTGAGAAAAACAGCAGAATACTTGCAAGACAAAGACTGTTGAATTATATTAATGTCCCTTGGGTTTTTTTGGTTAGTTGGTAAGTGGGTGTTGTTGGGTATTAGTATTTACTTATGGTTATGAAAACATTTACAAGTCAAGTTTGGTGTTCTATATTACATTACCTGTGTCGGGGCTCGGATTGGGGTTCCTTGAAAGTGCACGTAGGGTCCTTGGGAACCAAGAATGGATCCCGTCTGGGGCTACATCACTTAAGGCGTTTACATGTAATGTCAAGACCACTTGCCAAGATGCAATGACTAGGCAAATTCTGACCAACATATCTCAAACACTTTCAATATACGAATTTCTGTGTTTGCGAGTTCTTGTTCTTGTTCTTGTTTTAGGGCTGCGAGGATCCCTTGGGGAACACTATTAGCCCTGGTGATGTCCTATGATGCTATCACAGGCGCGGTAGTTGACCTGTCCTTCTCAGGAAGGCACAGGTGAGGCGGATGACGGTGTGTTGCAGGGAGGTATGGACACCAGCCGCCGCCAGCAGGGTGGGCAGGTCAAAAGTGTTGATGTTCAGAGCGAGGAGTTGAGACTGTAGCTCTACACGGTGGGAGTGGAAGCGTGGACACTGCAGCAGAAAGTGTTCAATAGTCTCGGGGACGTTCCTGCACCAGGGGCAGTCAGGATCAGGGGACAGTCGAAGACGGTGCAGGTGAGCTGTGAGTGTTGTGTGCCCCAAGCGGAGGCGGGTGAGGGAGACATCCAGGACACGGGATTTTTGTCGTATCCACGGCTGGAGGGAGGAGTCACTTCGGTAATGGCCCATGGAGGTGTTGCGGAGGGCATCGCCGAGCGTGTTATTCCAAGCGGAGCGGCAGACCCGGGAGATGAGGCGTTTGGCTGTGGAGAGTGGTAGAGGGAAGGATGTTATGTTTGCCTCTGTTAAAGCCATCTTGGCAGCGGAGTCTGCTATATTGTTGCCTGGGATACCAGCGTGGGAGGGAATCCACTGAAAAGCAATATCCCAGCCCTCAGTGGTAAGGTGCGAAAGGGCCCTCTGGATGTCGTGGACGAGGGACGTGGATGAGGGGGGGTGGCGGGATAGGAGGAGGTGGAGTGAGGAGAGGGAGTCGGTGTAGATCACCGCCTTGCCTTTGGTATGAGAGGTGTGGAGGTGTGTGACAGCCTGGTGGAGAGCATAGAGTTCAGACGTCAGGACGTCTGTCTCCGGAGGGAGCCTCCATGTCCTGCAGATGGAGTTGGCAGGGTCATAGACGGCTGCCGCCGTGGAGGGGAGTGGTGGGGAGTGTGATCCATCGGTGAAGAGTTTGATGTGGTGGTGGTATAGCGTTCTGTCCATCTGGCTGAAAAGTGCTGCCGCCAAAATACCAGCAGAGTGCCGAGAAGAGAGGCCTGGAAGGTGCAGGGTGTACTTAGAAGTGGTGTCCAGCCAGGGTGGGATGGGAGAATGTGGGCTGGTGGGTTGTGGTGGTGGTGATGGTAGGTCAAAAATGGTGAGAGCCTGCAGGGCCCTAACCAGTAGTGGTTGTCTGGCACCCGGAGACCAAACTGGTGTGTGATGATCCACACCAGAGTTTCTGTACAGAGTAGCAAGCGGGTGAGCCGAAGGCAGGCATAAGATGCGGTGGTAGTGCTGGCACAGAACCTCCCTTCTGTGGGCGGACAAGGGGAGGATGCCACTTTCAGCCTGCAGGGAGATAACAGGGGAGGATTTCATGGCCCCCATGGATATCCGAAGGGCTGCATTCTGGAGGGGATCCAGCCTAGTAAGGACGGTCCGTGCCGCTGACCCATAAATGCTGCTGCCGTACATGATTTTGGGGCGGATGGTGGCAAGGTAGTATTGGAGGAGGAGATCCCGTTTGGCGCCCCAACGGATACCAGCAATCCGTTTCATCACGTCCAAGCGCTTGTTGCAGGAGGTTCGGAGATATTCTATGTGTCCGACCCAGGAGAGGCACGGACCGTTCAGCCGCAGCCCCAGGAAGGTGTGTGTCTTGGAGTAAGGTACTGCCTGGCCACACAGTTGGAGAGTAGGTGGGGAGGGGAGTCGCTTAAGGGTGAAACACATAAGCGTGCTCTTAGGGGCGCTGACCTTAAGACCCCAGGTGGTCACCCATTCACCGAGGGAGGTTGCCGCCTCTTGCAGGTGAGTTTGCGCCTGGGCCAAAGTTGGTGCTCGGCTGACAATGGATATGTCGTCAGCGTAAAGAAGGAGATGTGAGTGGGGGGGAATGCGAAGGTCTGAAAGGAGGACGTTGAATAGAAGAGGGCTGAGGATGGAGCCTTGAGGAACACCTCTGCGAATGGGACAGGAGTGTGACAAGGAAGCGCCCACCGCAACCTGATATGAGCGACCATCAAGGAAGTCCTGGACCCAGGCAAGAGTGGCCCCGGTAATGCCCATGTCAGCCAACTTGTACAGGATACCCTCATGTGGTGCTGTGTCGAAGGCTCCTTCCAGGTCAACGAAGATGGTAGTCATGACCTGGCGGTGGCGGTAGGTGTCACAAACGTGGTATTCCAGCTGACCCAGAACGTCCATGGTGCCTCTATGAGGGCGGAAGCCGCACTGCTCCTCCCTCAACAAGAGCTTCTCCTCCAGCCACCAGGACAGGCGTGTGGACACCAGGCGCTCCATCAGTTTTCCGATGCAGGAGAGTAGTGCAATGGGCCTGTAGGAAGACGGGAGTGTTGGATCTTTTCCCGGCTTGGGGGTGGGGATGAGGACAGAGGGCTTCCAGCAGTTGGGGAATCGTTTTGTCTCCCAGCTGGTGTTGTATAGGACCAAGAGGCAGTCCTGTATAGGGGAGGTGAGGTGGGTGAGAAAGTCATAAGGAATGCTGTCTCGTCCAGCTGCCTTACCGGCATGCAGCGTGGACAGGGCCACATCAAGTTCCCGCCGGGTGAAAGGTTGAGCGAGGTTAGGGATACCTGGGGAGGCGATGGAAATGGAGACAGCACGGTGGAGGTCCACTGGAGGATGAAGAGAAGGGGAAAGGCCGATTCTCAGGTGGTAGTGGTGAGCCAGGGTCTCCGCCTTCTGGGAGTCATCCAACGGGGACCGGGCACCGTCTGTCAAGGGGATGAGATGGCGTGCCTTCTTGCCTTCCATAGAGTGCAGGAAGTCCCACGTTCTTTTGGTGGAGGAAGAGAAGGAGAGGGAGGAGCAGTGGGAATCCCATGCACTCCTCTGGGCCTTGAGGATGGTCTTGTTACAGAGGGCATCAAGACGGCGATGGGTGGTGCCAGCCAGTATTGTGGGTGTTCTCCGCCACTGGTTCCAGGCTCGGCAGCGGGCCAGTACTGCCCGGGCACAGTCGTCATTCCACCAGGGCTTCCCAGGGCGACGGGGTGTGCGACGCGTGGCAAGGTGGAAGGCAGCTGCACCCGCCGTTTCCAGTGTCTGATGGAGGGAAGATGCGGCGTCGTCCAAGGGAAGAGTGGTGATATCCACTGGGATCTGGAGGGCCTCCCTGTAACGCGGCCACTTGGAGTTTGTAATTCTCCAGCGGGGCATACAGCCAGGATGTTGCTTTGGGGGAGCCTGTGGGACAGAAGCCAGCACAGGAAGGTGGTCACTCCCCATGTATGGTCCAGTAGATAAGGTCGAGGTGTTGAAGGCCGGGTCACCAATAAATAGGTCCAGGACCGAGGGGGCACCAGTGTAGGGATGGAGCCTGGTGGCCAGTCCAGGCGGACTCAGCAGGGAGAGGTTAGGTGAATCCAACACTATTTGGAATAATATGTTACCTGAGGGGTTTCGTTTATGGGGTGGCAGGTCAGGCTCCCAACATTGATGATGTGCATTGAAGTCCCCCATGATGATCACCGGAGGAGGAAGAGAAGCAATGTAGTGTTCCAACTCCTGTGAAGTGGCGGCGCCACCCGGGTTGTAAATCACTGCCACGGTGAGCGAACTTCTCAGGAGGCTAACCCTGGCAGCAATGACCTCCAGGTGCCCGCCCGGCCACTGAGGAAGGGGAAGCGGGGAGTTGAGCAGCTCTTCACGGAGGGCTAGTAGGACACCCCCACCGCGGCCCTGATGGCGATCCCGCCTGAAGATGGAGTAACCCGGAAGATTGAGTGTTAGGTGAGGGGAGAGCCAGGTCTCGCACAACCCGACCACCGAAGGAAGTGAGTCCCGCAGGTAAGTCTGGAGCTCCGCTGTCTTCCTAAGGAGAGACCTGGCATTCCAGAGGAGGAAGGTGAGGGCCATCTCCTATTCAAATAGAGAGGAGATGAGGGTGGAGAGGGTGGGCCACAGATAAGTGAGGATTTCCGGCACAGGTGTACCCTTCTGGTATAGGTGGTAACCCTTCCAAAGGAGGGTGAAAAGAGAGGAGATGACCGTATCCATGGAGGAGGCGGGAGAACCGGACCTGAAGCTGGGTGAACAGAAGTCTGGGGTCGGGTGAAAGGCCTTGGGGGGTTAGAGGGGGACGAA
This sequence comes from Cancer borealis, assembly GCA_036785275.1. Taxonomy (NCBI): domain Eukaryota; kingdom Metazoa; phylum Arthropoda; class Malacostraca; order Decapoda; family Cancridae; genus Cancer; species Cancer borealis. The sequence goes on along the minus strand of JAXIVD010000150.1, from coordinate 43,899 downwards.
AGCATGGGGGTAGCATGTTGTAAGGCACGTCCTGATCCCTGACCACTGTGGGATTTGGGGCTGTGCAGCTGGCCTCAGCCTCAATGGTGGAGTAGGTGATTCCTGGGTCGGGATCTGAAGGGGTTGGGGTAGACGGTGGTGCCAGATACCCAGACGGTCTACGAGATCTACGTACCGGAGAGGGATGAGTGCTGCCAGGTGCAGGGGAGATGACTTGATCCTGAGGTGAGAGTGCATCTGCTTCCGGGGCCTCCTCCAAGGGGCCGAACCTATTTCTTGTGAGTATGGTGGAAAACTGCACATCCGGTTGGACCGCCGTAAATGAGGGTTGATTGGGCTTCGTTGATGCCTGTGAAGGTGGTGAAGGGCGCTGCTTGCGGCGGGTCAGAAGGCTAGGCATGTCAAGTTCCCGCAGTTCCGTGTTGATGGCATGTAGGGGCTTCCCTTTCCGCGCCAAGTCAGCGTAGAGCTGCTGAGCCCGGCAGTTGAACGGGCAGTACACAGACCTGGGCCCATGTGATCCTCCGCACTGGAAGCAGAAGAAGGGTCTGGTGCAGGAGATGGTGTCACGCTGACATGGGTGAGGCCCACTGCAGCGGGAGCATCGTACCGGGGACCTGCAGGTGTTGAGGGAGTGGCCGATTCGATGGCATCCAGGGCAGCGGAGCAGAGGGAGAAGGTAGGGGCGCGTCCAGTACACCAACTGGGAGATGGACACCTTTGTTGGAAGGGTCCCCTTCACCTTCAGACGGAGCCATTTCCCTGTGGTAGACCTGGGCAGATTGCGGGGCGGGATCCATGTGATTTCGACCACATCACCACCATCGAAGGATCCGAAGTCCTGCCGGACCTCATAGATGTCAGTGTTGTCATCCAGGGGACCCACCCTGGCATAGTGGTATTCAGGGCCTTCACGCTCAGCCCTGCGGCAGGTGACCTCCCATTCCCCCAGGGTGAAGGTGGCCTGTCCCAGTTCGGGTACCTTGGGGATGTTGTGCTCCCATATCACCACTATGAGAGCACTGCCGTTCCCCAGAGCGCGGGTTTCCCCCTCGAGGACGTACTTGCCAAGTGGCGAGAGGTGTAGAGCCTGGGAGACCCTGCAGGGATTGGCAAAAACTCTTGCACCAGACACAGCTCGGAGGAGAAAGGATGCTTGGACATATGGAAGGGGCTGAGAGTTTAGATTGGTGCGAGGGGTCTTATCAGGCCCTTCCTGCGATGGAGAGTGAGCCCTCTTGGTGGGGGAGGAGGGAGAGAGAGGACATGAGGCGTCATCTACCTGAACTTCCATCGAGGATGCCCCGATACCCGGTGACGTGTCAGACATGGTGGCGGCAGATGTAAACATGGTCTTGTGGCAGGCTGTTGTTGACTGCTTGGCGAAGGCGAGGAGTCACAACTTGTGATCACCAGCTGGCGATGGCGAAACCTAAGAAAACCGTATTTGAAGAGATTCCCGAGGGCGAATTCACGTCACCTTCCTGTTTTCTGGTCTGTTTTTCGTGTTTGCGAGTGTTTTGCCTCTGGTCATGTAACGAATCACAGCTCATCAAACTTCATAACTTCATCTGTGTAGACAGTGAGCGAGATAATATTTCGATTAAATAAGAGGAAAGTAAGACGTTCAAGACCATAACAGTTGTAGAAATAAATAAGATTTATAATATATATGTTGTTTTTTATATAAAAGCTAACCAAAAACAAGCATAAAGCTTGAAATATATTAGGGAAGTGTTGAAAATAACGAATGTGGGCCCTCTACGTGGGTGGAGCGAAGCGGATGTGTGTGTTTACATGAGAAAGAATCTGGGTATATATTTCAAATAAATCAGAGGAAAGTAAGATGTTTGAGACCATTATAGTTGATCGTCTACATAAGATTTATATTATATATATTGTTTTTAATATAGAAGAACGCCAAAGACAAGCAAAAAGCTTGTAATATATTAGAGAAATGTAGAAAATAACAAGATGTGGCATTCAAACCTGTGTGGGTGTTGGTGTTTCAATGCATTTTATGGTTGTAGCTTCGACTTACAATTGTTCCCTTTTTCCTAATAATAAGTAAAAAGCATATCATATTGTTTACAATTATTTTCATCAAATTAAAGTAAGAAATAAGATGTTTGTATATTGCACAAAAATATGTAAGTCAAAGAAAATTTAGACACTGAAGACAGATCCAGTTTCGAACACAAAAATTTCACTTGGAGCGAGCCCGCACTCCAGATACGAAGGCCGGGCCCGCGTCATGTGAAGACATCCAGTGCTCACACATACACACACACACACACACACACACACACACACACACACACACACACACACACACACACACACACACACACACACACACACACACTCTCATACACACACACACACACACACACACACACACACACACACACACACACACACTCTCTCATACACACACTCACACACACACACACACACACACACACACACACACACACACACACACACACACACACACACACACACACACACACACTCATACACCCACACCCACACACACACACACACACACACTCTCATACACACACACACACACACACACACACACACACACACACACACACACACACACACACACACACACACACACACACATCTTGCTGCTACTGGTAAGGTGATCTGTATACGACGATAGATGAACATGTTGTGGGCTTAGGACGAGTGTGGAGGGTGCTGTAGTTTCAATACAGAATCAGCAGGATATACATTTCGAATAAATAAGATGAAAGTAAGATGTTTGAGATCATGACAGTTGTTGAAATACATAATATTTACATTATTAATGTTGTTTTTAATATAACAGAAATCCACAAACAAGCATAATGATTGTAATATATAAGGGAATTTGTACTACATAGCGAGATGTTGGCTTCTACCTTAGGTGGAGTCAAGAGTGGAAGCGGTGCGAAATATACGGAGAAACCATGATATCTATTTCGAATAAATCTGAAGAAATTAAGATGTTTGAGATCATTTCAGTGTTTATAATTTAAAATATGTATATAATATATGTCGTTTTTAATATAAAAGAAAACTAAAAACAAGCATTAAGATTGAAATATATTAGGAAAATTGTGGCAACACCAACCAAGACATTTCTCCTTAAAATCGTGTTCGTGAAAACAAACGAAGTTTGGCGACACATGTAAACGCTTATTATCTCGCTCAGTGTCTACACAGATGAAGTTCTGAAGTTTGATGAGCTGTGATTGGTTACATGACAAGAGGCAAAACACTGGCAAACGCAGAAATTCGTATATTGAAAGTGTTTGCGATATGTTGGTCAGAATTTGCCTAGTCATTGCATCTTGGCAAGTGGTCTTGACATTACATGTAAACGCTTTAACTGAACTGAACTGAACTGAACCCTGCTCGCGGCGGCAAACATTCACCCCTCTCGGCGGCCAGCCGTCATCCGCCTCACCTGTGCCTTCCTCAAGAAGACAGGACAGCTTTCTTGCCTGTGATACCCTCACAGGACTCCACCAGGGCACATAGGACCCCAAGGATCCTCGCTGCCCTAAACAACAACACCTGCACCGCCTGCGTCTGTCCCGTCACCCACATTGTCCCTGCTGCAGGAACATTCAGGACACCATCGAACACTTGTTAGTACATTACACGTCATTACACGACCCATTCGATATCTCTTTACCTTGGTAAATCTGCATAACTACTGCTCGGACGATATCAATATAAATATGAAGTCCTACATACTATACATAGTGCACTTAACACATCTTGAGGCGGTGCTCGTTATTATAATGGAATGTAGGCCATAATATGGCAATCCGAAAAAAAATCTAGGATGAAATGCCTAACTTGGGTAATGAAATATAAAAAGATTATACAACCGAACCAAACAGTATCTAACCAAACCTAACAACCTAATTTAACCTTAACAAATAATAATCTAATCTAACCTAACCATGACTAAACACATCATAATCAACCTAACATAACTTCAAAGATGGTTTACCAGGTAAATAATGGTGAGCACCGCCTGAAACCTTCACAGATGTGTTGAGTACACTATGTATATTATGTACCACTTCATATTTATATCCATATCGTTCGAGCAGTAGTTATGCAAAAATACCATATATTTTTTTCCTTCACTTCGAAAAGTAAAGTTTGGTTTGAACAAAGTTCTGTTATTTGTCAATATAAGTTAAGGTTTGGTTAATTTATGTTATGTTTATTTAGAAGCTATCAAATGTTTTCTATGACTAAAAGTTGGTGTTGTGCGAAGTGCAGACGCTATTTTCTTTTGTAGCCACACAGAATTTCTTCTTCCTCATATCATTGATATGAATTCCATGATCATAAAAGAAACAATAATTTTATTCACTTAAGGTGATAGTATGCACATCACAATATACACTTGAAAGTGAACAACAATAAAGTTCATAAAAGTAAAAGACATTGAAACAAAACATTGAAAAACATAGACTTTCCTTTACAACTTCTAACTATCAACTGTTTCAGCATCTAGGCAAGCTGACTCACATTGATTCCCTTTGGGGCGTTGATAAAAAATTCAAAGTTCAAAGTTCATGTCAAATTGTTGTGAGTTGAACAGAAACAGTAACAAAACATTTATCCATTAATTATCATATCTGCCGACATAATTGTCTGCCAGCTATCTGTTCGGTCGCTTATTTTTGGTGAAATGTCTGGGCTAAATGTCCGTTCAGTGAAATGTCCATTTGGTGAAATGTCCGTTCGGTGAAATGTCCGTTTGGTGAAATGTCCATTTGGTGAAATATCCATCGGTGAAATCTCAGGTTTACCCTTCCCCTTCATACTTAACTCGTGCCATCTCCCTCATTGCACCTGATATGGTCCAAGGGTCACACCAGATGCTCGGGAACCTCCTTTAAATAAACAGAATCCAAAGATTTACCCTTCCCCTTCATACTTAACTCATGCCCTCTCCCTCACTGCACCTGATATGGTCCAAGGGTCACACCAGATGCTCGGGAACCTCCTCCAGGGATCATCAAGTAAATTAAATAAATGTAATAAAGTTTTGTGGAATGTAAGCTATACAGGTAATGAGGGTTGCCTGCACTGCAAGGCTGAAACACGGCTACACCCAAGGATTTACTGAGCACATTTCTGGTGTGTTTGCAAAATATAACATTTAGAGCCTAATGTCATTTCCAGGTCCGTTGGAGCAGCACAAGTGTAACGGCACCGCCACCTCCAGGATGCCGGTCCTGACTGGTGCCGCATGAGGATAAAAAAAGTCTCCATCATCTTGCTGAACAGTGTTGGAGGACCCTCGCTCACTCAGCTTCCCTGAGGCTTCCTGCAACAACACCTGACTTCACTCATCTGGTATGCTGCCAGAAGTAGTGTTGCAGTGGGGACTGCACGCCAGGACAGCAACATGAGTAGTGAGGAGCAACACCAGCAGTCTGTCTCAGGTGTGAGGAAATTCAGGTGTGATCAGAAGAATCACCTTGAGGCAGGCAACTCCATACACAAAGGAGAGAGAAAGTTTGAGTGTAGAGAGTGTGGCAACACTTTCAAGAATAAGAAAGAACTCACTCAACACATGCATACACACACTGGTATTAGGAATTATAAATGTGAAGAATGTGGGAAGAGATACACTCAGAAGTATACCCTCACTAAACACATCCTTACACACACTGGTGTTAAGAATTATCAATGTGAAGAGTGTGGAAAAAGATTCACTTAGAAGTCTACCCTCACTCAACACATCCTTACACACACTGGTGTTAAGAATTATAAATGTGAAGAATGTGGGAAGAGATTCACTCACAAGTCAAACCTCACTCAACACATCCTTACACACACTGGTGTTAAGAATTATAAATGTGAAGAATGTGGGAAGAGATTCACTCACAAGTCAAACCTCACTCAACACATCCTTACACACACTGGTGTTAAGAATTATAAATGTGAAGAGTGTGGAAAAAGATTCAATCAGAAGTCTACCCTCACTCAACACATCCTTACACACACTGGTGTTAAGAATTATAAATGTGAAGAGTGTGGAAAAAGATTCACTCAGAAGTATACCCTCACTAAACACATCCTTACACACACTGGTGTTAAGAATTATAAATGGGAAGAATGTGGGAAGAGATTCACTCACAAGTCAAACCTCACTAAACACATCCGTACACACACTGGTGTTAAGAATTATAAATGTGAAGAATGTTGGAAGAGATTCACTCAAGTCAAATCTCATTCAACACATCCTTACACACACTGGTGTTAAGAATTATAAATGTGAAGAATGTGGGAAGAGATTCACTCAGAAGTATACCCTCACTCAACATATCCTTATACACACTGGTGTTAAGAATTATGAATGTGAAGAATGTGGGAAGAGATTCACTCAGAAGTATACCCTCACTAAACACATCCTTACACACACTGATGTTAAGAATTATGAATAATGAAGAATGTGGGAAGAGATTCACTACAAGTTCTCACCTTACCAAGCACTATGTGACACACTCTGACCTGAGAAAGTTCAAGTGTGATGTTCGTGGGAAGCAGTTCAAGACAAGGGCTGTCATTATCAAGCACATGAAGACCCACTTCTGAGGTTGTGTTATGTGAACAATGTGCTGCTGCTGCTACTGGCTCTGGGTGGCAATGGTTGTAGTGAGTGAGTGAGTTAATGTTAATAAAGTAAGCGCCAGACATCAAAGGTCATGTGGCGATATGTTAGGGTAAATGGCAGACGGCAGAGCAAAGAGATAATGGCAAGGCAAAGTATAGGGAAGGAAAGAACGGTTAGTTACAGTGAAATGGTTACATCAAATAGAGGATGTGGGTTTGTGAAAGAATGGCAAAACCAGAGCCCAAGTGGGATTTAGAGCCATCTGTAAAGGAGTTCAAATTGCACGAGTAGAAAAGTGTATCAGACTTGGAAGAACATAGATAGAGAGTATGTAGCAAAGGTTGTTTATATGGGAGTGGACAGTTTTTAGAAAGAACATTAATGATTAGTGTTAATGGTAGGAATAGTAGTACTGGGATCTTGGAGAGAGGATGAATTATATATAACAGATTCACGAGAGAACATTAATATAGATAAAAGGACATTTTTATATCATCTTCAAAATAAAATTTTTTGGATAACATAGAGATAACATAAGCGTCTTCTACCAAGGTTAATGCAGTAACCTAACTCTATCCTCGACCTAACCTAACCTAATCTACCCTAACCTAACCTAACCCTGACCTTAACTCCAACCTAACCTAACCCTGCTGGGCTGTAACTGATACTGTGATGTTATCTACTGAGGCGGTGGGAGAAGATGTTAATATTATCTCCATATTATCCGGCTCGTCTTCTGAATATAACATTGCGTTGGTAATTAAGGAATCTTAGCTATGGTGATTCTTTTGGTGAGAGTATCGTTGAAATATAACGTTAAATAGTAAAGGTATTTCCAGTGTGTCAATACATTATTATTAGACAAAGTAAAGTGTTTCTATTCTTACCTTATTAAATGTCATTATTATTCTTCATTGATAAACGTAACACAATTCTCTCTGTACTTGTTATAGATGTAACCTTTTTTATTGTTTACCGTAGTATTGCATGATTGAGGATTTTAAGTGGGAAAAAGGAATTGATAAAGGAAACATTGATCAGGTTTTAGAAATTATTAGTCAGGATAGAACACGTGGAAATGGATACAAGGTAGAAAAATTTAGATTCAGGACAGACATAGGTAGATATTGGTTCACTAACAGAGTCGTGAACGTGGTAAGTCAATAGGTAGCTTTAAAAGACGGTTGGATCAGAGTATGGATAGGGATGACAGGTGGGATGGCTAAATATTGGATTATTCCAAGGGTGGGGGACAAGGAGCTGCCTCGTGTAGGTCATCAACTGGCCTCTTGCAGTTTCCTCATTTCTTATGTTCTTATGTTTTTATCTCCTTCTATAGCTTATCATCTGTAAGATATGTTGGCAAGGCAGCTAGCACCACCTTCTGTTGACGCGGGTCAATGACGCGCAATGACCCCTGATCTCAGTATAGATAACACGAGCTCCCAGTGTATCACTCACCTATCTTACATGGCGCAGTGAGATTATTGAGCGGCCTATGCACTCACCATGGCAGGACGACGCCCTCGGTGAGTTATCCAGACTCCCAGGTAAAGAATTTAGATGATGCTAGGATGCTGCAGGATGACTTGAATAGGCTGTACGAGTGGTCAGAGAAATGACAGATGCAGTTTAATGTTAACAAGTGTAGCATTATGAGCGTAGGTTAAGGTAATAGATCTGTATACTACACATTAAATGACAATACCTTAGGAAGGTCATATAGTGTGAGGGACTTAGGAGTTCAAATAAGCAGTGACTTGCGCCCCAGGGAACAGTGTATTATAGCTAGAAATAGGGCCAACAAGATACTGGGATTTATTAGTAGGTGTGTGACAAATAGGAGTTCTGAGGTAATTCGGAGGTATTTAACGCTAGTTAGACCCCACCTAGATTATGCAGCTCAATTTTGGTCCCCTTATTATAGGAAGAATATAGGCTCCTTGGAGGCAGTTCAGAGAAGAATAACCAAGATGATTCAGGGGCTGAGAAATTTATCCTACAAAGATAGGTTAAAACGTCTTAATCTCCACTCCCTAGAATGAAGAAGGGCAAGAGGGGATATGATTGAGGTTTTCAAATGGGTAAAAGAAATTAATAAGGGAAACATTGATCAGGTTTTTAAATTTAGTAGTCAGGATAGGACACGTGGAAATGGGTACAAGCTAGAAAAACTTATTATGATCATTATTAAATGGATGAGGTTAAACGTAACACAATTCTCTCTATGCTTGTTATAGATGTAACCTTTTTTATTGTTTACGGTAGTATTGCATGATTGAGGATTTTAAATGGGAAAAAGGAATTAATAAGGGAAACATTGATCAAGTTTTAGAATTTATTAGTCAGGATAGCACACGTGGAAATGGATATAAGCTAGAAAAACTTAGATTCAGGACAGACATAGGTAGATATTGGTTCACTAACAGAGTGGTGAACGATTGGAATAGGCTGGGTAGACACGTAGTAAGTGGTGAGTCAATAGGTAGCTTTAAAAGACGGTTGGATGAGAGTATGGATAGGGATGACAGGTAGGATGGCTAAATATTGGATTATTCCAAGGGTGGGGGACAAGGAACTGCCTCATGTAGGTCATTAACTGGCCTCTTGCAGTCTCCTCATTTCTTATGTTCTTATGTCCAGCCCTCGGCCAGCGACCTGCGACCCAGACCACCAGGGGCAGCCGTTGGTCCCCACAGGCACCCACGGCACTTGAGCAAGGCGCAAGTTCAACAGTTGCTCTTGGGGCCTGGTGGGCCCTTGGCCCTGGCTCAGACCGAAGCTATCGCTGCCCCTGCAGTGACAGTGGTTAACATGGCCCAGCCCTCACTCTTCAGCCCCTCGGTCGTCAGGCTGAGGCTCGGAGAAGTGCGACAAGGGGATGTCCACTGCAGCATTCCTGTCATGGAGGCGCTCAATGGGAGGTTGGTTGGGACTCAATGGCTGGGCGGCGGTGTGGCATGCAAGAGTGTAGCTCTATGCTTCTTCTTCTTGTAACCTGTTTGGCTTCTTATCGCTTGTAGGTCCTGTGTGCTACTGCAGTGTGGTTTCTCCAAGCACTTCTAACCTGTAAAAATAAAAAAATAAAATCATGCAAGAGAACCATACATGCTATGGTACCACTACTACCACTACTACACTCCTCAGTCCTCACTTCATTTCACTGTTCTTTCTGTCTTGTCTCCCACGCCTTCACCAAAAAACTTTTTCATTGCCTCAATGATTTTTTTATGGGTATTATTTTCACATAGGCCTAATGTTGTGCATATTCCTCCATCACCCTTATCTAACCTTTCGTTCCATTTCTTCTCTCCTATCACTGACACTATAACTTTGATAACACCTTTTCTATGGTTTTCAAATTTTCCACACACCACTATAAAATGTTCAACTGATTCTCTTTGACCGGCACAAAATCTGCAATTTTGATCTTGTTTATCTCTTTTCGTGGCCTTTCTTGCCTGCACCAACATCCTACTCCCCCAGTCTCCAGTATGCACCGAGTGTCGTACCAGTAGCAGTAATGGTAGTGATGTGTCACAGTCTGCTGTTAAGCAACTTTGTGAGAGTTCAAACATATACTTCCCAGGTAGCTGTACTGTCCTCTAACTGAGGTACTTCCTCTCCACCCCAGAATCCCACCCCAGCTCCAGTCCTTGACCCAGGCTCTGCACCTGACAGAGACCATTGATTAGGGAGGAGACCAGAGAGATTGAAGAAAGGCATAAGCGCAGGCACTCCATAATTGCTAGGGGCATCAAGACTCAGTCAGTTGATGCCTTCAAGCCTATGTTTGACAGTGTCTGCTCTTACCTCACTGGCTCTCCTGTGATTTTTTCCAACACAGTGTGCATCAGCAAGGAAAGACACATTTTTCGCATTAAAATTGAAGGGGATGACTCTAGAAAAACCCTGCTAGACAATGCCAAGAACCTGCAAAACAGCTCTTTCTCCAATACATTTATCAATCGCGACTTAACTTCTAAGCAGCGAGGTGAGCTCAAAGCAAGACGAACCCAAAGAATTGCCTCCGGCACAAATACACCCTCACAGTCTTCTAGTGCTATGCGAGAGTCCCATCCCAGCAGTACTGGCACCCCAACTGCTGCAAGTGCAAGCGGCAGTGGGAATACTGCGCCAGCTGTAGTACCTAATTTAAACCAATAAGCCAGCAGTGCTCTAGTATTAAGAAACTGTTTCTAAATCTTAGTATAGGTTTTTGCAATATGAATAGTATTTTTAACAAATTAAATATTATATCAGACTTTTTAACAGAATACAAATTAGATATATTTGGAGTAGCAGAGCCCTGGTTATTACCCAATACACCAGATTCCTTTGTCTCTATTAATGGCTACAATGTAGTTCAGTCGGACACTCCAGGAGACATTCGCAAACATGGCGTTTGCATGTATATAAAACAACACATAAATTTTTTATCTATTTTAGTCAACTGCAATAATGTTTGCATTGCACATCTATTTGATTTTAACCCTTATGTAGTGGTGATTTACCATCCTCCTTCCTACACCCACACTGACAATGTCCAGCTTGTCCAATTTCTTTTTAACTTTTGTCCTTCAAAGGAAGTGTTGATACTGGGCGACTTTAACTTCCCTGATGTACCGTGGCACCTTAGTGATGCCATGGCTAAGAACTATCCACCTTTGTACAAACTCTTTTTGGAGTGCTTTATCTCTCTGGGTCTTAACCAATGGATGACAAGTCCAACATTTCTTCCTTCCGGCAACACTCTGGACCTGATTTTAACCAGTGAGAATGATAGCGTGGGTGACGTGGATGTATTGCCTAACTTCCCAAACTATGGCCACTGCCCCTTAATTCTGCATTATTATTTTGAAAATCGCGTTAAAGCCAGTTCTACCCATCAGGTTAAATTTTCATGGCATAGAGACAAATACACTAGATGTTGACTGGGATTTTGAGTTCTGTAATATGTCTATAGATGGTATGCTCTCCAAACTTAAGTCTGTTGTGACATGCCCAGTATGTACCAGTTTCACATGGTGGCTGCCACCAGCCCCATCAACATCCTCCTAACTTCCTTAAGACTAACAGAAGAAATGCTTGGTTGGCTTATAAGCAGAGTAGATCAATCTATGGCAGGCACTCTCAACAGGCTGATCTTGCACTGGAGCAATTTAACGTGTTAAACCACATGTTTCAGAACTATTTTGTGAGTCAGCAAATACACTATGAGACCAGCCTTATAAACAAGATGAAAGAATCACCCAAACTACTACACCAATACATAAGGAGCAAAAAAGTTGGACTTCCATCAGTGGGTCCCCTGAAGCTGGACAGTGGTGAACTGACTGCTGATTGTGGAGAGATGGCAGATATATTTGCCTCTAACTTCAGTTTGGTATATGCCACTGAGGACCCAAGTGCACCCTTTCCACATCAACACTCGGATGCAACTATTGACAGTGTGTCTATATCTCTTGATGAGGTAAGGACGAGACTTGTCTCACTAGATATTAACTCAAGCATGGGTCCTGATGGTCTCCATCCCTGCCTCCTTAAGTCTTGTCCTAATTTGGCTATCCTGCTCCACTTGATCTTTAAACAGTCCCTACTCCAGGGTAGATTGCCTGGTGAGTGGAAACAATTAGAAATTGTGTCCATATTTAAAAAAGGATCAAGACACATTCCTCTCAATTATAGACCAATCAGCCTTACTTCAATATGCTGCAAGACTTTAGAAAGGATTATAGCCAAGGACCTATATGAATTCCTAGAATCTAATCAAGTCCTATCCACTGAACAATTTGGGTTCCGCCAAGGCAGAACGGTTGACGATCAGCTTCTGCTGGTATATGATGATTTGATCTCTTGGCTTGACTCAGGTGCTGTCGTTGATGTTGTTCTCTTTTACTTCAGTAAAGCCTTCGACGTTGTTTGTCACACCATCCTCATTGACAGACTAAGGCATCTAGGCGTAGGTGGTCGACTCCTTGACTGGATCTCAGATTTTCTGACAGATAGAACCATGTGGGTGTCTGTGTCGGGCGCCCTCAGTGCCTCAAAATCAGTGCTAAGTGGAGTACCACAGGGCTCCGTATTGGGTCCACTTCTATTTCTTATTTACGTTAACCACATACCATCCTATATTAAGTCCAAATGTAAGTTCTTCACAGATGACTTGAAACTATATATGAAGATACGTCACAATGCGTCTCACCCTCTAGCTGCAGATCTTAGATCTCTCCAAAGAGATATAGATAGTGTATCTAGGGTGGCTAACACTACCACCTAAACAACTCTGATCTATCCTTGACGGATAACCATAGAGACCTGGGAATCCTAGTTGACAATACCCTAAAGTTTCATGCTCCTGGCTAGTACAGTGGTAGCGCGCTGGCCTTGCATTCACTTGGTCGGCAGTTCGAGTCCCCGCCCGGGCTTATGATGCTTAAGCTGTTTACTGGGGAGGAACTGCTGTGGTCGGGCACCACAGTGGGGGGTTGGACTTGCCAGGCTGACGTTCTGGAGAGCATCTTCATTGATGGATACCGGAACTGAAACCCATGCATCTTAACCTTAATCTTATATAAGAACAACAGTTAACAAAGCTGCAGGATTAGCCAATAACCTACACAAGTCCACTCTTTGTCGTTCCAGTGACTTTATGTTAGCCATCCTTAAGTCCCACATAAGACCTATATTGGAGTTTGGCTCAACATTCTGGAACACTGGGTACTTGGGTGACCTGCAGCTACTGGAGTCAGTGCAGCGCCGCTGGACCAAACACATAGATGGCCTCGCAGAACTACCCTATACTGATCGCCTCAAAGCTCTGAATCTGTACTCTGTACAGAGCAGGTTCTTGAGAGCTGATCTGATTAAATGCTGAAAGATTTTCCACAATCAATCTGCAATTTTCCCATCTGACCTGTTCTCTCCTTCTCCTGTCACTACTACTAGAGGCCACAGATTTAAATTAGCCAAACCACATATCTATACAGAATGCAGACATAGGTTTTTCAGTGTTAGGTGCATTGATCACTGGAACTCCCTCCCAGACAGTGTTGTTGGTGCCAATACTATTGATACATTTAAACGAGGCCTTCATCTTGCCCTTGGAGACTCACTGTTTGTTTACACTCAATAAATTTACCCTGGAATATCCTCTAATTAATTTTTCCGTTAATCTACATTTGCTTAATAACACCCAGTTGCATATGGCACACAATTCCGTCCATTATTCTCTGCAATTCCCCATGTTTTATGTTAACTTGATGGGCTGGCGTGCCAGCAATTATGGGCTACCCATCTACATCACTGATAGTGAACCATGACTGCAATTTGGGGTAGCCAACCAGGTGAATAAACCAAACTCTCCTTCCATTTCCAACCTTCCAACCCTTTTTTCCACTTGGAACAATCCTTGCTTTCTATCAGAATTTTATTTATCCATCTCTCTTCCTCTAAACCTTCTATTTTCTTCATGAAGTTGAATTTTCCTTTTTCAATCCCTTCTTTGAATGAGCTCCAACCTATTTCTCCCCTAATGGCCTCTATTGCTGTACTATTAGGGACTCCAAGACTCCACCTTCCTATTATATTTTGGGTTTTTTTCTAGTTGAGCTATATCTCCTCTGTAATGGGTTACTTCTGATCCATACAGACAATACGGTACAGACATTGCTTTCCATAAATTTCTGGCCACTTCATATCTATTTACACTTCTCACTCCGCTGTTAATTATCATTCCAGTAATTTTTCTGGCTTTTCCTTCACTAATTTTTCTCTGTTTCTCTCCTCCTACTCCGTCCTGTGAGATTTCTAGGCCCAAGTAAGTTTATGTGTTCACCACCTCTAGGATGTTGTTACCTAGTATCCATTGGCCTTCCTCTTTACTGTTTATTTCCATTACTTTACATTTTCTTGCACTGTATTTGATGTTCCATTCTTTTCCATATCTACCTGCAATTTTCAGTAGTTTTTCTATCCTTATTTTGCTTTCTGCCATCAGCATAAGCAAGATAACCTAGCTTCTTGTCTTCTACTTTTACTCCATAGCCTGATTTTCTTATCCCGATTGTCTCACTCTGACGTTGTTCTTCATCCATTTAGTTGTTATGTCTCCTAGGGTGAACTTGACCTTGTTATTTGTATATAGTTCATTCAACACCTGTACTATTTTCTCATCCACTCCTAGGTGTTTTAGTAGCTGTAGCAGATTTGTCCTATCTACAGTGTCATAGTCCTTTTCAACGTCCAGAAATGTTAGGTACAGCTCGTCTCCACACTTATTGTTTCTTTCCATTGTCTCCTTAATGGTCAGTACATTTTTTAGACCTCCTCTGCCTTTTCTAAAACCACTTTGTTCTTCTCCTAATACTTTGTTTTCTTCTGCCCAGTTTGCTAGCTTTGTGTTAATCACCCATCCAAATACTTTAGCTAGGACATTTATCACTGCCATCGGCCTGTAGCTTCTTATTTCTTTCCTGGACTTTCCTCCTGTTTTATATATTAAGGTAACTCTGCTCCTTTGCCAGTCTTGCGGCACTTCACCCTTCTCTATGATTTTCTGAAAAAACTTTTGAAGGTAAGACTTAAGACACTTGCCTCCATTAATAAACTCTCCTACGACTTCATCAGTTACGGTAGATTTTCCAGTTTTTAAAGTCTTCATGGCATTTTCAATATCTACCCTTTCTATCTCCACATTTTTCATGCTTTTTCTATCACTGAATATCACTTTTTTTTTGACATAGTATCATTTTTCCACATAACCTTAACAATTATTTTTTCATCACTAGATTCTCTGCCGTTCATGACTAATTTCACTTCATGACATGTTTTGTCTTCGCTTAGATTTCTTCTTAGTCTTTTCCATCCTTCCTTCTTCTTTTCTCCTTGAGCCAATGTGTTCAGTATCTTAGCTTGTTCCTCTTCTCACTTGGCTGTTTTTTCTTAATGGTGTCTTGGGCTGCTTTCTTTGCTACTTGGTATCAATTCCAAGCCTCCTGCTAATCCTTTTCATAATCTTTTCCGCCTGACTTCACTTTCCTTGCCAAATATCTCTGTGTTCTGTTCATTTTCTTCCTTTCAGCTATTGCCACTTTCACTTCTTCGTCCCACCAACCTTTGAATTTGGTTTTTCCATTTTTGAATTTTTACTTTCCCATATTTCTACTGGCTGCTTGCTTAAGGGAGTTACCATTTATGTTCTTTTCTAGTTGTTGTACCGATAGATCCATCCATTTCCTTCCATTACTCAAGGTTTCATCTACTTCCTCACAGTACTTGATCCAGTTTCCTCTCTTTATGTTCCATTTTTCTCTCCATACTTCTTTTGTGGCGTTTTTACTTTTCTTCCTCCTCCTGCATGTAATACCTATCATGAAGTGGTCTGAGATGGCTATGTCTTCATTTTTATAGGTTGCCACTTTTAGTTTTCCTATCTCACTATTTACTGTAATGTAGTCAATAGCTGATTCATGGCATTTGTTTTTCCAGGTAGTGTGTGTGTGTGTGTGTGTGTGTGTGTGTGTGTGTGTGTGTGTGTGTGTGTGTGTGTGTGTGTGTGTGTGTGTGTGTGTGTGTGTGTGTGTGTGTGTGTGTGTGTGTGTGTGTGTGTGTGTGTGTGTGTGTGTGTGTGTGTGTGTGTGTGTGTGTGTGTGTGTGTGTGTGTGTGTGTGTGTGTGTGTGTGTGTGTGTGTGTGTGTGTGTGTGTGTGTGTGTGTGTGTGTGTGTGTGTGTGTGTGTGTGTGTGTGTGTGTGTGTGTGTGTGTGTGTGTGTGTGTGTGTGTGTGTGTGTGTGTGTGTGTGTGTGTGTGTGTGTGTGTGTGTGTGTGTGTGTGTGTGTGTGTGTGTGTGTGTGTGTGTGTGTGTGTGTGTGTGTGTGTGTGTGTGTGTGTGTGTGTGTGTGTGTGTGTGTGTGTGTGTGTGTGTGTGTGTGTGTGTGTGTGTGTGTGTGTGTGTGTGTGTGTGTGTGTGTGTGTGTGTGTGTGTGTGTGTGTGTGTGTGTGTGTGTGTGTGTGTGTGTGTGTGTGTGTGTGTGTGTGTGTGTGTGTGTGTGTGTGTGTGTGTGTGTGTGTGTGTGTGTGTGTGTGTGTGTGTGTGTGTGTGTGTGTGTGTGTGTGTGTGTGTGTGTGTGTGTGTGTGTGTGTGTGTGTGTGTGTGTGTGTGTGTGTGTGTGTGTGTGTGTGTGTGTGTGTGTGTGTGTGTGTGTGTGTGTGTGTGTGTGTGTGTGTGTGTGTGTGTGTGTGTGTGTGTGTGTGTGTGTGTGTGTGTGTGTGTGTGTGTGTGTGTGTGTGTGTGTGTGTGTGTGTGTGTGTGTGTGTGTGTGTGTGTGTGTGTGTGTGTGTGTGTGTGTGTGTGTGTGTGTGTGTGTGTGTGTGTGTGTGTGTGTGTGTGTGTGTGTGTGTGTGTGTGTGTGTGTGTGTGTGTGTGTGTGTGTGTGTGTGTGTGTGTGTGTGTGTGTGTGTGTGTGTGTGTGTGTGTGTGTGTGTGTGTGTGTGTGTGTGTGTGTGTGTGTGTGTGTGTGTGTGTGTGTGTGTGTGTGTGTGTGTGTGTGTGTGTGTGTGTGTGTGTGTGTGTGTGTGTGTGTGTGTGTGTGTGTGTGTGTGTGTGTGTGTGTGTGTGTGTGTGTGTGTGTGTGTGTGTGTGTGTGTGTGTGTGTGTGTGTGTGTGTGTGTGTGTGTGTGTGTGTGTGTGTGTGTGTGTGTGTGTGTGTGTGTGTGTGTGTGTGTGTGTGTGTGTGTGTGTGTGTGTGTGTGTGTGTGTGTGTGTGTGTGTGTGTGTGTGTGTGTGTGTGTGTGTGTGTGTGTGTGTGTGTGTGTGTGTGTGTGTGTGTGTGTGTGTGTGTGTGTGTGTGTGTGTGTGTGTGTGTGTGTGTGTGTGTGTGTGTGTGTGTGTGTGTGTGTGTGTGTGTGTGTGTGTGTGTGTGTGTGTGTGTGTGTGTGTGTGTGTGTGTGTGTGTGTGTGTGTGTGTGTGTGTGTGTGTGTGTGTGTGTGTGTGTGTGTGTGTGTGTGTGTGTGTGTGTGTGTGTGTGTGTGTGTGTGTGTGTGTGTGTGTGTGTGTGTGTGTGTGTGTGTGTGTGTGTGTGTGTGTGTGTGTGTGTGTGTGTGTGTGTGTGTGTGTGTGTGTGTGTGTGTGTGTGTGTGTGTGTGTGTGTGTGTGTGTGTGTGTGTGTGTGTGTGTGTGTGTGTGTGTGTGTGTGTGTGTGTGTGTGTGTGTGTGTGTGTGTGTGTGTGTGTGTGTGTGTGTGTGTGTGTGTGTGTGTGTGTGTGTGTGTGTGTGTGTGTGTGTGTGTGTGTGTGTGTGTGTGTGTGTGTGTGTGTGTGTGTGTGTGTGTGTGTGTGTGTGTGTGTGTGTGTGTGTGTGTGTGTGTGTGTGTGTGTGTGTGTGTGTGTGTGTGTGTGTGTGTGTGTGTGTGTGTGTGTGTGTGTGTGTGTGTGTGTGTGTGTGTGTGTGTGTGTGTGTGTGTGTGTGTGTGTGTGTGTGTGTGTGTGTGTGTGTGTGTGTGTGTGTGTGTGTGTGTGTGTGTGTGTGTGTGTGTGTGTGTGTGTGTGTGTGTGTGTGTGTGTGTGTGTGTGTGTGTGTGTGTGTGTGTGTGTGTGTGTGTGTGTGTGTGTGTGTGTGTGTGTGTGTGTGTGTGTGTGTGTGTGTGTGTGTGTGTGTGTGTGTGTGTGTGTGTGTGTGTGTGTGTGTGTGTGTGTGTGTGTGTGTGTGTGTGTGTGTGTGTGTGTGTGTGTGTGTGTGTGTGTGTGTGTGTGTGTGTGTGTGTGTGTGTGTGTGTGTGTGTGTGTGTGTGTGTGTGTGTGTGTGTGTGTGTGTGTGTGTGTGTGTGTGTGTGTGTGTGTGTGTGTGTGTGTGTGTGTGTGTGTGTGTGTGTGTGTGTGTGTGTGTGTGTGTGTGTGTGTGTGTGTGTGTGTGTGTGTGTGTGTGTGTGTGTGTGTGTGTGTGTGTGTGTGTGTGTGTGTGTGTGTGTGTGTGTGTGTGTGTGTGTGTGTGTGTGTGTGTGTGTGTGTGTGTGTGTGTGTGTGTGTGTGTGTGTGTGTGTGTGTGTGTGTGTGTGTGTGTGTGTGTGTGTGTGTGTGTGTGTGTGTGTGTGTGTGTGTGTGTGTGTGTGTGTGTGTGTGTGTGTGTGTGTGTGTGTGTGTGTGTGTGTGTGTGTGTGTGTGTGTGTGTGTGTGTGTGTGTGTGTGTGTGTGTGTGTGTGTGTGTGTGTGTGTGTGTGTGTGTGTGTGTGTGTGTGTGTGTGTGTGTGTGTGTGTGTGTGTGTGTGTGTGTGTGTGTGTGTGTGTGTGTGTGTGTGTGTGTGTGTGTGTGTGTGTGTGTGTGTGTGTGTGTGTGTGTGTGTGTGTGTGTGTGTGTGTGTGTGTGTGTGTGTGTGTGTGTGTGTGTGTGTGTGTGTGTGTGTGTGTGTGTGTGTGTGTGTGTGTGTGTGTGTGTGTGTGTGTGTGTGTGTGTGTGTGTGTGTGTGTGTGTGTGTGTGTGTGTGTGTGTGTGTGTGTGTGTGTGTGTGTGTGTGTGTGTGTGTGTGTGTGTGTGTGTGTGTGTGTGTGTGTGTGTGTGTGTGTGTGTGTGTGTGTGTGTGTGTGTGTGTGTGTGTGTGTGTGTGTGTGTGTGTGTGTGTGTGTGTGTGTGTGTGTGTGTGTGTGTGTGTGTGTGTGTGTGTGTGTGTGTGTGTGTGTGTGTGTGTGTGTGTGTGTGTGTGTGTGTGTGTGTGTGTGTGTGTGTGTGTGTGTGTGTGTGTGTGTGTGTGTGTGTGTGTGTGTGTGTGTGTGTGTGTGTGTGTGTGTGTGTGTGTGTGTGTGTGTGTGTGTGTGTGTGTGTGTGTGTGTGTGTGTGTGTGTGTGTGTGTGTGTGTGTGTGTGTGTGTGTGTGTGTGTGTGTGTGTGTGTGTGTGTGTGTGTGTGTGTGTGTGTGTGTGTGTGTGTGTGTGTGTGTGTGTGTGTGTGTGTGTGTGTGTGTGTGTGTGTGTGTGTGTGTGTGTGTGTGTGTGTGTGTGTGTGTGTGTGTGTGTGTGTGTGTGTGTGTGTGTGTGTGTGTGTGTGTGTGTGTGTGTGTGTGTGTGTGTGTGTGTGTGTGTGTGTGTGTGTGTGTGTGTGTGTGTGTGTGTGTGTGTGTGTGTGTGTGTGTGTGTGTGTGTGTGTGTGTGTGTGTGTGTGTGTGTGTGTGTGTGTGTGTGTGTGTGTGTGTGTGTGTGTGTGTGTGTGTGTGTGTGTGTGTGTGTGTGTGTGTGTGTGTGTGTGTGTGTGTGTGTGTGTGTGTGTGTGTGTGTGTGTGTGTGTGTGTGTGTGTGTGTGTGTGTGTGTGTGTGTGTGTGTGTGTGTGTGTGTGTGTGTGTGTGTGTGTGTGTGTGTGTGTGTGTGTGTGTGTGTGTGTGTGTGTGTGTGTGTGTGTGTGTGTGTGTGTGTGTGTGTGTGTGTGTGTGTGTGTGTGTGTGTGTGTGTGTGTGTGTGTGTGTGTGTGTGTGTGTGTGTGTGTGTGTGTGTGTGTGTGTGTGTGTGTGTGTGTGTGTGTGTGTGTGTGTGTGTGTGTGTGTGTGTGTGTGTGTGTGTGTGTGTGTGTGTGTGTGTGTGTGTGTGTGTGTGTGTGTGTGTGTGTGTGTGTGTGTGTGTGTGTGTGTGTGTGTGTGTGTGTGTGTGTGTGTGTGTGTGTGTGTGTGTGTGTGTGTGTGTGTGTGTGTGTGTGTGTGTGTGTGTGTGTGTGTGTGTGTGTGTGTGTGTGTGTGTGTGTGTGTGTGTGTGTGTGTGTGTGTGTGTGTGTGTGTGTGTGTGTGTGTGTGTGTGTGTGTGTGTGTGTGTGTGTGTGTGTGTGTGTGTGTGTGTGTGTGTGTGTGTGTGTGTGTGTGTGTGTGTGTGTGTGTGTGTGTGTGTGTGTGTGTGTGTGTGTGTGTGTGTGTGTGTGTGTGTGTGTGTGTGTGTGTGTGTGTGTGTGTGTGTGTGTGTGTGTGTGTGTGTGTGTGTGTGTGTGTGTGTGTGTGTGTGTGTGTGTGTGTGTGTGTGTGTGTGTGTGTGTGTGTGTGTGTGTGTGTGTGTGTGTGTGTGTGTGTGTGTGTGTGTGTGTGTGTGTGTGTGTGTGTGTGTGTGTGTGTGTGTGTGTGTGTGTGTGTGTGTGTGTGTGTGTGTGTGTGTGTGTGTGTGTGTGTGTGTGTGTGTGTGTGTGTGTGTGTGTGTGTGTGTGTCTCTCTCTCTCTCTCTCTCTCTCTCTCTCTCTCTCTCTCTCTCTCTCTGTGTGTCTCTGTGTCTGTGTCTGTGTCTGTGTCTGTGTCTGTGTCTGTGTCTGTGTCTGTGTCGGTGTGTGTGTGTGTGTGTGTGTGTGTGTGTGTGTGTGTGTGTGTGTGTGTGTGTGCGCGCGTGCGCGCGTGTGCGTGCGTGCGTGCGTGCGTGCGTGCGTGCGTGCGTGGGGGGGCACTCAAAAGATGAGTATTAATAAATATATATACGATAGTGTGTGTGTGTGTATGTGTGTGTACGTATACTAACACACTCTAACCTCACCTTCCCCACCTCCTCAGGCTATCATGTTAATGGGTGTGGTGTTGATAGTGAGCAGCACATACCTGAACCTTCTAAACTTCTGCCACACTGTTCTTTCACTAGAACTCCACCTCCGCCTCCTTTTTTCTCACCAACTTTTCTTCCTTTGCCCATACAGTGCCATCCGCCCTCACTCCATTCTTTGCTATCATGCCATCCAGTTTCAGTGATTCCTATAACACTATAATCTTTTCCTTCATCGTTGAGGGTTCTCCATTTTCCTTCACTCCATCCTCTAGTGTTTAGGAATGCACACACCATATCATCTTTATCCTTGGCTAGTGCAAGAGTGTGCCTCCACTATATCCCAGCCTCACAACCCTCCTTGTACGCCAGGTTCAGTGTGGATCAGTGGCAGGCGCTTACCATTGAAGAGGCCGTGGACGCCATTGGTCGCATCGCTCTACTTGATGTCACCAGTTGGCGCCAGGTCTCAAGACACGCTCCCAGCATACCACTCACCTCTTATACCATTATAATTAAAGAGGTTAATAAGGTAAGTAATTGTCCTTTCCTTTATTCCTCCTTTCACTCCCCTCCCTCCTCCCCTCTTCCTTCATATCCTGATTCCTACATACAGCCAACACTTCCTTCCTCTCCCTCGCTACTGTAGGTGTAATAAAGACACAAGGTTTATACATGATAAGTTTAATGATTTTATATAAATGTACAATATGTTTAACACTTAGTGGGGGAAAATATAAATGTTCTATCATACATTAGTTAGATGTATACATACATACATACATGCATATATAAGTACACACACACACACACATACAGGCACATATGCACACACACACACACAGGCACAGGCACACACACACACACACACACACACACACGGCACATATGCACACACACAGGCACATACACATACACACACACACACACACAGGCACACACACACACACGCACACACACACACACACATATATATAAGTGAAGGTACACACTGACATACTAACACACACACACACACACACAGGCACATATGCACACACACACACACACAGGCACATATGCACACACACACACACACACACAGAAAAAAACCCTCACACACACATCTTTAAATATATATATATTACAAATGTTACATATGAGTTTATACACACATTTTGACTTGCTATTGAAAAAACTGGCTTATTTACGTTTATTTTTGACATGGATAGGACGGAATTGTGGATTTTTTTAAACGAATTTCATACATGGAATATTAAAATTTTTATTTCATTAAGTAAAGAAAAAAATTAAAACTAAAAGAATACTCGTCTCTTTCCTGTAAAAAGCATATTTGTGATGTATACAATGCCAGTGTAATAATAATAATAATAATAATAATAATAATAATAATAATAATAATAATATCAGTGTTATGTACACGTTTTACTTTTGATTGACGTGAGGCTAAAAAAACGTCTATATACAGCACCACAAAGCTACGTCTAAATCTACGTTGTAATGAAAGAATATATACTGTAGCTGTAGGTTAGCGTCTATGTAGAATATGTATGTAAGTGTGTGTGTGTGTGTGTGTGTGTGTGTGTGTGTGTGTGTGTGTGTGTGTGTGTGTGTGTGTGTGTGTGTGTGTGTGTGAGGGACGCTGCTGGCATGCTGCGGCGGCCGTGGGTGTGGTGAGAGGAAGATGGTGGTACAGGTTGACATCACTAATCCGGTAATCAATATTATTCCTGTTCCATCAGTTTTCCGGCATGAATTTCGGAGCGTAGTTTCAAATTTCCCGGGTTGGCGCATCCCTGTTTTCATGAGGCGCTGTTTATGTTTGTTTTGATGGCGCTGTGGCCAGAACCAGGTGTTTGCTCATGCTTGCAACACCAAACAGATATTCCTTCTCATTTATTTGGCATGATTGACATACAAGTGTGATTATACAGAAGGTTGGCTGCACCGTTTCAAGTCAGTAGACAAAACATCAATTATCTGAAAATTTTGAACATCCGGCAGTCCTAAGGTCCTGCCGTGGTTGCCGGATTACTGATGGTCAACCTGTAATAGTGGTAATAGTAGTAGTAATAGCAGTAGCAACAGTAGTAGTAGTAGTAGTAGTAGTAGTAGTAGTAGTAGTAGTAGTAGTAGTAGTAGTAGTAGCAGCAGCAGCAGCAGCAGCAGCAGCAGCAGCAGCAGCAGCAGCAGCAGCAGCAGCAGCAGCAGCAGTAATAGTAGTAGTAGTGACAGTATTAGTATAAGTATGGTGAGCACCGTGAGTGCCTTCGTCTGCAGGTTATCAGTGTTGTAACCTGGACGAGGCGGTTTGGCAGCGGTGTGGCGGCGTCTACTTTATGGCTGGGCGGGGCGGAGTGGTGGCGGCACGACCCTTGCCCCTGGGAGGCCCCTCCCCGCCACCCTTGGAGGAGGAAGCCGTGGTGGGCCTCATAAAAGCCGGGAGGGCGCCTCCCTTCCTAGCAGGGGTGGTGCTCCCCTTGGTGGTGGGCGTGGACCTGCGCTGCGCCGCCCCTGGCCTGGGGGGCGCAGCAGTCTTGGCTGTGCCCTGGGTGGAGGCAGGTGGGGCGCGGCTGTTCCCGGAGGAGGAGCGGCTCAGGTTCTCTTTGCTACTGCCGGAGTCTCCGCGCCGCACCTTGGCGCCGTTGCTGCCCGTCATGCTGGAGCGGCTGCCCCCCGCGGGCCGTGCACGGTTGTCCGCAGCAGCAAGGGGCCTCACCTGTGCTGGAGCGAGGGGTCGCTTGGTGCGGAATGAGGAGGAGGACCCGATGCCGGCCCCTGGGCGGGACGAAGGGCGTGCCGCCCCCTGCCTCAGGGACCCCTCACTGGATTGCTTGCTGAGCGAGCCGGTGGAGCGGGCTGAGTCAGCACGGGAGAGGGGCCGGGCTGGGGTGGCGCCCCCACCAGAGCTGGGCAGAGATCCTGAGGAGCGGCCGTGCTCAGGGAAGGCTGCAGGGACCGCCTCCCCTTTGGGCGTGGCGGGGGAGCTTTGCGTCCCCTCGAAGTCCTCGGCCCCTGCCCTGCCCTCCCCACCCAGGCCACGCAGACCTAGGGCCCGAGACGTGGTGCTTGTAGTGCCACGTGGGGCTGCAGCTCCTCCTGCCCCCGCCACGCTGCCGGTGGAGGCTGAGCGGGAGGGCGGCCGTGCAGGGCGCACAGTGCTGACAGAGGCAGCGGAGGTGAGGGAGGAGCGAGAGGAGCGGAGGGAGGAGCGGGAAGTGGATCTTGCTGAAGACAGCGCCCCGCGGGAGTCACCGCGCACTGAGGATCGGGGACTGCTGTGAGTGGCAGCCTTTCGAGTGGAGTCTGGGGTGGCGCGGCGTGTCTGACTGCCCTCCAAGCGGGAGAACAGCTTTCCCACGCCCCTTGCTCCCTCCCCAAACACTGAACGCTTCCTTTCCCCCTCACTGCCGCCACCACTACTACTGCCCCCAACTCCACTAGAGCTCAAACCCCTGAAGGAGCCGCGTGTGTCGGCGCCCCGTGCGGCAGCCTCCTTATTGCGTCGCGGCAGTCGTTCCGAGGCTGGAGCTCGAGGCTGACTGGCCGCTGCTGCCGCTGCCACCTCATATTTGTCGCCAGGACGGAACCTGCGAGCGATGCGATCCCGCCACGAGTCTGGCGTCTTGCCTGCTACGCCACATTCACTGCCATTACCTGCTTCCTGCTGCTGCTGCTCTGTCAGGTGCTGCTGCCACCGCCTCAGCCTGGCCGCGCTGTCTTCCTCCGCTGCCGGGGGTGTTATCCCCTCCTGAGTGGATCGAGGCTCCCGCCGGTGCCTCAGTGTCTTGCGCACTGATGAGAACCGCTCAAAACGGCCGTCGCCAAGGCCATCATCGTCTGGGTGTGGCGAGCCAGGGGGAGAGGATGCCATGGGAGGACATCGCCCCTGCCTGGCCAACATATTCTCCGTCTCACTGTCGCCATCCCGCGCCAGGTCTGCCAGTCGTCGGAAGCGCTGAGTGCCACGTCCCTCTGCTTCGCTAGCACCTCCTTCACCCTCAGAACTGTCTGCTGCCACACGAGGTGCAGATGCCCGTCGCACCTCTCCTGTCAGGGCGCGCCGCCCCTCGCTGTTTAGCCCACGAAAGCTGCGACCTCCAAGAGCGCGTCGCGTGGCGGGTGGTGTTTCAATGTTCTCGGCGTCAATGTCGATTTTATCCAGTTTTTCACCGCCACTGCCATCCACCTCTTCCCTTGAAGATCGGCGAAGGTGCCTTGGCACGGATGGGGGTCGCAGCGCCTCCTCTTCATCGGCGTCAGGCCCCAGGGAACGGATGGCACCAGCAAGGCGGGGCTGCAGGTTGTCCCTGAGGCGCTGCTGCAGAGCCGATCGGACTGAAGAGCTGGAGGTGGCGGGCTGTGTGCCGCGCCGCTCACTACGCCGGCCTGCCGGGGCGGTGCGGGGCGCCCGGGGCTCAGCCTGACAACAAAAAGGACACGGTGAAGGATGACACGTGTGTGTGTGTGTGTGTATGTGGGTATGTGAGTGTGTGTGTGTGTGTGTGTGTGTGTGTGTGTGTGTGTGTGTGTGTGTGTGTGTCTGTGTCTGTGTGTGTGTGTGTGTGTGTGTGTGTGTGTGTGTGTGTGTACAGGCACGTACCTCCTCAATGGATCGCAGCACGTCAGCAGACACGTCCACTGAGTCGCGGTACTTCTGGATGAGTTGCTCCGAGCGGTTGGTGGACGACGACCCCTTAGTGGCGGCGGAGGACGTGGCAGCGACCTTCTTGTCTGAACCCTCCTGACCGTCCCCTTCCTGTCCCTCTTCTTCATCCTCTGTGGGGCAAGACCAACCTGGGTTACTATCTCTCTCTCTCTATCTCTCTGCTCTCACTCTCTCTCTCTGCGCTCTCTCTCTCTCTGCGCTCTCTGCGCTCTCTGCGCTCTCTGCTCTCTCTGCTCTCTCTGCGCTCTCTCTCTCTCTGCTCTCTCTGCTCTCTGCGCTCTCTGCGCTCTCTGCTCTCTCTGCGCTCTCTGCTCTCTCTGCGCTCTCTGCGCTCTCTGCTCTCTCTCTCTGCGCTCTCTCTCTCTCTCTCTGTGCTCTCTGCGCTCTCTGCTCTCTCTGCGCTCTCTGTTCTCTCTGCGCTCTCTGCTCTCTCTGCGCTCTCTCTCTCTCTGCGCTCTCTGCGCTCTCTCTCTCTCTCTCTCTCTCTCTCTCTCTCTCACCTTGGGATGGCCGCCTTATATACAGCTTCAGAGTGTCCAGAGTGTCAGTGCGACCCAAAGTCTTGATGAGGGAGGACCTACGACTGCTTTCTCCGTCCTCCTGCCATTCCTCCTCCTCCTCCTCCCTGAATCCCTGTAATGGAGATATACATATGTCTATATATACACATTGATAGATAGATGGATAAAGAAAAAAACATAAGAAAAATAGTAACAATAATGATAATAATCTATATATCTACTATAAACTTGGCTTACATCGCACTGAGAATACCGTAGTTAAGATAAGGCAGCTACATACATACATATATTCACATGCATTCCCTCAAATCTTTGTTTGTATGTCTTCAACAGAGGGGACCAAACAGCACCACACCACAGCTCAAGAAAGTCTCGCAGCAAAGACAGTGATTTTTGCATTGGGGTTTAACAGTGGAACTGATTGACTCCTATCGCATCCCAGACACTGCATCTTCCCTATCGGCCGATCAGACTACATGTTGTAGAACCTCCCGTCAAGGCTACGTCATTACTGCTCTCCATTCAACTCCAGCCCAAACAATCATTCTTCCTTGCTCCACAGACATTCATCACCATTCAACACTACATTCATCCTCCTTCCTACCTACTACTATCCTCATACACTTCATTCACTCTCAATTCCCTTCGTCCACACACCTTTCCAAACTCTTCCTTTATATCAGCCACGAACAGTTGATTCAGATTCCACTCACTGCCATTAATTATACAAGACTCAAACCTATAATTTACATTCTCACATTTACTTCCATTACAACCCAGGCGACATCACACATCCAACCCGTAGTCCCACTGGCTCACTCACACTGTTTCCCACTCAATAGAAACTTTCCATTCTATTTAGCAATCACAAAATCATTATTCTTTGCTGTTTTAAGGCATTCCATTCACCTAATCTTTCTTGACATTCTCTTTATTTTCTCTCCTCTCTCCAACTCTCAACTCTTACATTCAACAACCTTGATACAACAATAAAAACAATAACAATAACATGAGTGGTCTTACCTGCTTAGCCTGCACTACCTGTCCTGGCTCGATATTTGACCTTGATCTGAGCCTCTTGAGTCTACGCGAGGCTGAGGTGGTGGTGGTGGTGGTGCCGGGGGTGGAGGCGGTGGTGGTGGTGGTGGTGGAGGCGGCCTCGCTTGAGTTAGCTACATTGAGATTACTTTTCCTCCAAGGCGATTTATCCTTTTCCTTATTAGGGACTGGGGACTGAGCTTCTGTAAGAGGTAAAGGGATCATTTAGGGAGTGATTGATAAGGAGGAAGGAACACACACAAACATATACATATAAACACACACATACCTTCAATAGCCTCCATAACACGTGCTACATCTGTTTTGTCCACTGTCGGTTTCCAGTCATCATAAACACGTCTGTAGCCTGATGAGGGTGTGTCTGAGGGACGGTCTTCAGGCAGGGTGGAGAGAGGGGAGGGAGGGGCCACGACACCGACACCACCACCACCACCACCACCACCTTCGTCTGTGGTAAAAACGAAGAATGTGGTTAAGACATTCTCTCTCTCTCTCTCTCTCTCTCTCTCTCTCTCTCTCTCTCTCTCTCTCTCTCTCTCTCTCTCTCTCTCACCCATTGCTGTTTCCAGATCCAGTGATTTCCTATGTTGTTCTAGGCGTCTCTTCAGCTCCTCTGATTGCCTCTCCTCCCTCTCGTTCTCTTTAAACCAGGACTCAATCTTCTGCCGCCAGTTCTTGCTGTGGGGGAGGAAGAAGAAGAAGAATAGGAGAAGGAGAAGGAAATCAAATTAATACACTCAAGACATAAAAAGGAAACAATATAACCAAATAACTACACACACACACACACACAGATAGATAGATAGATTTATTGACCACAGCATCTTATACATACAATAAACATAATAATAAATTCAATTACAACATAATTAATACTTTTACTATGACATTGCTTTTACTGAAGTCCACAATCATAAACCAAAGAAAACTACATACTCGAAAAAAAAAATTTACACTGGTGCCTCATCACTACGAATACACGGATAAAATTTCATGAATTATCTTGCACGCCATCACAGGTTGACAAATATCAGAAAACAGCTCCTGCATCTGACAGAATTGGTATCGCTGTCTAATATCATGAGTAAGAGGACAGTATTGCACGACATGAACCTCTGTTTGAATAACTCCACAGCGGCAAAGTCTCTCCTCCAGTGGCAGGCGGCCACGACCCCGCCTGTTCCACCGACCAGTCTCGCAGGCCAGGCTATGGCCACTAGTTCGAAATTTGGTGAACGATAGTCTGTGCGTCTCATTTATTGTGTGTCGTTCCTTGTATACATAATGAAGCTCTAAGTCAGGATTAATACTCATGTAAGTCACACGTCTGGAGGAAATACTATTTGATAGGTTGTCTTTAACATATTGCATTGCAATACTCCGTTCAGGTACATTTTGTGTAATCATATAATTAATTGTTCTACCTGTTACAGTGTTAGTGTTAACAGTAAGATTTAAGGCATACATCAGTGGGTCATCCACGAGCTGTGATCTCTCTTGCCACATTACATTTATGAATTTGTGTTGTTTATTTCTCACTATATCAGGTAAAGGCAAATATCCGGACTCCACATAGCACACGTCATTACAGGTTGATTTTCTTACACCAAGCAACTTCTTTAAACACCAATTGTAAAGTTTAATCATTGGCTTAAGATCTGCTCCAATCCAGGATTCGCATCCATACAAGAGTGATGACATCAAAGCTGCCTCAAAAACTCTCTTTTTTACGAAGAATGGAATATCATTATTTTTATTAACAAAGGATACAAACTTTAACACATGTGGCATTTTTGCCCTGGCATGAGCCCTTACTGCAGATGATATGCAGCCATCACTCGTGAATGGTGAACCCAAATATACATATACATTACAGTGTTCTACTTTGAGGTCGTCCACAATCAAAGGCTCCGAATCTGTCTCACTAACATTAATTACGAAAAATTTAGTTTTGGATTTGTTGATTTTCATACCATAATCATGACAATATTCTTCTAATAAATTTAACTTTCTTAACATACCACCTCTTGAAGTGGATAACAAAACTGTATCATCCATAAGTATCAGGATATGGAGCCATTGTAAAAATCCATCATAACCACACCCTTCTTTGATTATACATATCAGATCGTCCAAAAAAAAAAAAAAAACACACACACACACACACACACACACACACACACACACACACACACACACACACACACACACACACACACACACACACACACACACACACACACACACACACACACACACACACACACACACACACACACACACACACACACACACACACACACACACACACACACACACACACACACACACACACACACACACACACACACACACACACACACACACACACACACACACACACACACACACACACACACACACACACACACACACACACACACACACACACACACACACACACACACACACACACACACACACACACACACACACACACACACACACACACACACACACACACACACACACACACACACACACACACACACACACACACACACACACACACACACACACACACACACACACACACACACACACACACACACACACACACACACACACACACACACACACACACACACACACACACACACACACACACACACACACACACACACACACACACACACACACACACACACACACACACACACACACACACACACACACACACACACACACACACACACACACACACACACACACACACACACACACACACACACACACACACACACACACACACACACACACACACACACACACACACACACACACACACACACACACACACACACACACACACACACACACACACACACACACACACACACACACACACACACACACACACACACACACACACACACACACACACACACACACACACACACACACACACACACACACACACACACACACACACACACACACACACACACACACACACACACACACACACACACACACACACACACACACACACACACACACACACACACACACACACACACACACACACACACACACACACACACACACACACACACACACACACACACACACACACACACACACACACACACACACACACACACACACACACACACACACACACACACACACACACACACACACACACACACACACACACACACACACACACACACACACACACACACACACACACACACACACACACACACACACACACACACACACACACACACACACACACACACACACACACACACACACACACACACACACACACACACACACACACACACACACACACACACACACACACACACACACACACACACACACACACACACACACACACACACACACACACACACACACACACACACACACACACACACACACACACACACACACACACACACACACACACACACACACACACACACACACACACACACACACACACACACACACACACACACACACACACACACACACACACACACACACACACACACACACACACACACACACACACACACACACACACACACACACACACACACACACACACACACACACACACACACACACACACACACACACACACACACACACACACACACACACACACACACACACACACACACACACACACACACACACACACACACACACACACACACACACACACACACACACACACACACACACACACACACACACACACACACACACACACACACACACACACACACACACACACACACACACACACACACACACACACACACACACACACACACACACACACACACACACACACACACACACACACACACACACACACACACACACACACACACACACACACACACACACACACACACACACACACACACACACACACACACACACACACACACACACACACACACACACACACACACACACACACACACACACACACACACACACACACACACACACACACACACACACACACACACACACACACACCACACACACACACACACACACACACACACACACACACACACACACACACACACACACACACACACACACACACACACACACACACACACACACACACACACACACACACACACACACACACACACACACACACACACACACACACACACACACACACACACACACACACACACACACACACACACACACACACACACACACACACACACACACACACACACACACACACACACACACACACACACACACACACACACACACACACACACACACACACACACACACACACACACACACACACACACACACACACACACACACACACACACACACACACACACACACACACACACACACACACACACACACACACACACACACACACACACACACACACACACACACACACACACACACACACACACACACACACACACACACACACACACACACACACACACACACACACACACACACACACACACACACACACACACCTGGGTCTGTGCTGGTCGGGGGGTCCGCTGGGTTTATCGAGGGGAGCGTTGAGGGGGGCTGGCGAGGGGGAGGAAGGGCGTTCCCTCTCCCCGATCTCTGACACAAGTAGATTGGGTCGCGTCCTGCCGCCGCCTCTCATACGGCGGGCGAAGGAGCGGTCTAAGGAACCGTATCCTTCAGCTGTACAGGAAGGAAGGATGAGGGGGAGGAAAGGGGAGAGGGAGGATGAAGGAGAAAGGGAAGGAGAATGAGAGGAAGGAGAAAGAATGAGGGAAAGAAAGGGAGAGGGAGAGAATGAAAAAGGGAAAGAATGAGGGAAGAGAAAGAATAAGGGAGAGAAAGGAAGAGGGAAAAAAAGGGAGAGGGATAATATACACAAATACACAGCCAATAATGAAAGAAAATACAAATTCGATTTTACGATAATTCATTGCACACACACACACACACACACAAACAACACCTTCCCCCCCCCCCCACACACACACACTCACCCACACCAGACCACGACTTCCTCTCCCTAGACCCGTCATGGCCAGCGGTGTGAAGATAATCCATCAACTTATTATCATCTTCCTCTGACGGGACGCGAGACCGCCTCCTCCTCAGACTTCCATTCGGGGTTACATCTAGAGGGAGGAAGTCAAACATAAGTATAGAGTAAGTCAGAATAAGTTAGAGTAAGTTGGATAAAGTTAGGCATATTTTAGCTTACCAGGAGAGTTTTCACCGCCCTGTCCTTCACCCTGAGACGCCAAGGGGCCAGAGAATGAACCCATCCGTCTGCGTGACAGTCTGGGGGAGTTGCAGTTCGTCCTCTGAGGTCGGTACGCCGTTCTGCCAAACCTCCAGCTTCTTACCGCGCTTGTTCTTGAAGATGAGATGAAAGAGGTGAGGTGAGATGAGGTTAGGTTGTATATTGGATTGCGATTTTAATTACTACTACTACTACTGCTACTACTGCTACTACTGCTACTACTACTACTACTACTATCATTACAGTACCTTGTTCTTGAAGAGGAGTAAGTGAAAGAATACGAATTGTTTAATTAATTTCAAAGGTTTTAAGTTGTATATTGAATTACTACCTTAACTACTACTACTACTACTACTACTACTACTACTACTAC
The DNA here is from genome assembly GCA_036785275.1 of Cancer borealis. Taxonomy (NCBI): domain Eukaryota; kingdom Metazoa; phylum Arthropoda; class Malacostraca; order Decapoda; family Cancridae; genus Cancer; species Cancer borealis. Next base: position 10,836 of record JAXIVD010000150.1, on the reverse strand, counting down.
CATAACATAACAGTACCTTGGTCAGCGCCATCTCTGCACACTTCCGCTGGGCAAAGCCAGATCGTATATCAGAGAGTAGATTCTCCATGACGCTCACCTCTGTCTCCGAGCCGCTGAAGGAACCAGGGCGCGGCTGTCCTCCTGGGGGTGATAGAGATAGATAGATAGATAGAGAGAGAGAGAGAGAGAGAGAGAGAGAGAGAGAGAGAGAGAGAGAGAGAGAGAGAGAGAGAGAGAGAGAGAGAGAGAGAACGTACCTTGAGAGGAGGTTGAGCGTCTCTTCACTGCGTTCTCCTCCCTTGTTCTCCTCCTTATCTCCGCTTGTTCCTCTTGCTTCCTCCTCCTCTCGTTCTCTGATATGGCTTGACGGAACCTGGAGGGAGGGAAAAAGGGAGGAAAAGAGGAGGGAGGTGTGAGGAAAAATGATAATTAGTGGAGGTTTTTATAAGTATTACTATTATAATTACTACTACTACTAGCGTGTCAGTTTATTCTTATCTATCTATCTATTCTTCCTTCATCCTCCTCCTACTCTTCTTTTCATTCTGTCTATGAATTCCTTCCTTCCTTCCTCCCACCCTCCCTCCCTCCCTCCTCCTCCTCCTCCTCCTCCTTCCCCCCCTCCCCCTCCCCCTCCACCTCCCCCTCCACCTCCACCTCCCCCTCTACCTCCACCTTCTCCTCCTCATTCTTCAGCACCTTTTTCACTATTACAACAGGAATACAAAATGCCTTGGAAACACAAAAAGTACTCCTCCTCCTCCTCCTCCTGTTTGTGTTCCCTTGTATTCCGCCTCCTCCTCCTCCTCCTCCTCCTTGAACATCACCTCACCTGGAGCAGAAGGAGAACATCACCCTGAAACACTCCTCCAGTTTGAACACCTTGGGGTCCTCGCAGAAGTAATCAGCGACCTTGAGACGTACTCTTTCCACCTCCTCCACGCCTTCCTTCAGCGAGGCGAGATCGTTGGCGGCGACCTGTTGAAGGGGGAAGGAGATTATAATTGTGAAGAAAAATAAAAGAAAAAAAATTGATGAAAAACTGAATGTAGATGGAAATGTAAATAGGCGAATAAATGGAAGAGAAACATTGACAAAAAACTGAACGTAGATGGAAATGTAAAAATTAAATAAAAAATGGAAGGAAATCATGATACACAAAGAGAGGAGACAAATAATTCTTACGTATGGATGAGGAAATGGAGGAAGAGAACTTAACAATAATAATAATAAACAAATATAATACTAAATAATAACAAAATAATAAATAAATAAATCATAATAACGAGACTTCTCCTTGCCTTGCCTTGCCAAGCCTTGTCTTGCCCTGCCCTGGCTTGCCTTGCCTTGCCTTGCCCTGCCCTGCCCTGTCTTGCCTTGCCTTGCCCTGCCCTGCCTTGCTTTGCCTTGCCTTGCCCTGCCCTGCCTTGCCTTGCCCTGCTCTGCCTTGCCCTGCGTTGCCTTGCGTTGCCTTGCCCTGCCCTGCCTTGCCCTGCCCTGCCCTGCCCTGCGTTGCCTTGCCTTGCCCTGCCAAGCCGTGCCTTGCTAAGCCTTGTCTTGCCTTGCCCTGCCTTGTCTTGCCTTACCTTGCCTTGCCCTGCCTTACCTTGCCCTGCCCTGCCCTGCCTTGCCTTGCCTTACCCTGCCTTGCCTTGCCTTACCCTGCCTTGCCTTGCCTTACCCTGCCCTACCTTACCTTGCCCTGCCCTACCTTACCTTGCCCTGCCCTACCTTACCTTGCCCTGCCCTACCTTACCTTACCCTGCCCTGCTTTACCTTACCTTGCCCAGCCTTGCCTTACCTGTAGGAAGTTGCCCATCTGCCTCACAATGTCCCCAGGTGTGGCGGCCGCTTGGAGTTGCTTCGAGATTTTAGCGATCCGTGAATCCAGTTGACTCATTTCACTTGTCAGCTGCTCCATCGAAGTTCTGGTGACGAAAAGGAGGAGGATAAGAAGGAAGGAGGATGGATGAAGGAAGAAAGAAGAAGGATTAGAGGCAAAAAGGAAGAAAGAAGTAAGAAGGATTAGAGGCAAGAAGGAAGAGGAAGATAGGAGTTAATTAAGATACAGAAACGTGTTTAATAATTATGTTAATGGTAATGTTTCTGGCAAAGAGGAGAAGAATAAGGATTAGAAGGATGAAGAAAGAGGAGGATAAGAATTATTTAAGAAACAAAATTCTTTGATAATGATGATGATGATAATAATGTTTCTGGTCTCTTAGAGGAAGCACCTGACACACGCACACACACACACACACACATACACACACACACACACACACACACACACACACACATACACAATCATTCTTCCTTGCTCCATACACACACACACACACACACACACACAATCATTCTTCCTTGCTCCACACACACACACACACACACACACACACTTGCTCCACACACACACACACACACACACACACACACACACACACACACACACACACACACACAATCATTCTTCCTTGCTCCACACACACACACACACACAATCTTTCTTCCTTGCTCCACACACACACACACACACACACACTCACCTCGTTGCCTCCTCCAAACAGGACAGCTCGTCGGGAAAGTTAAGCAGCTCAGCATCTTTCTTCTCCGCTTGCTGAAATCAGGTACAAATCAGCACTTTTTTTGAGGAACTGGAGGAGGGATGGGGGGTGTAGGTCCTCTCAAACCTCCCTCCCTCCCTCTCTCCTTTCTTCTCTCTCCCTTATTAATTAATCATCTTTCTCTTCTCCCTTCTTTATTAATACTTTCAATCTTTATTATCTTTTTTTCTCTCTCTCTCTCTCTCTCTCTCTCTCTCTCTCTCTCTCTCTCTCTCTCTCTCTCTCTCTCTCTCTCTCTCTCTCTCTCTCTCTCTCTCTCTCTCTCTCTCTCTCTCTCTCTCTCTCTCGCTCTCTCTCTCTCTCTCTCTCTCTCAACCTCCCTTAACCCCTTAGTTTAACATCCTCTCCCTTATGAGAAAGTTCATCCCCCCCTTACACACACACACACACACACACACACACACACACAGTGTGTCACTATGAGCTCTGAGCTCTTTCCATAGGGGGATGGCCAGCTGTCTCGAGAGAGACCAGCAGCAGACTGTGACAGTGAATACACACACACACACACACACCCTACCTAATCCTCCCTCTCCCCCTCAGTGAGAAGTGGAAGTTCTACACAATTAAGAACAGTGAACTTGTAATAAACACACAACACAGTGAAGTTACTTAAAGCAAAAGAACGTGAATTGAAGAACTATAAACAATGAAACCGATTGGGCGGACGAGTCTCGACCTCACTGGCCGGGACTGCGAGGAGGGAGGACTATGGGTGCTAATCCATGCCTGCTAATCCCCGCTGGACTACCATCTTCCCGCCAACACACCTGCATCTCCACCCACCGCCCTCAGCTGCACCTCTACCCACCACCTACAGCTGCCCCTCCACATATCACCATGTGGGTGATTGTGGCCTCCTACAGGCGGCACCTCCCCCAACACCTGAAGGCGACGCAACCCAACCAGGCTCGAGTCCATCCCCGGCCTCCAAGGTGCTACAACACCGTCACCAGACACCACCGGGCTGGACAAGGTCGTGAAGCGGACCTCACCTGACCCACGACATACCACCACACATCACTATGCTAACAATTTGTCTCAATAGTCTCATGTAAAAAAAATAAATAAAAGTCTTCCACTTCTCACATTTAGAATTAGAATTAAGCTATTTTAAAATGTCTATTTTCAGTTTATGACTGCTTTTCTAAATAAACCGTTTATTATTATTGTTATTATTATTACACACACACACACACACACACACACACACACACACACACACACACACACACACGCACACACACACACACACACACCTGCACCACGTAATGTAGAAGGGTCATTCCAGGCTTGTTGGCGCGAATGTCGGTCAGTTTTTGCAGAGAAGACAACTTCATTCCAGCTGCATTGCCTGCGTACCCACCCTGGAGGAGGAGGAGCAGAAGCAGAAGAAGGAGGAGGAGAAAAAGTAACAGGAATTAGCAGGAGGAGGAGAAGTAGCAGAAGGAGGAGAAGTAGCATAAGAATTAGCAGGAGGAGGAGGAGGAGGAGAAGTAACAGAGGAATTAGCAGGAGCAGGAAGAGGATATATAACAAGAGACAGAAAAAAAAAGATTAGCTTATCTTGTATATATATAAAAAACAAAAACATTGAACAAGAGACAAAGAAAGACATAATTAAACATATCTTATACAAAATGAAAGAGAAAAAAATGAGGTTTGTATACATATATATCTCATTCTATTTAACCTTATCTCTCAACTTTTACTTACACTATTAAGGAAGTTCCCAGCCACGAGCACCATGTAGAGCAGCTCGTGTAGGTGTTGGTTCACGAGTAAGTCATTGGCGGCGTAGATGACTGCATTCACACTGGGTTCAATCTGGTCCATAGTGGTTTCAAACTCCTCTTTCAGTAACATGGCTTCTATTCTTAGCTTGTACCTGAGGGAGAGTGTGTGTGTGTGTTAGATTTTGTTGTGTTGGTTTGGTGTTACTACTACTATTATTACTGTTATTGTTACTACTACTACTGTTACTGTTACTACTACTGTTACTATTGTCATTACTGTTACTACTAATTCTTACTGGGAATGACTAGGAAAGTAACCTAACTTAATCTAATCGAACCTAACCTAACCTAACCTACTACTACTTTGAGGCGTCCATAAGAGTAACCTACCTTAACCTAGCCAAACCAAACCAAATATACTACTACTACTACTACTACCACTAAATTTATTACTACTACTACTTACTGAGGTACTGCCATGAGAGTAATGAGGAACTTTTCAGCATTGCCCAGCTTAGTCCTGTCTCCCTCGAAAGTCCTCAGCATCTCCATCTCGTCCGTCTCAGGCAGGATCTTCAACAGTCCTCTCAGTTTCTCGGCGCCGATGTCTGCGTGTTCACCATTCTTGATCATGTCCATTATTTCCGCGTTGGGGCTGCCGGAGAGAGAGAGAGAGAGAGAGAGAGAGAGAGAGAGAGAGAGAGAGAGAGAGAGAGAGAGAGAGAGAGAGAGAGAGAGAGAGAGAGAGAATTATGCAAATGATTCGTAATTTCGATGTTATGTATAGGTCATTAACGGTGCCCTGTGTGTGTGTGTGTGTGTGTGTGTGTGTGTGTGTGTGTGTGTGTGTGTGTGTGTGTCTGTGTATTTACCTAGTTGTAATTTACAGGGTTCGAGCAAGGCTCATTATATCCTGTCTCCATAACTATATTTATCCAACTTTTCCTTCAATGTATGCACACTGGTTGTTGTGACAACTTCTTCACTCAAGCCATTCCACATATCCACCGTTCTATGAGGAAAACTGTACTTCCTGATATCCCTCAAACACTGACTCTTCACAATCTTCTTAGAATGCCCTCTTGTTCTTCTGTCCACACCTCCAGTTACCGTCACCAAATCCTGTCTGTCAATCTTCTCTATGTGATTTACCATTTTGTACATCGTAATCATATCTCCTCTTTCTTTTCTCTCTTGCAATATTGGCAAACTCATTTCTCTCAATCTCTCTTCATAGGTTAGATCTTTCAATTCCGGCACCATTTTTGTAGCTGTTCTCTGAATCCTTTCCAACTTCCTTATATCTTTCTTCATATGTGGTGACCACACCACCGCTGCATATTCCATCTTGGGCCGTATCATGGTGGTTATAATTTTCTTCATCATACTTGTATCTAGATAGTGAAACGCCACCCTAATATTTGTTAGCAATCCATACGTTGAGCCAAATATCCCATTTATATGCCTTTCCGGGGACAGGGTGTCTTGAATAATCACTCCCAGATCCTTTTCTTCTTTACTTTTTGTTATTAAATTGTCCCCCAATTTGTAATCCCATGTGGGTCTTCTTTTACTCTTCCCCATCTCCAACACGACACTTTTTAGCATTGAATTCCAATTTTCACCTCAGGCTCCATTCATGAATCTTATCCACATCTGTCTGCAACTCCTTACAATCTTCCTTACTCTTTGCTACCCTCATCAGCTTTGCATCATCTGCAAACAGGTTTATATAGCTACTCAAGCCTTCCTGCATATCATTCACATATATCTGGAACATAATGGGTGCCAGCACTGATCCCTGTGGTACTCCACTTGTTACTACACTCCACTCTGAATTTGTCTCTCTAATCACAGTTCTCATTTCTCTATCCTTTAGATAATCTGTCATCCAATCCAGCACTATTCCCTTCACTCCTCCCATATGGTTCATCTTCCACAACAGTCTTTTGTGTGGGACTCTGTCAAATGCTTTCCTGATGTCCAAGTACACTGCATCCACCCAGCCTTCCCTGTCTTGCACTTCATCGATCACTCTCGTATAAAAACTCAGCAAGTTCGTCATACAAGATCTACCTTTTCTAAATCCAAATTGGCTCTCATTTATCACCTTATTCTCCTCCAAATAGCTTACCCATCTTTCCTTGATAAACGTTTCACACAACTTGTGTGTGTGTGTGTGTGTGTGTGTCTGTGTGTGTGTGTGTGTGTGTGTGTGTGTGTGTGTGTGTATACTACTTACACTCTGAACTGCTTGAGGAAGATGTTCACGTTGAGGGATCGTTTGCCGTCCAGAAGGTTGATCTGAGAGAAGGAAAAACAATGATGATGATAATGATGATAGTAATAATTGTAAACATAATAACAACCATTGAAGGAAAAATAAATCACAAAACAATAATTACAACGATCTATCTACTATTTTTATCGTTTTATCTGTCTCACTACTACTACACACCTCCGTCGGCTCCCTCCTCCTCTTATCAGCGGGGTCGTCAGATCGTGGTGCGTCGCGGGGTCCTTTGGCGTTGGGTGGGGCTGGTGTGCTGCCTTGACAGAACAGACCTTCCATCTCGGCCCAGTCCAACGCTGCCTTAGGAGAGTGTTTGTGCTGCCGCGCCAAGGTACACCACACATTGTTCTGCTCTGATAACACCTGTGGGAGGGCGGGGAGGATGTGTTACTATCTGTTGGTTGGTATGTATATGTATAGTACATATATACATACATAGTGTTGCTTGCTTACATACATGGTTACGTACATACATGAATTGTGGATATCTCACGTGTGTGTTGTTGTTTATATGTGTACATGAGTAGTGTGTTGTGATTTTGTACGTATATGTATACATGTACTATAGTTGTAATATTAGTAACTGACACACACACTTACACTCGCGCACACACACACACACACACCCATCCACCCACCCACACCTACACCCACCCATACCTACACCCACACACACACATAGGTGAAGACATGGATCGAGGTGCTATCTAGGACTGCCATGATCACCTTGTTCCCCACTTTTCCTTCCCTTCGCCTCACTACCGTTCCCGTTGTCTACTTCCCTATCACTCAACGCCCCTACCTTAATGCATACTTCAGTACAAGTCACCGCCGCCGTTCCGTGTCTACTTCCCTATCACTCAACACCCCTGCAGGTCGCGTACTTCAGTACAAGTCACTGCCCGCTTTCCCTGTTTACTTCACGACTAATCAACAGCTGCCGTCTCGTTTCCTCTACACTACACTCGTTATCCCCCCCATCAACCATTACCACCAGTTGTTCGTCAGACCCAACAGGCTTCCACTAGTCTATATTACACTCGTTATCCCTCCATCAACCACCTGTCTCCATTCCAATTTATTTTGTTTTTTGACATGCCTTTTTGTATATTTGTAAGTTCTTAGCCTAACGACTGTCTTGATTAATTAACCGTTTTATTATTATTATTATTATCATTATTATTTTTATTACACACACACACACACACACACACACACACACACACACACACACACACACACACACACACACCCTTGGCGTTGGGAATCTTGTTCCAGTTGAAAGTCTTCATCTTGGTGCGTGGTTTTGGAGTCTCCATTTGCGGCAGTCTGACCTTCTCCTGGGGAGGGGCAGGCGGGGGGACGCGGAACCCAGGGGGCGGCGGGGGTCCAGGGGGTGGTGGCGGCCCTCCTCCAGGCGGGGGGAGGGGGCGGGATGCCCCCTGGTGGTGGGGGCGGGGGCGGTGGGCCTCCTGGTGGTGGTGGGGGAGGCGGAGGCCCACACCCAGGCGGCAATGGCGGCGGGGGTGGCGGGGGCGGGCCTCCGGGGGGCAAGGGCGGGGGCGGGGGCGGTGCAGGAGCAGAGCCAATATCCGGGGGTGGGGGGGAGCAGGGGGATCCGCCCCCCGCCAGAGAGGTCTTCCTGGATCGCGGGTCGTCCCTGTGGCATGAACAGAGGCATCGGGCGGCGTCACCCTTCAGCTTGGTGAGGGAGCGGTGGGAGGGCGCGCAGCAGCTTGGCTGACTCCCGCGCGTTGTCCAGTAGCGTGGCGCGGTGCAGCAGACGCTCAGCTGTGTCCCAAACTACGTCACTCACGGCCTCGCGCGGGTCAATGCTGAGCAGGTGTTGCAGCACGGCCAGGAAAGGTGACTCCTGGGGCGTGTCTGCAACCTGCGGGCGGGAGGGTGGGCGGTGATGGTGATACTAGGATACTGACGTTACTGTTGTCATTATCACCACACACACACACACACACACACACACACACACACACACACACACACACACACACACACACACACACACACACACACACACACACCTGTCGTAGGATGGCATAGAACACATCCAGGGGTGATGACAGGTCGACATCATGTGGTCCGGTCAGCTGTCCCTCGTCTGTCTCCCGCTGCTCCTCAAACACGTCCAGCTGCACTGCCAAGTCACTGTCGGCTGGCGCCCTTGCCTGGGGGGGGGGCGGGGGAAGGGGAGGGAAGGGGGAGGTGGGGGTAGGGGGGAGTAAGGAATGAATGAGTGTTATTAATTCACTAGTTTGTGTATTCATTCATTTATTTATCTATTAGTTGGTGTCTTTATTCATGTGTTCATCTTATCATCATACATCTCTATATCCATTCGATTTGATCATTGATATATCGTTCATTCATTATTCATTATATTATTGTCCATTGCAATTACTGTTTTGTCTACGTCTCTACATCATTATCAATAACAATAACAACAATAACAACAACAACAATTACCTAAGTTTGTGAAGGACATCCAGAAATTTGAGACCTGTTGAGGAAGAAGGAGGAGGAAGGAGGAGGAGAGGGAAAAACATGAATTAATAACAGGAAATACTCTCTCTCTCTCTCTCTCTCTCTCTCTCTCTCTCTCTCTCTCTCTCTCTCTCTCTCTCTCTCTCTCTCTCTCTCTCTCTCTCTCTCTCTCTCTCTCTCTCTCCTCTCTCTCTCTCTCTCTCTCTCTCTCTCTCACTTACCTATAAACTCATTTCTAAGTCTCATACGATCATGCAGTCCTTGTGTAGATATAATGAGACAGTTTACAAAGGCAACCAACGCCGTCTGGTAGTCTATGGAGGTTGGCTGTTCTTATCTCCGTTAGAACTATCATGAATCGATATCGTTCCCCCTTCAACGTCTGTGGCAGGAAGAAGAAGAAGAAGAAGAAGAGATGAGATGAATAAAATAAGTATGGTGTAAGGCTATAGTTGACGTACACAAGGCAGCTCCTGTGCATCTAAACACACATACACACACACATCATTTTCTTTCTATTATTTCATCACCTTTTACATTCTTACTTCCTTTCGTTAAGAACATATGGATATAATATAATAATAAAGGTGTAATAGTCTATAGTTGACCTACACAAGGCAGCTCCTGTCCACCTAACCTAACCTAATGTTTTCTTCATCAATTACTACTACTACTACTACTACTACTACTACTACTACTACTACCACTACTACTACTACTACTACTACTACTACTACTACTACTACCACTACCACTACCACTACCACTACCACTACTACTACTACTACTACTACTACTACTACTACTATTACTACTTCTACTACTACTACTACTACTACTAGCTTACCTTGTAGTGTTCTAAGGCGTCAAGAGACCTGCTGTAGCCGTCATTGTTATACACACACAAGGCGGAGAGCAGCTCAAACACCTGCTTCTTGATGGTTACATTCTGTGTGTCCAAAGCTGAAAGGAAGGCGTGTGTGTTAGTGTGTGTGTGTGTGTGTGTGTGTGTGTGTGTGTGTGTGTGTGTGTGTGTGTGTGTGTGTGTGTGTGTGTGTCTGTGTCTGTGTCTGTGTTGTGTGTGTGTGTGTGTGTGTGTGTGTGTGTGTGTGTGTGTGTGTGTGTGTGTGTGTTTGGATGTGTGTGTGGGTGTGTGTGTGTGTGTGTGTGTGTGTGTGTTTGGATGTGTGTGTGTGGTGTGTGTGTTTTCTTATGGTTTAAAATTTATATATGTGAGATTTCATGTAATAATAGATAAATAAATATGTGAATAAAATGGATTATACAAAAAAATATAAAATTGATATGTTTTGATTAGATTTGTTTCTATTTTTTAACTTGATTTGTGTATATATATATATATATATATATATATATATATATATATATATATATATATATATATATATAACTTATTTTTTCTTCATAACTCTCTCTCCTCTCTCTCTTTCTCTCTCTCTCTCTCTCTCTCTTCTCTCTCTCTCTCTCTCTCTCTCTCTCTCTCTCTCCTCTCTCTCTCTCTCTCTCTCTCTCTCTCTCTCTCTCTCTCTCTCTCTCTCTCTCTCTCTATCTCTCTCTCTCTCTTAGTATGAAAATAAATACACGTCTACGTTTTCTTTTTAAATAGAAAACCGAAGAAGTTCCATGAAAGAAAAATGAGCTCTGTGACGTGTTTTAGGGG